>CM061139.1:32490051-32987551 GCA_030789695.1 Scilla litardierei | reverse complement strand
TTCGAATTTAATTAGGGATTTTGAAAATCCATTTGAACGCTTAAGTATGGTCTTCAAAACAATTATATTCTTCATTCATTTATTAGGATTTCATTTTAACGAATATCCATCAAAACTTTGTAAGTTTTTTTTGCAGAGAGTACTTGGCATCCTCATATAGAGTATTCAGGTTAGAAAAGCCCGAATCTCAAGTCAGACGTTCCAAAATAATTTTCTACTAGACTATTCTTAGGATGAAATGCTATTAATAGCATACGTCTTGAGGTGGCAATCTATAATTGTTTGACATATGCTAAAAATAAAACATAAAATTTTGCAGTAGAATGAAATGCATATAAACAAAAAGAGTTTATAAAAAGCATACATATTAATAAGTTTAGAAACATACTCTTATTAATTATGTTATGGCAACTTATTATAGTTTTTCAAAGTCTCTGTGTTCTCGGGGAATAGCTTAGTATACAATAGCTACATCGAATTTCGTCATTAGATTAGCTTTGTATATATTATCTATGGCATAAATTAATGACCTTTCATATTGCAAATAGCAGTATGGGTCTTATCAAAACTTTTGGGTTTGGTCTAGTTTGCAAATTGCTTATTCCATGTCGAGGTATATCAGATCTTCCCTTTCTTTATATATATCCGGACATCGTTGGTCCTAAACTTCCCCAGTTTTCAGTCTTCCATATTGTTATTTATAAGGAATAATGAATATTAGTCTTACTAAGGAGACATATACATGAGAGTGAACTTGTTTCTATACTTCCACTTTTTATATTTATGTGGGACTTTTGAAAGTCCATTTGAATGCTCATATATGGTCTTCAGGCCATTATTTTCTTGAGTCATTCAATTTTTATGTGGATAGAGAAACATGCATATGGGAAATAAATACGTGGTTGCGAATATATTTCTCACTTATCTATTTAGCCACCTCTATAGGCGTATGCTTATATTCAAGGCTAGATTTAGAAATCATTCCTTATAAAGTGAGATTACTCTAAAAGAGTTTAGCAGTGTTATGACAGACTTTCGGTGTCCATATTGGTTTATATAGACCATAGATCTGTGATTTCTATTTACTGCGAAGTGCGCATCTTTAAGAAGATGGCATAGAAAGTTTTCGCATAATCCCTCGTATTTGGTCATTTTTATTTTAAGTTGAGCAAAAGGGTGTTGAAATTTAAATTTGAACTTCAGGTTCAATTATCATATATATATATGATTTTTAAACTTTTGAAAATTATACTCATGTGTCATAATCACAATTTATTAATATGAGTATAAATGCATGAATTATATAGAAAAAATTTCATGCAGATTATAGAGCATTTAAGTAGGTAATTCATTTGAAGAATATAAAACAATTATATACATGAAATTAACATAAGTAATGTATTCAGATAATATTTAAAAGGGATTCATGTAGATCAAGTGGCACCTGATCTAATAGATCAGGTGCAAGACACAAAAAGGTGGACCCCCAATGAGTACGTGCCTACGTGGGACTTGTACTTTCCACCTTTTTGTGTCTTGGCACCTGATCTAATAGATCAGGTGCCACCTTTCCTACATTAAATCCTATTTAAAATCAATTGTGCATTAATCTTTTGTTCATAATATGCCTTGAATTATATGACACACCAATGAAAATTTCGCGAGACTTTTAACCTAAAATGAAAATTTTCGTGAGGTACGTGGTGGAAACGGAGGCTTCGGGCCACCCGCGATTGGGTCATGTTCATGAAAAATTTAAAATTGAACGTACATGAAAACATTTTTATTCATATACCCAAGTAATATTTATCCCCAAAAGCATTTATTATGATGTCTATCCCATCCCATTTTATTCTCTGATTTGTTTTGGAATTTTTCAAAAATTTTCCAGATTATTTTGGGAATTTTCTAGATTTTCTGAATTTTTTGGGAATTTATGGACATTTTTCTTAATTTATTATATATATAAATATATTTTAAAATATAAATATATATAAAGAAAATTTATTTATTTATTTCAAATTGTTTTTATTTTTGTAAAAAAAATTAGTGCCTACAGGCCTGAGGCCCGCGGGCTCCAGGCCCATCAGTCAAAACATTACAAATGAATTTCTCAATTTTTTTAAAAATTGTAAATAAACATTAAGGCCTGTGGGCCCGAGGCCCACTGGCTCGTTGTGGGCCGGAGGCCCACTGGCTCGCTGTAGGCTGTGGGCTTCAGGCTAACCAGCCCAAAAAAAGGAAAATTAATTTTTTTTTAGAATGGGCCAATACCCATCTGGGGGGCTGCCACCCAAACCCTAACCCTAGGGTTGGGGGAGGCTGCCGGCGGTGGAGGCCCATGCTGCAGCCAGCGGGGGCATCCCTGGGGGCGCCCTCGGTTACAGCCCCACGCGGTCAATGCCGGGGCGGCCGCGGCCGACTACATGCCGCGGTCAGCAGCCTATAGGCCGTGGCCGCCCGGCCGGCATAATTTTTTAAATAAATGTTCCAGCCTTTTCAGTCCGGTCGTTTTCCAGTCGGATCTGGCTGGATCCAAGGGCTTCAGGCCGGATCCGAAAATCTTGGGGTTTTGGTGGTGCAGATTCATGGCGATGTCTTTGCTAGTCGTGGCTCGACGCCGAAATAAAGACGACTTCAAGCTATGAGTGGCTTCAGGCCAAAAGGCAGATCATGGCTTCAGATCAGATCCGATGAGGATTTTTAAATTTTAATGCGAATTTCAAAGGCAACTAAAAATTTTTTGCAGAATTGATCAAATAAAATGTCTAAAAAGTTGTTTAAATCTATAGATTAGGTCTTTAGATCAGTGAAATATATGATTGTAGATATATAGACATACAAGAAAATGCTATTTTGTGTTCTAAAAACAAAATTAGACCTAGGAAATCATGATCATGAATAATTAAAATAATTGGAAATTTTGCCCAAATCTATAAATACCTCTAGATCACGTGTGCTACGAAGCTTTTTCCACGCAACGATTTCTCTATCGAGACGTCGCGAAAATTCGTCACAGCTTTGCCACATCTTTTCCTTCTCTACGAGCGCAATCGTGTTGATAATGTGTTGAGAATCAATATCTACGGTGGAGGCTATAGATTATATATATACTAGTCATTACACGTGCCCATAGGGCACGGTTTATTTAATGGCTGAGTTTTTCTCCCCCACAAATTTCAAGTTCCCCCAAATTTCAAGTTTTCCCACAAAATTTTAAGTTTCCCCCCAAATTTAAGTTTTCCCCCAAAATTTAAGTCCCCCCAAAATTGTCATTACCACCTAGGACAAACTTGCTACGTAGGACAAAGATTTGTCCTAGTAGGATAAGATTTAAAATCTTCAAAGAACTGGAAAAAAATGTTCGGAAGGGGTGAGAATAAAAAGTGTGGGTGGGTGTGTGGGGAGGGTTCATGGGCAAAAATACAAAAACCGGGGTTGTATGTGCAAAATTCCCCAACTCCTCTTTTATCCCTCAAAATCTCATCTCTTATATTTTCTCTTATCCAATTTCCCTGTTTTATATAATAGATATCCAAATTCTCTTATCCAATTTCTCATGTCCAAATTCTCTTATCAATTTCTCTTGATAACATCCGTCTTTTATATAATAGATTACTCGTGCCCATAGGGCACGGTTTATTTAATGGCTGAGTTTTTCTCCCCCACAAATTTCAAGTTCCCCCAAATTTCAAGTTTTCCCACAAAATTTCAAGTTTCCCCCCAAATTTAAGTTTTCCCCCAAAATTTAAGTCCCCCCAAAATTGTCATTACCACCTAGGACAAACTTGCTACGTAGGACAAAGCTTTGTCCTAGTAGGATAAGATTCAAAATCTTCAAATAACTGGAAAAAAATGGTCGGAAGGGGTGAGAATAAAAAGTGTGGGTGGGTGTGTGGGGAGTGTCCATGGGCAAAAATACAAAAACCGGGGTTGTATGTGCAAAATTCCCCACCTCCTCTTTTATCCCTCAAAATCTCATCTCTTATATTTTCTCTTATCCAATTTCCCTGTTTTATATAATATACTAGTCATAACCCGTGCCCGCGGGCACGGTTCATTTAAGATTTCCCCCCCGCGAAATCTGTGTTCCCCAAAAAAATATTTTCACGGCCAAAATTTAAAAGAAAAATAAATTCGGCGGAACAACAAATTCGGCGGCACGGTTCATTTAGCGATACGGGCGCCTTTGACGCGGAACATCAAATTCGGCGTAGGCGCCTTTCGCGAGAAACAACGAATTCGGCGCCGACGCCTTTGGCACTGGCAAAAATACGCCTTCGGCGCAGACGCCTTCTGTTAGTTCAAAAATATATATTGCATGTGGATACATATACATGTAAATGTGTGCGTATTTATGATGAAACAATTCTTTTTAAAAATTATTTTAGGAGCATGTTGTGTTGTTACGATGGAACGTTTAGGTGGCTGCGGGCTCCACCGTATGCACCATTACTCCACAGATATTATGAAAATAGCCTTGGCTTTAGCCATGAATGATCAAGGGACAATGGATGTTCAGTGTGATGTGAGCACAGTGACGATGGAGGGGTTTTATAAAGGGTGGAAAGTGCATCAAAATGTCTCTTGGTTTTCCAGCTGGCTTTCAATCTCAGCCCGCACAAAACAATGGGACCTGCAATGTGCCTATGCACATTCCGCCTCTTTGAGAAACGTGTGGGTATTAAAGCACAGCCTGCCTCTTTAATGAATGTGTGGGTATTAAAGGCTGATGCATTCAATTTCAAAAAAGCAATTTGTTCTCCCAACAAATTTTCCCCCAACCCAAAAATTTTCTCTCCAAAACTTGATGTGACATTGCCACATAGGATAAGTTCAAAAACAGCTCTCAATTGTAATATAGATATCCAAATTCTCTTATCCAATTTCTCATGTCCAAATTCTCTTATCAATTTCTCTTGATAACATCCGTCTTTTATATAATAGATATCTCTTATCCAATTTCTCTTGTCCAATATCTCTTATCCAATTTCTCTTGATAACATCTCTCGTTTGTAATATAGATATCTCTTATCCAATTTCTTTTGATAACATCACTCTTATCCAATTTCTATTTTCCAATATCTCTTATTCAATTTCTCTTGATAACATCCCTTTTTTATAATATAGATATCTCTTATCCAATTTCTCATGTCCAATATCTCTTATCCAATTTCTCTTGATAACATCCCTCTTTTATAATATAGATATCTCGTATCCAATTTCTCTTGTCCAATATCTCTTATCCAATATCTCTTGATAACATCCCTCTTTTATAATATAGATATCTCGTATCCAATTTCTCTTGTCCAATATCTCTTATCCAATTTCTCTTGATAACATCCCTCTTTTATAATATAGATACACACACATATATATACATATATATACACACACATATATATAGGTTAATGGAGGAGTGCTGATAGCGCTAGAAATTTTTCCAGCGCTGTCAGCGATCTGAGCATGCTACAGTAATTTTTTTAAAATTTTTTTTTGCAGTTGGTAGATATACTTGTTAGCAAGCTCCCCACAAAATTTCAGGTCGATCCCCAACAAATTTTGTGGGGAGCTTCCTAACAAGTATATCTACCAACTGCAAAATTTTTTTAAAAAAAAATTACTGTAGCATGCCCAGATCGCTGACAGCGCTGGAAAAATTTCCAGCGCTGTCAGCACTCCTCCATTTTTCATTTTTCCAGCGCTGTCAGCACTCCTCTATTTTTCACACACATATATATAATATATATATATATATACTAGTCATTACCCGTGCCCATAGAGCACGGTTTATTTAATGGCTGAGTTTTTCTCCCCCACAAATTTCAAGTTCCCCAAAATTTCAAGTTTTCCCACAAAATTTTAAGTTTCCCCCCAAATTTAAGTTTTCCCCCAAAATTTAAGTCCCCCCAAAATTGTCATTACCACCTAGGACAAACTTGCTACGTAGGACAAAGATTTGTCCTAGTAGGATAAGATTCAAAATCTTCAAAGAACTGGAAAAAAATGGTCGGAAGGGGTGAGAATAAAAAGTGTGGGTGGGTGTGTGGGGAGGGTTCATGGGCAAAAATACAAAAACCGGGGTTGTATGTGCAAAATTCCCCACCTCCTCTTTTATCCCTCAAAATCTCATCTCTTATATTTTCTCTTATCCAATTTCCCTGTTTTATATAATAGATATCCAAATTCTCTTATCCAATTTCTCATGTCCAAATTCTCTTATCAATTTCTCTTGATAACATCCGTCTTTTATATAATAGATTACTCGTGCCCATAGGGCACAGTTTATTTAATGGCTGAGTTTTTCTCCCCCACAAATTTCAAGTTCCCCCAAATTTCAAGTTTTCCCACAAAATTTCAAGTTTCCCCCCAAATTTAAGTTTTCCCCCAAAATTTAAGTCCCCCCAAAATTGTCATTACCACCTAGGACAAACTTGCTACGTAGGACAAAGCTTTGTCCTAGTAGGATAAGATTCAAAATCTTCAAATAACTGGAAAAAAATGGTCGGAAGGGGTGAGAATAAAAAGTGTGGGTGGGTGTGTGGGGAGTGTCCATGGGCAAAAATACAAAAACCGGGGTTGTATGTGCAAAATTCCCCACCTCCTCTTTTATCCCTCAAAATCTCATCTCTTATATTTTCTCTTATCCAATTTCCTTGTTTTATATAATATACTAGTCATAACCCGTGCCCGCGGGCACGGTTCATTTAAGATTTTCCCCCCGCGAAATCTGTGTTCCCCAAAAAAATATTTTCACGGCCAAAATTTAAAAGAAAAATAAATTCGGCGTGTTTCAGAGTGTTTTCTCACTACAAAGCGTTTACCGTGGATAACCCGGTCAACGTGGTCAAGGGGCCCGTTTGGGTCCCTCGGGCGAGTCGAGTTAGTGCAGTTGAGGCTCGAGTCGGACCAGCCGGTGACGTAGAGCGCGTCGACTGGATTGAATCGGAGTCCTCGGCCGTTGGTAGGGCGAGGGGTAGCCTCGGCCCGGGTCGAGACGTTCGGCCTCGGTCGGTTGCACTCGGCCTCGGCGGTCGGACGACGAGGGGAAGCCTCAATCGTCCAGCTGGTTGCGTGGTCGGCGAGGGGTGGAGGGGAAGCCTCGGCCCGTTGATCTGATGCCCTCCTGCGTAGACGAGAACGCTCGTCAGGGGGCCGGACCTTGGTTCCGGCCAAATCCCCTCCGATGCCTAAGTCAGACAGAGATCTGAAAGAGGAGGCCCGGCGGAGACGGTTCGACTCGTGAGGAGATCGGAACGGCGTCTCACGGCGCGAGCGGGGGAGGAAGGAAATGAAATGGGGGAACTAGGTCGTTGATGGAGTACCTTAGGTTCTAGATACCTGAGATGCGGTCCCTTGTCCTGTCGTCCTCCTAGCCCCTTTATAGACCTCCGCCGTGATTGCCCCCGACCCACGTCGCTCGTCCGCCCCCAATCGTGCCCCCTCAATCCGCCCCCTGCCGCCGCTCCCTGCGCCACGCCAGCCTCTCCCCATAACTGCCATTAAGTGGTAGTGGGATCGAGGGAGCGGTTATCGCAGGAGTGGGTGAGTGACCCGTATGTTACCGGGGCCGGGTCGGATCTACATTCGGGGGAGTCCCCGATAGGGCCTTATCGAGTGGGCCTGAGTGCTCAGATGGGCTCTTGACCGGAGGTCGGGTTTTTGGGCTCGTGTCTTTCGGGCCTCGGCCAAATAGGCGTAACAATTGCCCCCATCGGTCGGGTCGATCGGCCTCGGCCGGTTCGGCTCAGCCGATGTGACTTCCGCCGACTTTGATAGGCTCGCCAATCGATGTCGACTCATTTATTAGTCGTCATCATGAGTTGGTCCGTTCGATACTTTTAAGGCGCGGGCTCCGAAGCGCCGTCGGTCCTCTGATGCTGCCACGTGTAGCTGCAAGCTTATCCCCATCGCTCGTGGGGTCGTCTTAAGTCGAGAAGCCGAGGGGTTCGTGAGCCGCCCTTGGTGGGGTCGACCGGCCTTGGCTTGCTCGGTTCGGCCGCTGTGCCTCCTGGGATTCCGAGTGGCGCTTTAATCGAGGCGTGGTCATAAATGTAGGTCATGATGAGGCGGATCGATTGGACTTCCCTTGGCGCCGATTTCGAAACGCCGCCGGTTCTTCGAGTCCTGCCACGCGTTATTGTCAGGCGCTTCGAATTCGTCCCTGCGTCCGATATATAAGATCCCCAGCTGCGTTGATCTCCTCTCCTTTCTTGCTCTTCCCATTGCTCTAGGCTTTCTACAACTCGGAGTCTCCCGTCGCCTTCGCTTCTTCGTCTCCTTCAAACTAGTTAAAAGGTAATTTCTTTCTCACTCTCGTATTATGGCTGCTCTTAGGATAGGCGGTTCTGGCCGAGGGGCGAGGGATTCTCCAGAGTCCAGGCGGGGCAGGCCCCGGCTAGTGGGATCAGGTTCCTCTTCCGGGAGTCATCCCCTCCAAGATAAGGGGAAGGGGAAGCTATTCCCAGACTACGCCTGTGATGACGTGGCGTCGGCTGCCGTGCGTCTTAACGTGCCCCCGGTTATCCTCCGTACGCCGTCGAGGACCGTTCCTTCGGCGGTTACGGAGATCCGGGAAAGGTATCTCTGCTTCCCGTACGATGTCCGAGTTCCATTCGTCGACGAGCGGATTTGCCTTCCGAGGAGCAATGAAGTCGGCGTCTACGTCGAAATGTTTCGCCTGGGTCTTCGTTTCCCGCTCAATCCCTTCCTTATCCAGGTCATGGAGTATCTCATGGTGCCGCTTTGCCAGTTTACCCCTTGCTCGATTGCGGTACTGACGGGCTTCGCCACGCTCTGCTGCACCCGCGGCCTGGAGCCGTCTCTCCCCCTTCTCTTCCATTTTTACCAGATCCAGACGGTCGGCCCGGGGTCATGGCTGCAGCTCCGAGCCCGCTCGAGGAGGGAATGCCTGATCGGGCTGCCCCGCTGGTCGGGGGATTGGAGTTCAGATTACGTCTTTGTGGTCTTCCTGGGGGATGCCCAGATTTTGACAAGTTGGGGCGGTTCTGTCCAGCCTCGCCCGTCGCTAGCTCTCTCAGACGTCGACCGGGCAGCCGCCGCGCTGCTGTCGACCCTCCCCTTGGAGTCAAAGTCCATCTGGTCCTTGTTGGACGACCTACTCTTGAAGGCCGTCTTGTGGTCTCCGGGTAGGTCGCCTTTTCCGTCTTGAATCGCCCTGTGACTCATCCTGATTTTGGTTTCCCTTGCAGGGATGGCTGGCCGCGAGTTCGTCCGTGACGTCGATGAACTGATCCGTCGCGGAGCTGCTCGGAGCTGAGGTAGTACCTCTGGAAGGGCGCCTCGGCGGACCGTTGAGGAGGAAGTGCGCCGAGCCGAGCCTTCCGTGGGTAAGGTGGTGGCCGCGCCTCCCGCCTCTTCTTCTGGCGATCCCCTTCCCGGGGTGGTCACAAGGGCCGGACCCGCCCCGTCAGCCCATGAGGCAGGGGATAATGACGGGTCCGGTGCAGTCCCTCCTGCCCTTGGCGCGCCCCCTCAGGTTCCCGAGGGTGGGGATGGTGCGAGGCAGAAGCGTTCCCCTCCGGCGCCTTCGGAGCCCCACGGTGGGAAGAAGAGGAAGGAGGACGTGGATCCCTCCAGTCCGGCGGGTTCCGCGCTTCCTGTGGCGACCACCGGGGATCCTTCGGTAGCCTTGTCGACCACCCCCCTCGCAGCGTCCTCGCCCGTATCACCGGGGATCGGGGCCTTGTTGGCGAGCAATATGGCTTCCCTTGTCGTCCCGGGGAGCTCGATGTTTGTCGACCGAGCCCTGGCCCAGCAGGTTGCCGAGGTCTCCGTCCCTCCCCGGGACCGCAGCCTCCTCAAGAAGATCCCTGCCGACAAGATGTCGGATTCCTTGGTCTGGATCCTTCAACAGGTTCGGTTATCTTGCTATCCTCTCCTTCCTTTGATCCTCTTCTTAGCCCATGTCTCGTCTTTCCAGGGTTCAGCGCTCGCTGTGGAGTTGCAGTGTCGAGCCGTCCGCTTGAGGGAGCTGGAGGAGTCCTCCATGAGGGCCCAGGAGCGGGCCGGGGCGACGGAGGTGGCTATGACGGAGGCCCAGATGGAGTCTCGGCATCTCAAGCTCCGTGTGGCCGAGCTGGAGGGACGAGTGGGTGACCTCCAGGGAAAGCTGGGGGACGTCCGTCAGTCGGCTGAGGAAGCGGCGGAGTCGTTCCGCCTGGAGATGGAGGAGCTTCAGAGGGAACTGTCGGACCGGCGCCAGGTGACGCGGCTTGTAGAGGAGGTGGAGAGGGGCGTCGTCGAGACCCTGGGGAAGAGGATCTTCGAGGTTCTCAGGGAGGCCTTCGGTGCGTATGAAGACCTCATCGCCCCCCGGATCGTCGAAGTCGTCCAGTCTTCCTTCCAGGAATGTGCGGAGCGTGTTCGGCAAGCCCCTCCGCCGGTCGATCCCCCTCGCTCCGAGCAGGGCGAAGTGCCCGAGGATGTGTCCTCCCGAGCCCGGGCTCCCTAAGCCGTCCCTCCCGGCCTTATCCTCAAATTTTTTAACATCCGCTTCGCTTTGGGCCAGTCCACTTGAAATGGATCCCTGTCCCCGCTATCTCCTTCGGCTTCGCTACCGGCTCCAGGGCCAATAATTGCTGGTTGCATGGCTGCTAGTTTGGGCCAACTACTTTGGGTCTTTTGTCAACCAATTTTGCTCTGTCGGTGTCGACCTAGCTTCTGTAGGTGACGAACTTTGTCATTCGTCGTGAGTGGATTATTTGTAGAGAGTTTTCTTCGCCCCGATTCCCTGTAAATAAGACACATTTTTGTACACTGGTTAATGAAATTGACTTACTCGAACTTCTCGTGTATTTTGCGTTACTGCCTTGTTCTTGGCCTAGGACTGGGTGACGTTCGCGTTGGCTGGGGGAATTACCCCCAGACTTATGGGCGCAGGAGTCGGTCGGCGAGGGAAAGGCTTAGGACCGGTCGGCGTCCGTGCCTGCTGGGGGAACTGCCCTCAGACTTATGAGCGTAGGAGTCGATCAGCGAGGGCAAAGTCCCTCGGCTTAGGACCGTTCGACGTCTGCGCTGGCTGGGGGAATCGCCCCCAGACTTATGAGCGCAGGAGTCGGTCGGCGAGGGCAAAGCTCCTCGGCTTAGGACCGGTTGGCGTCTGTGCCTGTTGGGGGAATTGCCCCAGACTTATGAGCGCAGGAGTCGGTCGGCGAGGGCAAAGCTCCTCGGCTTAGGACCGGTCGGCGTCCGTGCCTGCTGGAGGAACTGCCCCCAGACTTATGGGCGCAGGATTCGGTCGGCGAGGGCAAAGCTCCTCGGCTTAGGACCGGTCGGCGTCTGCGCCGGCTGGGAAAATTGCCCCCAGGCTCCTGAGCGCAGGAGTCGGTCGGCGAGGGCAGTGCCCTCCTTCCTCCTCTAGTGAGGCGAGGCGGCGGTCTTCATTCTTTTGCACTATTGGTGAAATGTCAATTCCGTCGAGGATTTAAGAAAAGACAATGGGAATGCAATTGTACTCTTAAGAGTCCTATCGGACTGGTACATTTGGAGGAAAGGAAATAGGGAATAAGGCTAGGTAGAGGGATGTAAACCTAGATAATCCCCTCGGACCAGGCTACGACTGGGGAAGAGAGCTCGCCCGCTCACTCTACGATGCGGAGGGGTCCTTGGACGGTGTTGATCTTCTTCCCCTTGTCCGGCTGCATGGAGGTCCCTTCCCCATGGGCCGGCTCATCGGCTAAGCCCCTGGCGTGCCCCCGACTCATCAGCTTCTCAATGTCCTTCTTCAAATGCCAGCAGTCCTCAGTGTCGTGGCCGTCGTCCTTGTGGTACTTGCAGTATTTCTCCTTCTTCCCACCTCTTTTCGCCCTCGGTGGGGGGCGATCGGTGCGTTCTTCCTTCTGTACTTGGGCGAGGACGGCGTCTGGGGTGGCGTCTCTCGTACCTTCTCCGCGCTGCCTGTTTCTCGGCCTCTTCTCGGTCTGATATCCTTCGGGGCTGCCTCGTCCGTTGTCGCCGCGCTTGGACCCTCGAGTGGCTTTTCCTGCATCCACGGCCAAGGCCTCCTCGGTCAGCATGAAGCGCTCGGCCCTTGCCATGATCCCGGGGAGGTCCTTCGGGGGATCGTTGTGCAGGGACTTCTTGAGGCCTCTGTGGCGAAGCCCTTTCTTAAGGGCCGTTTGGACCACCAGGTCGGGAGGGCTGTTCACGTTCAGCCTCTCCGCATTGAAGCGGCGCATGAACTGCCGGAGCGGCTCGGCCGGGCCTTGCACTATGTTGAACAGATGTTCAGCATCAGGCTTGATCTGCCTCCCTGCCATGAACTGCTTGCAGAACAACTGGGTGAGTTCCTCAAAGCTGTCGATGGAGCGGCTGGGCAGGCTGCGGTACCAGGTCCTCGCCGCTCCCCTGAGAGTAGAATAGAAGCCTCGGCAGAGCAGGTCATCGTCAGCTCCTTGGAAGGACATGTCCCCCTCGTAGTCCATTACGTGGTGTCCCAGGTCCCATATCCCGTCGTACTTCCCCAGCGCCGGGATCCTGAATCGAGATGGGACCCGTGCGTCGGTTATTCTCCGTGATAGGGGGCACCGGTCTCCGTGGATGCCTCCGGGGATTCGATAGTCGCCTGCCTCTGGCTCGTTCGGTGGTGGAGGGTGCACAGGCGCCGGCGGGGCTGGCTCCGCGGCCCTCGCCACGCTGGGGGTCGGGCTGACCCGGTGCTCCCGGCTCCTCCGGCGGGAGCTCCTGCTCCGCCGTGATCGGTCTCTCGAGTGGTGTCGTTCGCTTCTCCTGTGGCGGGACGACCGTGACCGACGAGATGATGCAGTCATCGATTCGCCCTCTGTCCCTTCGGTTTCTCTTCGGCTCCTTTCACGATTAGGGGAGGGGGCGCGTGATCTCGCCTGACGGGAGTCAGAGAGTGTGAACCGACGATCCGCGTTCGGTTTTTTGGTCCCGTGGTCGTCGACCACGGCGGATCGCAAGAGCAGGGGACCCCCCGCCCATCGATGGCCATCGCCCATCGTGCCTCCGTTGGATGGTGCAGGGCCGACGAGCTGCTGTACCGTCGCGACCAACGTCTGGAGGCTCGCGTTGGTCTCCTGAGCCAGGGCACGGAGCTGTCCCTGTGTGGCCAGTTCTGAGCCGCCGGTCTCTTCGGTTGAGGGGGCGGAGTGATCGCCGACGGTCGTGTCTTCGGGGTTGTCGTTGGATGCGCCATTCCCCTCCTCTGGGATGGGTGGCATGCGCTTCCTTCCATTGCTGGCTCGTGCCATTGTTGGTGTGGTTTGCTTCTTCGTGGGACGGTTTTCGCTTCCCACAGACGGCGCCAGATGTTTCAGAGTGTTTTCTCACTACAAAGCGTTGACCGTGGATAGCCCGGTCAACGTGGTCAAGGGGCCCGTTTGGGTCCCTCGGGCGAGTCGAGTTGGTGCAGTTGAGGCTCGAGTCGGACCAGCCGGTGACGTAGAGCGCGTCGACTGGATTGAATCGGAGTCCTCGGCCGTTGGTAGGGCGAGGGGTAGCCTCGGCCCGGGTCGAGACGTTCGGCCTCGGTCGGTTGCACTCGGCCTCGGCGGTCGGACGACGAGGGGAAGCCTCAATCGTCCAGCTGGTTGCGTGGTCGACGAGGGGCGGAGGGGAAGCCTCGGCCCGTTGATCTGATGCCCTCCTGCGTAGACGAGAACGCTCGTTAGGGGGGCCGGACCTTGGTTCCGGCCAAATCCCCTCCGATGCCTAAGTCAGACAGAGATCTGAAAGAGGAGGCCCGGCGGAGACGGTTCGACTCGTGAGGAGATCGGAACGGCGTCTCACGGCGCGAGCGGGGGAGGAAGGAAATGAAATGGGGGAACTAGGTCGTTGATGGAGTACCTTAAGTTCTAGATACCTGAGATGCGGTCCCTTGTCCTGTCGTCCTCCTAGCCCCTTTATAGACCTCCGCCGTGATTGCCCCCGACCCACGTCGCTCGTCCGCCCCCAATCGTGCCCCCTCAATCCGCCCCCTGCCGCCGCTCCCTGCGCCACGCCAGCCTCTCCCCATAACTGCCATTAAGTGGTAGTGGGATCGAGGGAGCGGTTATCGCAGGAGTGGGTGAGTGACCCGTATGTTACCGGGGCCGGGTCGGATCTACATTCGGGGGAGTCCCCGATAGGGCCTTATCGAGTGGGCCTGAGTGCTCAGATGGGCGCTTGACCGGAGGTCGGGTTTTTGGGCTCGTGTCTTTCGGGCCTCGGCCAAATAGGCGTAACACGGCGGAACAACAAATTCGGCGGCACGGTTCATTTAGCGATACGGGCGCCTTTGACGCGGAACAACAAATTCGGCGTAGGCGCCTTCCGCGCGAAACAACGAATTCGGCGCCGACGCCTTTGGCACTGGCAAAAATACGCCTTCGGCGCAGACGCCTTCTGTTAGTTCAAAAATATATATTGCATGTGGATACATATACATGTAAATGTGTGCGTATTTATGATGAAACAATTCTTTTAAACAATTATTTTAGGAGCATGTTGTGTTGTTACGATGGAACGTTTAGGTGGCTGCGGGCTCCACCGTATGCACCATTACTCCACAGATATTACGAAAATAGACTTGGCTTTAGCCATGAATGATCAAGGGACAATGGATGTTCAGTGTGATGTGAGCACAGTGACGATGGAGGGGTTTTATAAAGGGTGGAAAGTGCATCAAAATGTCTCTTGGTTTTCCAGCTGGCTTTCAATCTCAGCCCGCACAAAACAATGGGACCTGCAATGTGCCTCTGCACATTCCGCCTCTTTGAGAAACGTGTGGGTATTAAAGCACAGCCTGCCTCTTTAATGAATGTGTGGGTATTAAAGGCTGATGCATTCAATTTCAAAAAAGCAATTTGTTCTCCCAACAAATTTTCCCCCAACCCAAAAATTTTCCCTCTAAAACTTGATGTGACATTGCCACATAGGATAAGTTCAAAAACAGCTCTCAATTGTAATATAGATATCCAAATTCTCTTATCCAATTTCTCATGTCCAAATTCTCTTATCAATTTCTCTTGATAACATCTGTCTTTTATATAATAGATATCTCTTATCCAATTTCTCTTGTCCAATATCTCTTATCCAATTTCTCTTGATAACATCTCTCGTTTGTAATATAGATATCTCTTATCCAATTTCTTTTGATAACATCACTCTTATCCAATTTCTATTTTCCAATATCTCTTATTCAATTTCTCTTGATAACATCCCTTTTTTATAATATAGATATCTCTTATCCAATTTCTCATGTCCAATATCTCTTATCCAATTTCTCTTGATAACATCCCTCTTTTATAATATATCCAATTTCTCTTGATAACATCCCTCTTTTATAATATAGATATCTCGTATCCAATTTCTCTTGTCCAATATCTCTTATCCAATATCTCTTGATAACATCCCTCTTTTATAATATAGATATCTCGTATCCAATTTCTCTTGTCTAATATCTCTTATCCAATTTCTCTTGATAACATCCCTCTTTTATAATATAGATATATATATTAAGAATGACACAAAAGATCCTTTACAATTATGGACCAATAGTCTTTCATACCAAAAGTCTCAAGTTGTATTAATAAAATTATCAACTTTTCAGTTACTCAAAAATTAAAGATAGTATGAATAAAAAAAATAAAGATATTCTAATGTAATTTCCCCTTGCAGTGAAGAAAGATTTTGTAAATTTGGCTGTGAAATTTACCACACCCTCAAAGTTAATAGCTTAATATATTTACGTTAATACTTTATTAGTCCATCGGAACCTAATGTATTAATCTCTTAACATCCGCCTTCCTCCCCCACTGGGGCGACATGTCCAAAGTCCAGCTCCGAATACCAAACTGTCCTCGTCTCTCTCACTTCGTAATCCCCGTCCCCCACGCCCCCCCTCTTTCTAAAACCCCCCTTATGGTCTAAATCCAGAGTTCCCAATCAAAGGAAGATTCAAGATTCACGAAATGGCTGCTCAATCCCTCCACATCATCGCCCCCTCCGCCCGCTCCCGCTCGGGCCCCACCACCGCCGGCGTCCTCTCCATACCGAGTCCTGCCCTCCGCCACATCATCCGCCTCCCGATCCACCGCATCCGACTCGGTACTATCTCCTGCTCCTCCGCTCCCCCCTCCCCAGAACTCCTCACCTCCGACAACGGCATCAGCAGCAGCAGCTCTGCCTCAACATCAGTGGCGGCATCGGCGATCGAAGTGGACGCGGTGACGGAGGCGGAGCTAAAGGAGAACGGGTTCCGGTCGACAAGGCGGACGAAGCTGGTGTGCACGATCGGTCCGGCGACCTGCGAGTCCAAGCAGCTGGAGGCGCTGGCGGTGGGCGGCATGAACGTGGCCCGCCTCAACATGTGCCATGGGACCCACGAATGGCACCGCCAGGTCATCCGGCAGGTCAGGAGGCTCAACGAGGAGAAGGGTTTCGCCGTAGCCGTGATGATGGACACCGAGGGGAGCGAGATTCATATGGGGGATCTTGGCGGTTCTCCTTCAGCTAAAGCTGAGGTTTCGTTCTTCCTTTTTTATTTAAATTCTCGCATACTTCTTTCAGTCTAAAATCACCAGCTAATATAAATATTATCCTTATTTTTAAAGCAAAATGCGCAGATGATGTAAGTTTATTTCTATCTTTATAACTTGGGGTATTCACAAAAAATACTCTAACGTTTGGGCTATCTTTCAAGTTAATAGCCTGATTTTTTAAGTTGTACATATTTTAACCCTAATGTTATATGTCGGGTTTAACTTGATACCTTTTTCTATTTTCCGTTCAAAAGACTGAAATCTGGACGATTTTACCCCTTCACTCGTTCCTCATATGGGAAATCACAAAAAAATACCTTAACGTTTACGTTATATTTCAATTTAATAACCAAAATGGTAGAAAAATTGTCTCTTATGACCATCAACATAGCGGTTAATCCTACTCTCCTTTGCTTTATGGAAAAGAATTCCAATGAATCTGGTTGAAAATAAGAGGATCTGTATGCCAATGAAACAAAATTAATACATCGACATCTACTATCCCTCGGAGAAATGCTACTCAAAATCGATAGCACCCACTAGATGGCACCATGGTGTGAATATCTTGCTGGAGGAGGTCCTTGAGCGAAAGGATGTCTAATTCTATCATCAGGATCGGGTCAAATGACCAATCTTGATCAAAATCGGGCCAATGTTGGACATGATCAGCTTCAGTCATCAAAGGAAACGAAGAAGATGGCCATGCCTCGACATCTGATGGTGGTGGTAGTACTAGCGGCAGCAAGCTAGGCAAGGCATCAATGCTGGCCACCCCTCTCCCCACCCCTCCCCCACCTCCCTCCCATCTCTCGGCCCATCTGACCGCTCTCATAGCCCTAGCCTCGGCTATCTTCGCCGAGGAGCAGGAAGTGTTTGCTTATTTATTAGGCTGCTGCTGCTCTGACAAAAAAGACATGGACAAACAGAAGAATAAGCAGAACAAGAACAACCAATCCCCCTAAATTGGGCTGCTCCTGCTTCGGCTGCTACAAGAGCTTCTGGGCTTGCTGGGATTCTTCCTTTAACCGACATGTCATTCACGTCATCATAGATGCGGTTAATGAGAACTTGACAGCACCTGTCGAGAGGACGAAGACCAAGAACATCAGCTTGTTCACGTGTAACTGCCACTCTTTTGTAGCAAACAACCTAAACAGAATAGGATATTGTGGGCATGCTAGATGGAATGAGTTGAATTTAGTAGTCTTCATGTTCTTCAAAGGTACTTGGGTAAGCAATACTGCAACGGCGAGGTCTTTGTTGCCTTTTAGGGTCATCTGCTCCATATGGCTTCTTTTTGGCGGTTCAAACTTCTTGATCTTCATGGTTGCATTCGTGTCCATTCTCGTTGGTTGGTTTATTGTCGGTACTTGCTGCCTCAAGAATCTCATCCAGTTGTAACGTTCATACGTTTTGAATATATTTTATCCTTGTAACGTAATGCATGATATCTCTGATTCTCAAATTCAAATAGCTTAGTGTTTTTCTATATAGTGTGGACTATGATGCTACTCGGCCTCTGATGCTAATGAAACATTCATGTAGTTGATATATGCAGTAAGTTGTTATTTGTTTTCCCTTTCAATGTTCATTTCCGCTTGCTTTCATTGTCTTGCTGGCTTAATTTTGTGTATCCTTTATTGTTTCTTGTTGCAGCGAAAATGTTTTGCGTGCTATCATTCTTCTTTCTTTTTCTGTGTGAGAGCAGAAATGAATATTGAACTAGTTACACAAGCCAACGACAGTCCTAATGGATCATCATGGTTATCAAAATGTAGTGCAGAAGAAGCCCTCTTCATGCACAAATATTCGCTGTAGAACGGAATGGTCGATGGTGACGGTGTTGGAGGAAGAGGATGAAACGGCTGAAGAGAAGGCATGAAATAGTGATCGCTAGGGTCACAAACGAGTTGGTTGTTTGATTGAAATTGGGGGAAAAGAATTGGCCATGCGAGAATTTGTGATACTTGGGATGATCTTCTATTTCTTGGTGGAAACCTTGGAATGAGAAGCTGAAGCCAGTGAACAAGCTTAAGAAGGCATCCGTGCAGCATCGATGACGTGAGCACACGGCGCGCTGCTTGCTGGCTACGGTCATAATTTATAGCATCATCCCTCGAATTTCCTTTAAATCATTGTGACGTCTCAAGTCCGTGAGCAAGAATTGGAGTCGAGCCATCTCCGACGATCATCTGTTCACGATGCTGCAATATGGGTTCGCGGTTAAATGTGGGCCCGAGCAGATATTAACTTGAAAGATACCACAAACGCTAGGGTATTAACTTGAAAGATATTCCAAACGTTAGTGTATTAATTTGAAAGATACTCCAAACGTTCGGGTATTTTTTGTGAGTTTCGATCAGGGGCAAAACAGGTATATAATTTAAAGATGTTGTCATTCGTTAGCCAAAACACGCAAAACGGTATTGTTGTGTACGACTTAAACGTTCAGTGTATTAATTTGAAAGATACCCCAAATGATATGGTATTTTTTTGTGAATACCACTTATAACTATATGCTAATCACCTCATCATTAGTCCAAGGTCACTAGATTATCATGATTCATCTCTCGTCAAACTAACAGAAACACACAGGTCGCAACTAGAGAGTAGGTGGGCGCATTTATATTATGGTGTCCCAATCGGGTAACAATCTAGATTGGCAACTTAGACTGATCTCCACTCAAGTTGTTTGCATGTTCTACAATGTTTCTGGTTCTATGCAAATGCGGATTGAAAAAAGATTCAGCTTGTGATCAATGTTTGAGCTCCTAACTGATTATATTTGATCATTTTTCCTTTTTTTGAGAGAAGGTAATATTTGATTCATATAAAGGACTATCAAAGGATTATCCTTTTTGCATCGATATTCATCTTGAAGAGGGTGTATATTTTGGCACTTATTTCATTGCTCATGCTCCGTCTCACAGAAACTAAAAAAATAGGAACACATGTACTTATGTGAAATTATCTTCATTGTATAACTTACAACATGATAGTTTGGTCCTATTCTGCTGGGAGAATGTTGGGATTAAGAGAAATCTAAGGTTAGTTGCAGAACATCAATAGCATTATCACGCATTTGTTAGAGACAAGTCCATACTAGGCCCCTAACCTAGTCCATTTGTTAGAGACCCATCCCATACTAGGCATCTAACACTAGTATTGCTAAGGACCCATCCCATAATAGGCCCCCAACATTGGACTCACACACCAATTGTTTAGTATTAACTAGCGTCCAACCCAAACCAATTGGTATTAGGTGGGGATGCCCTTTAATACTTAAACCTTTCATTTCTTCTTTTGATCTTTTCCGATGTGAGATTAAGTGTGATTGTAACAAACCACCACACTTTTGACAATCATCGTCCACGGCGGCCTACTTTGTGGTGCTCACTCTAAGTGTCACACTCTAGCTTCTTTACCAAGTCACACCCTCTTAGGTCGCTCCATCTCCACTATGGTGTGTCCACTCTAAGTGGTCCACTCTTGCTTTTATCAGGTCGTCCTATCTTAGGCCGCTCCGTCCTCATTCTATGATGCCCAATTTAAGTGTCCTACTCTGGCTTTTATTAGGTCGCTCCTTCCCCAGGTTGTCCCTTCCGTAACGTGGGTCGTAGCATGTGTCTTGCTCAGATATCAGTTATTAGAGACACAGCCCATACTATGCTCCTAACCTGGTCCATTGTTAGAGACTCAACCCATAATAGGCCCCTAACATTAGCCTTACTAAGGGGACCCATCCCAAACTAAGCCTCGAACATTGGGCTCACAACCCAATTGTTTAGTCTTAGCTAGCATCCAACCCAAAACCAATAGGTGGAGAGGCCCTCTAATACTTAACCTTTCATTTCGTTTGTTTTTTTCTGATGTGGGACTAAGTGGGATCGTAACAGCATCATTCCATGAATACTATATGCATGAGTTTCCTTTAATAGATAATTTGAACATCAAAGTTATATGATGACGTTGTAGGTAGATGGGCCTAGATGTGTTGGTTAGGTCTTCTTTCTACTCTTCCTATAATTTGTACAATATAATATACAAAATCACTACAATCCCAATCTGGAATGAGAGCCTCAGCTTTGACTTCTCTGTTACTTACATTGGAACCTAAGAGATAACATATAATTTCAAGTAAAAAGAGAGAATGAGAAGAATAGAATGAGCTCACTACCAAATGAAAGTGTTAAAAATAAGATTGTGAACATTTTAGTAACATCACTTGTAGGATGTGCTTCTTCTTGAGTGGCCTGACCTTTATAATCACTTAAAGTTAGGTCATTATGTCTTATTATATTATGTCTGAACCATCCTTTAGGATGGTATAACACTACTAATCCACCATTCATTCCAATTCCTAGATTACACAGAATTGGATTATCCTTTATCTTTCTCGCAAACATGAGCTAACATAAAATGCGATATCTTGTAGTGAAGAGGTATTTGATTCAACATGATAATTTTGATCTGATGATCGGATATGATGCTATAAGAATTTTAACTTGACACTGTCATAGTATGTCGGTAGATCATTTGGATATTGTACTTTTGATAGCTGGCCTGGATATGACGCTTAGGCTAGAGTGGCAAACAACCATGGTTCTTCGGTGAAGCTCTTGGGAATAGAAGAATTATTCGACGGGTTCGTAGGTACGTTCAGTTACAAAGTTGGCTGGTTCCTATGGTCGGTCATTAGGTGAGGGGTTAAAGGGCATCGACCGCTGGTTGGTCAGCTAGCGGGGTCAAGGGACAGTGTCCCTTTTGCGGGGGCCAGGAGGCAATGTCTCTCTTGCGGGGCCAGGATGTAGAAGCTTCAAAAGCTAAATAGTACATCCGTACAAAGTTGGTGAGCTCATATGTTAAAGAATAAGCGATATGTTTATATATGAAGGTGGTAGACTCGTAAGTTAAAACAATCCAGTTATATTTCAAGTTTTTCATCATGCAATGAGTGTGTGTGTGATAACTTGCATTTTGTAAATGATTTGGTGTTCATTGCTGATTGTATCCTTTCAATGAACATGTGGTGTGCAAATCATTCGCATGCATGGAGGGTCGCACGTCATAAGCTTGTGAGTATCGCTATTGACGTAATGTTTAGACTCCAATATAAAGGCATGCATACATCGAATGAATGCATAACATAAGTACCACAACACGTGTCTACAATGCTGATAGGGGTTATATTCAAATTTTCAACATAACAAAGCTACATAATCCTGGAGGAAAATTCATCTCTATTTTCTTGTCGATGAGATGTGCTCAAGAGATGATGGAAAATAAGATCTGCCTTCATGGTAAGTTTTTTTGTTGGTAGGCTTAGATTATCCTTACCACCTAAGGTTGATGGAGCTGGATTGGGGGGTTGGGGTTGGTGGGGGTCATGTACCTCCCCTCCCTACTGTTGGGGCTGGAGCTCCCTTCATCTTTGTCAAGCCTCCTCACGATCATGGTACATCCATTTTCCACCGTGAAGGGGTGGAGCTTAATTCATCTTTTTAGATCATCCTCGCATAGTGGGGTGATACCGGAATGCGCCTGTGAAAGAAGAGCAAGTATGCATGCATAGTGCTGATATGGTGGTGTGTTCGAGTGAGAAGAGCAAGCACCCATGTGTATAGGTGATGTAGAGCTGAACACATGGTATAGAGGTGTGGATGTCAAGCATGCACTCCAAGTGGGTCGCTCAATCGAGCCCATTTATGTATTCAAAGATATAGACAAGTTTGACATCATCACAAACGCTTATCGTGAATATGAAATAAGGTAGGCTTATCGTGCAATACGAAATAAGGAAGTTACTCCAAAGTTTTCCCACATGTAATCACATGGTAGGCCATGGGAACCATTTACTGTAAAGCAAAGAGAGACGAAGATTTCTACTTTTTTGCATGGAGAGTCGGGATACCTTGGCGACACAGTCATGATACCCTAATTCTCCCACACATCGGGGTTGGAGTACATATAAGAACATGTCTTGTTTAAGCATATCATCGAGCATGTGGTATGTGATACGCTAGGGTAATGCATGTATGAGCGGCATCCCATTTGGGTTGTACAGGAACACAACACCCCGAGAGAAACCCTTGCACACAGGTTGATCATGCAGTGAAGGCTGTTGTGTTGGCGTGTTAGGAAGTGGTTGATCCTGAGATGTTCTTGTGCGAGGGACGTTGTTTCACCTAAGGTACTCGTGCATAACCAGCATGTTACAATTGAGTTAGTTATGCATGAGGAGAGCCTTGCATCTAATGTTGTGCATTGGAAGCTTCTTATGCACAAACAAGGCGAGCAAATGGTAGTTCTTTGCACATGTTGGGGGGGGGGGAGGCTATGTTTCACTTCTACATATTATAAGGTTACATCAGGGCAGGGTGTTTTTCACGTATTCAACGATAACAAGCTTCTCATATTGGTTGTGACCATCGAGTGCGTGATTTTGCTGTGCTCGAGCGATTAAAGATCATTGAATTTAGTATGAGGGAGGCCTAAGTTCATCATTAGGCTTTTTTCTTGCCTCCTAATTTTAAGCTTCAGCTCAATCCTAGGTGTTGCTAGAGAAAGCTTTCATATATGAACAATTAAAGTGGCATCATATGGTGATTGAAGCCTCATATATTAGGAGAATAAAAGTTTATGATACATTCTTATAACAGATAAGTTGATCATTGACTTATGAAAAGTTGCTTGTGCAATCAAGGGAGAACATGCTATTCTATCTATGCATTTGAGATGTTTGTTTAACTTGCTAAAGTAACAATATAACAAAATGGTTCACAGATAACGATTTCACTATTGAAAATTTCATTGTAGAAAAAACAAAATCCAAATGGTCCGGACTAGTTTGGGGTTGGGCACCTTGGCCCCTCTAAGTTGCGGGTCAAAAGCACATCACTCCCTCAAGCAGGGGGTGACACATGGATTCAACACATCCCTCACTACATGAGTAAGTTGATAAGGTTAATTGGAAATCGATGTTCATAATCTTTTCCTCATTTTGGAACTTTTACGTTGGCAGATTGTTATTTGAACAAGCATAATTTTCTAGTTGGCTGGCATTTGACGCTCAAAGCTTATTTTTTGAACGAACAATATTAGCTAGGTTGGTTGGCAATTAGCATTCGAGGCTTATCCTTGTTTACTTGCAGCTTCCAACTGTAATGGCAGGTTAAAAAGGTTTCCACGGAGTTATCGCCTATCACCTTTCATGTCTATCGATATCTTATATGGTGGAGTTTATCCCTTGAACCGAAAATAATTTTTAGTTAATACGAGTCAGCAGCCATCGTCTCCCGCTGAACCAACCATCATTTTGTAGGTTAGCATAATCCAATATGTGTTGTCTTTCGCTATAACAAATGACAAGGTCAAGTTTGGTGGAAATTTGACCGTCGAAACATATTTCTTTGAACCAATGATAATTTCCAAGTTGATAGGTATTCATCACTCGGAGCAAACCCCTTAATCAATAATAACATTCAGGTTGGTGGAAAAGCGGCCCTTGGAACGTATCCCTATTTACTTGCATCTGGGTTGGTATAACTTTAGCATTTAACACATATTCTTTATACTACTTAGTCAAGATGTTGGCGTTTGGTACACATCACTGCTTAGCGTGTAGTCTATTACTGTATTAGCAAATAATCTGGGCTGGAGGGGAGTTAGCGATTGTTGCCTTTCACTTCTTTCAGACACTTTTACGTAGTTGGGTAGTTGGTGTTTGTCGTTTATCCCTTATTTGATTCCATTTCCTTAGAGGTAAACTACCTGCAAAGTTTCCAAGTGTCTAAAGGTATGTTGGCACCAGTACGTGATCATGCCGCCGTAGTTGAGTACAATGCACTTAGTGAGTTGGCACTCGTAGGTGAAAATGGTAATCGTAGTAAAATCGGCGCATTTTGGTGCTCATCGTGATTGTAGGAGAGTTGGTGCCTATATGCAATCATGGTACTCGTAAGTGAGTTGGTGTCTGCAAGCGGGTCGACAACTCTAGGTGACGCAACACTAAAGCTTGCGTTCTCTTGCCATATGCATGAAAATATCTTTGTTTCACATGCTCTCAGCTTTATTTTCGGCCTCAAAGGCTCTTTCTGCTAGAGATTTGCACTTCAAGCATGGTAGGAAAGCATTGTAGGAAAGCATTATGGTTAAGGCCATCTCTTTAATGTACTCTAGTCTCTCCAATACACTTAGTTAATGGTTGGTTCATGAATACCGTGACCGAATATGATTGTGCAAATATGCGGAATCTTCTACTAAGATTCTTACTGCATACACATCTTTCTCGAAGTAAGAATGGCTAATCAACACGTCTCTGAGGATTTTACCGAGGTATATTGCCATATTGGTGGGTTAACTCTTTGTTTTTCCTTAATCAAAATTAAATTGATTGCATCTAGGCCTTGCTGTTAAAGGTAGATAAAAGGGCTCTTTAGGCGTTAAAATCGTTAGGGGTGAAATTTTGATTGCGTACTCCCACGAACTCTTTTTTTGTATTGGCTGCTCTCTTTCCTACTTCGTCCTTATTTTATTATGGTCACCACCCTTCACCTTAGAATATGGGAGCGCCTTCTTAACAAGTACGGGAAATCATCTTCTCTTGACTTACATGAGCATTTTGTACACACCGAATGAGTAGGAAATTGCGAATGTGTTTGTCCAAGGTATATCTATCACTCTTAGAGGGAAGACACATGGACTTCTTTATGGTAGATTTGTTAAAGCCTTTATTCGAGTCTGTGTCGGTACTATCTTTACCCACAAGTCTTTTCACACACTTCCTTTCATACACTTCTGCATCCTGTAAGTTTATGTCAAGGATGCTTATGGTGAATGTGTCTCAGTCTCCTTGCTTATTGCGACCTTTGGTCTATGGGCATTTCCTTTTATATTTATTGTCGATAGAGTTAATACCAACAATCGTGGAGTCCGTACCTTCAAGCATCATTATGCTTGTTTGGCGGACATCTGTCAGGTTTCTACGTAGCAGGTATTGTTATAGCCAAGGCGCGTTCGCTTGCTACTAGGCAATTTTGGTCATGCTTCAACCAGTTTATTGTCGAGAAGTTTTTTGCCAATGTCTTATTGGGTGGGCTTCTGTCAGGTTGCTGTGTGATAATTTTTTACCAGATTATTGTCTGATGAGCTTTATCAGGCTGTTATATGGTAAGTGTTACTGCATGATGAGTTTTTACCAGGTTGCTTCCTGACTGCTTATTACCAAGTGGCTGCATGGCAGGCTTTTGTTCGATAGGCTTCTAGTGGGTGTTGTTTACAAAATGATCTTACCAGGGTGATGTTGGATGTGATTTTTCCAATTTGTTATCTGACAACTTCTTACCAGGATCTTACCCGGGTGTTGTTGGATATATATGATCCAGCTTGAGGGGGAGAGTTAAGGGGAGGGATCAAATGACCCCCAAAAATAACCCCAAAAAATAACCACTATCAAAAATCCTATGCCCCCCATTTTTTCGGAAGATCCGAACCGTTCATCTTGATCTCCACCCTCTAAATACCTGACCCATCAATTTTCAACCAGATCCCATGTGTTTTACCCGTTCATCCATTCGACCCAAATTTAACGGTTTCGCATGAACAAAACTTTTGCGAATGGTTGATGAACGGACAAAACACATGGGATCGGGTTGAAAATTGGTGGGTCAGGTATTAAGAGGGTGGAGATCAAGATGAACGGTTCGGATCTTCCGAAAAAATGGGGGGCATAGGCTTTTTGATAGGGGGTTATTTTTGGGGGTCATTTGAGCCCTCCTCGAGAGTTAATATGTATTAAATAATTAGTTGGGGGTTGAATGGCATAAGTGAGTGGTTGAGAGAGTGACATAATGTTAAGATGTATTAAATGTGTAATTGGAAGATGAATGCCATAAGTATGAGTGGATGGGAGAGTGACATAATGTTAAGTTGTATTAAATGGGTAGTTATAAGATGAATGCCATAATTATGAGTAGTTGGGAGATTGACATTGATAAGTGTTAGTAGTTGGGAGCTTATCATGTATCTATAAATAAGCCAAGTTGAGAGAATAAAAACAAATCTAATTTCATTCCTAGTCTTTTCAAATCCCCTCTTATTTCCTAATCTCCGAGTTCCATCTCTGGGTCTAACAGGATGTAAGGTGGTGTAGTCCTGATAAATGTATCAAAATTTTGATCTTAAATGATAGTTAAAGTGGAGCTGAATGGCATATACTTCAAACATTTTTTGGGTGCATGTATCGAAGACTTACGTGCAACTACCAACTAAAAAATAGACCATGACCAATGGAAGAGACATAATATGAAGCTAAATATTTTTCTATGAAGTGAACCATCAAAGTTGTGTTTGTAACCAACGTGAGTGGAATAATAGGATAGAATGGACGAGCAGGGAGGAACAATCAGTGCCTAAGAAATATAGTGATGGATATGTCCACATAGAGAGTGTGACTTTCTTTTTATTGTTTCTCTGCATTTGATATACATGGATCATTATATTGGAAAAGTTGAACTAGAATGAAAGGTTACTTTGGTATCATTATATTGGTCCTTTGGGAAAAATACTGAACCCATAGAGAGACTAGCCAAGGTATTGTAAATCAACCCTTGAATATATCCTCTTTGCTAGCATTTGCTTTTAGCTTGGGTGTGGCTTGGATTCACAAAAACCAACACTATATAGTTCTCATCTCAAATAAGCATATTCACTTCCAAGAACAGTGGTGCACAGGATTGTGATAGCTAATACTTCAGTTGAAGGTTTTACCACATTAACGCATGATTTTTATCAGTAGTAAGATAACAGCACTTCGTAAGCATGGAAACTTATTTTTACAATTTTTTCACAAATTCTCATGCTTCCATTGTGATAGCCATTATACCTGACATGACTTATTTATTGTTATGAATTATGTAATCATTACTTTTTCAACAAACTGTGGAATTATTTAATATCATTTCCAATGTTAAGAATCAATTTGCTGGAACTAAAGCATGCATGCAATATGACTGCCTTGCTAGGAACACACAATATATATTCAGATATATTCTTATTTTTTTTGGCATAAATGGATTTGAACTGGCAATTCTCTTTTTCATATCTCAAATATATTGCAATTTGCATCACCTCTGATTTGTGGGGATATGGGTATTTTTACGAAGAGGTGCAATCTTCTCATTGGCATTTATCATAATGCAATATGGTTTGCAAGTGTACTACAATACGAGATCTTCTTTCTACAGCTGCTGAAATCATAATGCTGCTTTGAGTTCGCCAACTGTGAACATGGCATCTATATCATGTGCCAAAACATTGTGCTGCTACCAATGCTTGACATGAGTGAATAATTTTCATCAGTCTGAATGCATATGTAATCATGTTTGACCAACTTTGGTTTTTCTTTCATCTTTTGTAGGATGGCGAGATTTGGACATTTAGCGTCAGAGCTTTTAACTCACCTCTCCCAGACCGCACCATTAATGTTAATTACGATGGCTTTGCCGAAGGTTATGTTATAAAAATATAGATTTGGTTGGATAACACTTGCTTTCCACTTTCTTTCTAAATAGTAAATATTTGATATGATGCAGATGTGAAAATTGGTGATGAACTTCTTGTTGATGGAGGAATGGTCAGATTCGAGGTGGTTGAAAAGATTGGCCCAGATGTTAAGTGTCGCTGTACTGATCCTGGGCTGCTATTGCCACGTGCTAATCTTACTTTCTGGCGTGATGGTAGTCTAGTTCGAGAACGTAATGCAATGCTTCCTACAATATCTTCTAAGGTAGGTGCCGGCTCAGGAACTTGCTTAAATATTTACGTTGCTTCTTTATTATTCCAACATATGAATGCCATAATAATAGAAACAAAGTTCTAAGTTCCAACTTCAACTAGAGTGAAGGTGGTATCCATTGGGTCTATATTGAACTTTGATCAAAACTTACTGGGTCTTTGAAGAATACGTTTGTGATTTAAGACCTGCAGCTTTATTATTTTAGGCTATATTATATAGAATGGTTTGCTAAGCTGCCCTTATGATTTTTCTACGGATGCACGTGGACACTAGTTTTACGAAATTTTGCGTGTCTTGCCATTTAGACACTTCAAGACACAGTTCATGCAAATAAGGATGAGAAATAGGATATGATTGTATTAAATGAAGAAAAAAATTGTATGGATAGAGAATTTATAAGAGGATACGAGAGGAATATAATTAAGTTTGTAAATGATATGTTTCTCTAACCTCACAATCATCACTCTTTCTTTTTTCCATGTCAAATTTATGGTGTGTTAAAAGACGGATTAAAGGGAGCATATTTATCCCCTAAATACGGTACACATGAATTATATAAGTATGTGTATGCTTGTGTGTACATTGAGCAGTGTCCATATAGCTTCCTATTTAAAATTGATTTGTGTGTAAGTTTCCGGTGTCGGACACTTTAGGACACTGAAACCTTACACCAGTATCCATCGTCCAAGTAAAACTTCTTTCACATCTCTCTTTGATGCTTCTTTATCACAATCTTTTCCATGGTTTTAGCCATTTTCTTTTAGGGCCTGTTCTCTTGCAAGAACGTTTGCTGAGATTCCTCCAAAACCCAACTGTTGATTGTCCCATCCTTCTCTCTCTCGTATCTTTCCTAATTTGTGTTCTTTTGCAGCATTGGATTCGAGCTCGGCATTTGCTGAGCTGGCGTTCCAAATTGGAACGCAGGCAATCCCCGCAAAAAGCGGGGATTACAAAGGATTCCACGGGTGTGGCCCCCACCCCCTTCTCTCTCTAAGCCCAGCTACTTCCCCATTGGATGCTTTTGATTTTTTATTTTTAAAATTTAAAAATAAACAGCCACTGATTACTTTAATAATATTTAATTAATTATTTTATCTAAAGTGGACCCCACATCTTACTTTCTCTCTCAACTTTCAAACCCAAAAGAACATACATACACAAGAAAGTTGCTGCGGGACCCACAACCAACTTTCCAACCCAAATTTCTCTCTCATCAGATTCCACACTTTCTCAACTTTCCCAATTATATCTTCTTGCAAAAGAACATGCCCTTACCTGCTTGTCCTTGGTTTTGCTCTACATGACCCCAACATCTCAAGCTTTCCTCTTTAACAGTGTAACTTTGTTAGTCACTCTACTAGAGTTCCTTTAATACACACTATGCTTTCTAACAATATCTCAATGGAAAGCTTTATGCGAACTAAATCAGACCATGATGATTTGATGGCATATACTCTATACACTTAGTTTCTGATCTATTATTTCATCATATTGAAGTGACGTTCAAGTTTGACTTCCAGTTTATTTCATGCCCCTTGTTACTGTACATAGTTATGAACCTGGAATATTTGGATGACTTCACATTTATGTAACTGTCTTCAAACATTATGTTGAATTTATTGCATTGTGAGGTCTGTGAGGCATCATGTTGATATTAGTTTTGACATATCATGTTTAAAATTGTTTTCTTGTGATGTTTCACAAACTGTTCACTCATTTATTCACATATTTAGAACATATATAAGTTGTTGAACTTATATCTGTTTATATATGGACTTAAAGTTGTTAGGTTTGTTAGGTATTGACGCTTGGTTACTAAGGATCTAGGGGCAGAGAAAACAACAATAACGACATAGATAATTCTTGTGTCCCTGAGAAGATCGGTGTGATAAGCTGGTTATAGAGTTGAAGCAGTGTATAATTCTTTTATATCATTTCAACATAATGTATGGTTCATTCGTTCGTGCCTTCGGAACCGTGCAGGACTGGCTGGACATAGACTTTGGGCTTGCTGAAGGTGTGGACTTCATTGCAGTATCATTTGTGAAGTCTGCGGAAGTAATCAATCATCTCAAAAGCTACATGGCTGCTAGATGTCGGGACAGGTAAATTGAAAATCTTGCTTTAACCTCTTGCCCATTTCCTCCCCCCCGCCCCCCCCCCCCCCCAAAAAAAAAAAAAATAAAAAAAATAAAAAAAATTAAAAAAACAAAAAAAAAAACAAAAAAAAACACCACTCTATCTTTCTGATTTATATTGATGTTGAGTTGTTAGCAAAGATTTTTCATTTCTTGCTGTCTTCCTGAAGTCCAAAGCAGAAAGCAATGGGGTTATAAACTTAAAATCTATAAAATTTTATGGCTATGCATTTATGTACCGTGTATCTTAATAAACCATATAGTGTTTAATACATGAAACATGAAGAATGTAATACATGTGAGAGAGAGAGAGAGACTTTTATATGTTTTTGTAGATCCAACTAGGTATCGAAGTAGTGTTGGAGACAAATTAGTTTGTCTTTTAATTTTGTTGATTTTATTATTTAAGTCTATTTAAATTCTTTTAAATTTAGTAATTTGAGTCAGTTTAGAGTTTCCTTTTTAAAGAAACTCGAGTCTGTTTAAAGTTTCCTTTTCTAAAAGAATTTGAGTCTTTTTAGAGTTTCATTTTTCTAAGAAATTTGAGTATTTTGAGTTTCCTATTCTAAGTAACCATTTATTTTATTTACGAGTTTTTATCTTAGCCTATTTAGAAGTTTGAATCGAACGTAAATTAGTTTTTATTTTTACCTATAAATATGAGTTTGTATTCAACTTTTTAGTTAGGTATGAATGAGATATTGAATAAAATTTAGAGTTGTGTAAACTTTTATTTACCACTTAAAATCTTGAACATACTTGTTTGTCTGGACATGAGATCCAAAAAGATCACCACATGCGATGTGTTCGACTCAGTAATAATTAGATTTTCATGATGAGAGACTTAAAAACCTTATCAAGTCTATAGTTTTATCTTACTCAATTTCCTTAACATAACTTTTTAATTTCCGTCATGCGTCAAATTTGATATCAAAGCTTAACTTTGCTTGAATGGTCCACTTATAGAAGTTGAGCACATCGAGTTTATCATCTTAGATTCTTTACTACCGATCAGCAAATATATTTTGTATGCCTTTTCGTCGTTTGTGCCTTTGCTACATTATCCTGAAGATACACGTCTGCAAGTTTATATTTCGTTGCATTTTAAAGTTTGAATATGAGTAATCTCCAACTACGAAAGCGTGTTGACCTTTATCGATTATGTGTCTTCATCACCATTCATCTGGTGATGAAATTTTCCATGCCAGAAAGAATGATAGGAATCAAACTGGGATTCAAATTAGTCGAATTAGTCTATTTAATGTTTGGGTCAAATTAGTATTTTAGTATTTGAGACTTTTTTTATTTTTTATTTAAGTTTATTTGAGTCCTTTATATGTAGTAATTTAAGGCATTTAGAATTTTCTTTTTAAAAATAATTTGAGTCTTTTATAGTTTTTTTTTTAAAATTTGAGTCTTGTCAGAGTTTCCTTTTCTTAGGAATTTGAGGGTTTTTCGAGTTTTATGATCTAAAGAACTCATTTATTTTATTTAGAAGTCTTTACCTGATTCTATTTAGGAGGTTGAATTTACGTCAAATTAGTTTTTATCGAATTAGTTTTTATTTTTGCTTATGTCAATACTGATTTCGGCAGCTGGGTTTGACCCATTAATAGTGGAGCCTGATAGGATAGAACCCATCAGCAACCTTCCGACTAGTTGAATGTGACCCATCAGCGGGGACCTCCTGGCCTGATTTTAGGGGTCGGCAGACCTGACCTCAGCATAGTTCCATAGAGACAATGCGACCTCAGGGTCTGCAGTTTGCTCCCAATCATCCTCTGAATGACCTCGTCGCTTGAGGCCAGCCTTTAGCAGCTCAGCCTGGCCCATGTCATCCATATGGCGCTATTTAATGCAAGCAACCATCATTCTCTTTTCAACTAAATTTGACATTCAATTCCTATCTTATCTACATACATGGTCGGCCACCTCCTATGTACGAAGCCGACCGTGCCCAAGAGTCTGTAGCCTTACACGTGATGAACATCACTTGGCATGTGGTCTATATATAAGCAGGAGGACATCCTCTCCTTAAGGTATGCTCTTTGGGTGCTAAAACCCTAGCATACATCTATCTCTCTTGAAACGGCCATGGGCACATCCACACTCAACCCATGCCTTGCCACACACGGGCTATCATACACCCATCACCTCTTTTCCCCTATAATCTTACCTGACTCAGGCATCGGAGGAAAGCCGGGAGGTCTGCCCCTCAGCCTGGGGGTTACGTCCGCTAAGACATCTAACGCCTTAGTTTCTTTGTATCAGGTACTAGAGAAGGAGGACATCCCTGCGAAATCAAATTGTCTTGGTTCAATCTGTTGCGGAATTGCTCATCTCTGTGGACCGCGTCCGAGCGTCCGTTGGCCTGGCTCAGGTCCCGCAAGAATCCATGCATCAATACCTGGTACTAGAAAGATGGCCTTGTGATAACACCTATCGTGCAGGCTCTTAAACCAGCATCTCCGTGCAGATCTCCTTTAGATCTCATCTTAGATCAACGAGTTCCCTGGCTCTGGCTGGTGCTATTTATCTCCCTCAGATTTCATGCTTTTCAACATCTCAGATTTATATCACTCAGCGTCTTCTTCATCCTACCCTTCAGTGGAGAAAAACATAGATCTCACAACTCCAAGTTCTTGGGCCCACCCTATGTTTGATCCTTTCACGAGTCATACTTCATGGGACGATCTCAGCGGTTCCTCCAGAGTCTGCACCTTCAAGAGTTACGCCTAATGAGGATTGCCTATACGTTTACACCCACGGTCGGCTCCCTAAACATTTACATTTCATAAGGACCACCTTCGTGTATGTCAGCTCCTTACAACTACGCTTTACTTGGACGGCCTACGTGGTTACACACGGTCGACTCTCTAATGAGCTCTGCTCTACAAGGACGGTCCTAACGGTTACACCAAAGGGTCGGCTTCTCGACAGTTACGTTTCGTATGGACGGCCTCAGCTGCAGACACTCGAGAACATCCCCGGGAATCGGCACGCTCGAGCTCCCCTGTGTGGCCGTGTAGCAGGGGCTAGATTTTTTCAGATCGAAAGAACGGCTCGACTGAACACCAGGTGCAGACAAGGCCAACTGCAAAGGACTATTCCCAAGCAGCATGTGCTGGGGTCAACCCTGCAACAGTGTTGCTCGTCGATCTGACCACAGAGGTTCGGCATAGAGAGTTCTGACAACATCCTTTCTCGTAACTTACCAAAGTCCCAGCTCGGGCTGGGGCCCCCGTTGGTCCAACCTCAATGGTCCAGCATGGCGAGCGTCATAAGGATGTTCGGTCAACATTCTTCCAAATGGTATTACCCTCAGGCCCTTAGCTTAACATGGGCTCCCGTCGCGGCAACTTCAGATTCCTGGCCCAGTCGAGCCTTTACTTCCTTGAGTCATTTGGCGAGCAGGCCAAACTGACCGTGTGGCTCTCAACAGAAGCCCGAGGATGTACAGACCAACACATCAGACTCCTCACTCAAGAGACTAAGGGGCAAGTATGTATTTAGCAGCTCATGCTCGGCAAGTGGTGTCTGGCGACACACTATGATTTCAGTACTTAGTCTCTTTAGTAGGGACTCGAGATTGAGCGGTGTCCTGCGACATGCCATGATTTCAGTAATTAGTCTTTTGTGTAAGGACTCGAGATTCGTTCATCGAAGGAGCAGAGCAAGAAGAGTGAAGTAAGAACTGTCTTTTCATTTCAGAAAGGTTTATTATGATAGGTCAACCATATTCTATTATAATAGTTCGACCGATGCAAGCGACTTTATTCTTTTACAAGATCAAGCCCTTCGGCTTCATTTACAGAAATCAAGCCCTTCGGCTTCTTTTGCAAAGGTCAAGCCTTTAGACGGAGAAGCACGGTTGTGTCTGGGACACACAAAGTAAACTGAAGCAGGCTCTTCAGCGGGACCAGCTTCTCGAAATACCTCCAGAAGCTTGCTTCTCAGCAGATGCGCCTTTTGGAGGAGCCCCACACAAGACAATCTGTCATCCAATGTGAAATCCAAGCCCCCAACAGTGCAGCTCGGGTTAGCATTGTCGAACAAGCAGTTGCGGAGACACCGTACGATGGAGAGAAGCCTGCAATGGTCATGTACCCGAGCTGCTCCAAATAGCTGAGGTAACAAGGGTCATCTAAGCCCCACAATCATTATCAGCTCGAACGGGGTCGGCCACTGAGATATCTTCCCCAAGCCACAGCCTAGATACTTGCAGCCGGCATGACAACAACATATGGGAAGAAACATCGGTCTGGCGGACATCAGCCTTTACCACTTCTTCCACACTTTCGACTCTAACGGTTGCAAACGGTACATGGTGCTCCAATCCCCTGATCACCATCAGCTTGGACGGAGTCAAACATGGATGTCCATTATTTTTGATCCAGCATTGAGCGCCACACCAACGAAGGGCATCTAGACCTTCTGATCACCATCAGCTCGGACTGAGTAGGCCTCATGCCAGAATCGTCTTTCCATCCATGGCGTTTAGATGTCACAGTAGTCTCTACTGTTCTTTTCGAGGAAGATCTACCCACAGACGGGGACACCGGTATAATGGGAGGAAGAATTTCTCAACAAGGGCGAAGATGGCTCTTCAACAGCCCATCTACCACTTCTTGTATAACCTCTCTGGGTTGAAGCTAAAGGATTGCGACCGTTCAAATTCTGCGATGAAGCACTGTCCTCAAAAATGCTATTGAGAAACGGTCATGTCCTTTTAAATCCTACCTTTAATGCGAGTTATGACAGCTCGTAGAATTGGCAATCACAATAGCATGCGCCACAGTTCCTATTTTCTAGGTGACATCTCCAATAAAAGCTCTAACTTAGACCTTGGGCAATTGACTTGAAGCCATGCCATATTTGACTCAAGAACACCAGTCCACGCTGGGGCCATCCACTTACTCAGGCATCCAGGCCACAGTGTGGTATTCTTCCACTGGCAAGGCCTCTAGGCCCCAGTGTGGCCTATGGTATTCTTCTACTGTCGAGGCCCACAAGCCCCAGTGTGGTCTCTTATTCTCTTATTCCACTGGCAAGGCCTTTGGATCCCACTATAGGTTTCTTTTGCTGGCGAGGCCTCCGTGTTCCAGCACGGACCTTTGGCATTCGACCCAGGTCGTGCCACGTCCACAACAAAGCCCTCAGTCAGCCTGAGGCACAAACCTTTGGCACTCGACCCTGGTCGTGCCACGTCCAAAATTTTACCCATAGATTGGACTTGGGGCCGACGACCTCTGGCATTCCATTCAGGTCATGTCATGTCTTGCCGACCTTTGACCCTTGACTTTGATCAAGCCATGACCAAAACGCGCTGTTGAGATTCAGTCCAGTGCTATCAAGCGGTAATTGACCTTGGTCATGTCGTATCTAGCCCTTAGCTCAGGCTGGGACCTCCGCTGGTCTAACTACAACGTCCTAGCGGGTTATTTTATTCTGCCTTCTAATGATTTGACTTGTCTATTTCAGGGATCTCAGTCTGGCATAGCGCTACTAAGGCCTACTACTTGCCACTAGAATTGATACCAAGCCCCAACTCAGGTTGAGCCCCCCATTGATGTCCTGCTACACTCAGACTCTACTCCCACGGGTGCTGCTGTCTAACCAGCCTGACCCAATCTCGCAGTGCTAAGCTGAGCCCAACACTCAGCGAACACAAAACACCCGAGTCTACCACATATACTCCATGCAAGGGACAAGTCATTATGAGCAAGGGACACGTCATTATGAGCAACGAACAAGTTCGGAGCAGAAGACAAGTTTCCATTTATTCATCCAAAATTACAAAAGCAGCCACCCAGTGGCTTCATGTAGAACGGAAAACAAAAAACTGAATGGTAGGCCCATCACTGGGCTCATCCTCGCCAGATGCTGCTTTGTTCTCAGTGCCCTTCCTGACCAAGGAACCGGCCACGTCAGAAGCCCTTCGTGCTGAAGGTCCAGCAGCAGTGGGAGCAGTCCTTTCATCCAGGAAGGCATGTCCAATACCTCGGTCAGGAAAGATAGCAGGCCAACGTGTTTTAGATTCATCTTCAGGAACATGTTCTTCACAAACGCGACCCCGACATTGAAGTCCAAAACGACCTGGGTCTTAACTTTCTCCAGTTGACAATGGTGATCCCAGGATGACCACATAGCCTGCTCCTTCAACTCTTTGTTCTCTCTCTCGGCCTGACGTAGATTAGCCCTCAACTCTTCCACCTCCCTATTCTGCTTGTGAAGCATGTCTTTGTAATGGACGAGCTCGTCTTCCAGTTCCTCCACCCTATGCCTACATATGCGAATGTTGTGGTAATATCGTCAACTCTGCTACCCTCTGCACATGAGAAGGGAAGCGAGTTACTACAGTCTCGGAAACACATTGGACTTACAATCGCCATGAAGCATGCTTGGTTGATCTGCTGAAGGGCCATCGTGAACCCGTCGATACCAACCTGAGCAGGTCTGACGTGTCCTAAGCCTCGTCCAGCATATACTCAAGCGTTCCAATGCCAAGGTTCTTAGCATCATCAGCTACCGGGCGTCGGGGTAAGATGCCTCCTTCGAGTCGGTATATTGTCCTGAGCCTCTTCAACATTTGTTCATCAACTGTCCCCTCTCTTGCCTTACCCTTTCTCTTCAGATTATGCTCCTCCAGGGCATTGAGCATTAGTGACGTTCGACCTCTTCAGCCAATTCATCTGGATCATCGGATGAGGCTACCCAACTTCAATGCTTGGCTGGTGGGTTGCGGACCGTACAGCCTGAGCGACGCTACCACAGAGCCATTGTCTCCCTGCTGCGGTCGTGGGTCCTCCCAGTCTCCTAAGACCGGACTCTTCATCCTGCATAGCGAGGATCGACAAGTCCTCTGAGGGCAAAGATGAGCGATCAGCCAGCCATCGATCAAAGTGGGGAGATCACACCGGCGTGCAAGCAAAGGAGAAAGGGCGAGGACAAAAGCACAATTACAAAAACCGTAGGCTTTCTTCCCAGTTAACCTAATTTCTGGAGGAATCAGTAGGAGATCATGACAACTGCTCAATCTACGTGACACCAATGTCGACCATCCAAGATCTATATGACCGGTCCATTCCTGCACGACGTACATGCGAACCGTCTCCATCCACATCAGCACCCTCGGTGAACGGGCCCATCTTTTCAAGTCCTACATTAAATACGGGTCTCTTCGACGTCGTTGCCTCCCATTCCAATGGCAGATGCTTGCGTCATTCGGCATGTTGGGATATCTCTTTCCAAGGTGCAGCCCTTGGATTTTTCCTTCTTACGGCAACAGACACTGTCTCCATCAGATGAGCTCGACGATATTAAAACTTCGCCTACCAACCCTGCAATAGCAGCTCCGGTCAGCAGTGCCTGACCTCGACACCTCGGCATTAACAATACTCAACCCTTGGTCTAATTGAACTTGACCTCACAGCTCATGCCGTGGCCGTTGCTTGTTCTAACAAATTATCTAGTCATTTTCATGCTACAGGATGTGGTCTAACCGCAGTGAAGGGATCTACTGGAGGCCATACATTGAATCCGTGAGAGCCATCTCTCGAATCCATATGGGCCACCTCTAGAATCTATTAGGGACACCTCTTGAATCTCTTCATGATATTTCTATTAGCTTATGGAAGATCTACTATAGTATCAGATACATTGTTCTCAAATTATTGATTGATATATGACATTGAACCGTACACATATTATACATATTGTTTTTGTAGTCACATAGGCTCACTTGGGTTTGGGGTAACTCATTGTTTCAAAGCTATTTTTCACTTTACATTACAGAAGTGTGGTTTATTTCTGTATCTGTGTTTTCCCTTCCCTTTGCGGAAGATGGGTTCTACTGTATATGTGTTTCCTCTTTCCACATCAGTAGCATGTTTATATTACAGGGCTCGTGTTTCCTGTTTGAGTTGTATATCGTACACTCGAACGTGCGTCAGAGCACTAGTATATGTATATCACTGTCTAGCATATGAGATGATACATGGAGTATAATTTATATCGTCTTACTGTTGTAGTAATGCCATTTTTATTGCCATACTTGTGTTGCTAGTTGATCATTGACATGCTTGTGTTTCTAGTGGACTGTTGTCATCTTTACTCTCTTGTCAGTTTTGTTGGATGAACATGGTTATCCTTATTATCCTGGTTGCTTTATTAATTGCTTACTACTATGTCTCTGATAGGAAATAGTATGGAGTTGAGGAATAAAAGTGAAATATTTATAGATATTTGTAGAGAATGAAATAAAAATACAATGATGAGTGGTTCCAATTCGAGAGGGAACCGCTATTCTATGCTTTGATTCGAGATAAAGCGCTAAATCTCTAAGGATTTGAAGCTAGACTACTCTTAAGCCCTAATTTTCTACTCTCTACTTTTCTTCTTCAATTCTCTTTTCCTTAATCCTAACCCATTCACTTTATATAATGCCGATTTGTCCTTATTTACAAAAATGTCCTTAACTCCCAAAATTACAAAATTGCCACTCGTACGGTCGCAACCATCATTCCCAACACTACTTCATCCCTCCCGAAAACCACCGTGTTCTCAATATGGTGCATGAAGTCCATGGATGCGTTTCCTGAGTGTTTGTGCTCGTCCCATTACCTCCTCCTGGATCAAAAGGCTACACAAGAGCTTCGTCCTCCTTGAAACGTCACTGCAGGAGTGGTAGTGCGTTTGTGGCTGATTTGTCTACGCACTAGCACTTTTCGTTATGAATTCAAACGGGTCCGGAATCGTCAAAATACGGAGGCTACGTAGAAATTCCTTCAAAACTAGCTTAGACAATCCTCGAAAATAGAAGGGCGCACTGTGCAGCTATTGACTAGTCAATGGCTCGGCTCGAACCAGTTCAGGTTAGCGCTCGGCTGAGCCAGCTCCAGTCGGCTTGCTGGTGGCTCCGGCTCAACGTGGCTCATGGCTCGTCTGCCCTGCGGGATCGACTGGATCGAGCCGCTACTGCAGCGGTACTGGCTCGCCGGCACCGATGCCCTTTCCCGGCGGCTCCTGCGAAAGTTGGTCCGGTGAGCTCGTACGGAGGAGAGGAAGAGGTTGGTGGTTGTTGTGGTTCTGAAGATTGCCGGAGAACCGCCGGTGAGCATCGCAAGGTCTAATGACGGCCCTCTGGGGGTTCGCCGAAGTCGAGGCAACCCTCAGGGGGTCGCCCGGCTCGGGGCGATACTCAGGGGGCAGGTTGGGTGGTCACCGGCCTTCGCTAGTGTCAGATCTGAACCACTCGACGTCGAAAGGATTTGAGATAAAACACAAACTTTCAAGATCTATAGTTAGATTACTCCTAAACCCTAATCTTCTACTATCTACTTTTCTTATTCAATTCTCTTTTCCCTAAGCCTAACCCCTTCACTCCTATATATAGGGCTGATTTGCCCATATTTACAAAAATGCCATCAAGTCTCAAAATTACAAGTTTGCCACTCATGCCTAAACTTACAAAATTGTCACTCATACGGCCGCAACCCCCATTTCCAACATTCTCTTGCCATGCTTGCTTGTCATTTTATCATTGCCACCTTATTGTGTATTGTTACTATTATTGCCTCTATTTATCACGTTACATAAATTGTGTTAGCCCGAATTTTTGGGAGTTATTGTAATTATAACTAATCTAGCGGTTATTGCTGGTTCCGTTAAGGTTCTAGAGTGAATTCTTTGATGATGGAGTTTTCATGTGGATTTTTAGATTTGTCATTCTTAGAGTTTCCTTCTGATTTCAAGTGATAAGTTATTTTATCATTTGATTATTTTACATTTCGTCCTTCACTTTTTTCTTTTGCTATATTTCACATCATTTTCATGTCAAATATTCATACTATCCTCTCAAACTTTGAAATGCCAATGCTCTTATTTCGTGTTGCTCGTTAGTAGTTAGAAGCTGACAAACATTGGTATTTTATAAGACGCATTCGCATTTAGGCCAAAGAGAAGAATTCCCAGTTGGCCTAAATGTGTGCGGGCTTGTCATCTCTGTTTCCCGTAGGATTTTTGGAAAGCAGGTCGTGACATCTATTGAATATTTCTGCACATCAGAAGTGTATGTATGTTGTTGGGTGGTCATTTGGTTGGAGTTGCTCGGGTGCGTAGTTGGTGGGCGATTAGGTGAGCTAACTCCTGGTTGATGGGGCTCCGATCTATGCTATGGATGCCGGGCCTGACCTATTTACCAGCTATCTGCAGCACATGAAGCTCGTCAGGGGTCGCAATTGGGGCCCGACCAAAAACTCTTCGATGCTTAAGTCAGTGGATGACTCGAAAGGGCTCGGTGGAACTATGTATGACTTGTTGGGAGGTCGTCCGCTAGTTCTTAGGCCGAACAGGTGGAGTAGATATTAAGTATTAGGATACCTGAGTGTAGGATCTCCCTTCTTCCGTTTCCTCCAGGAGTTCTTATATGCGGGCCATTGCATCGTAACGTCTGGGCCAATAATGAAGCTTTTTTGTCGACATTGTTGAGGAGGCATTGATTGGAGTAACAATCATCATTATTGATGAAGAAAACTGTCGCCATGAATGCAAGCCACAATTGTTGGATTAATGGCCATGAAGGCAGTCCATAATTGTTGTCACATCTTCAACTTGACTATAGTTGAGTTTTGATGTTGCAACCTTAAAATATAGAAAGCATTCATATTGACACATGGCAGAATCTGAAGAGATTGAATGTGTTCCAGCAATGAACTTGGTGATTGGTGATATTGTTTTTGAAGTCCTTTAAAAGATTTTTCTTGTTGTGGCCATCTCCTTCTAACTATGTGTTAATCAGATTCTTTCTTTTTGTTAGCTCTTGTCAATTCAACCAGGACGCCTCCTTCAAATAGGGGGAGAATTGTTACAGAATCAAATTCAACAGAAGATATATTGAAGATTCCTAAGCATCAGAGTTATCTAAAAGAGTTTGTGTTCAGATAGGAATTTTTGTTCAATTAAAATTTATGTAAGATGATTATTTTGTACTGAAATTTGGAGATGATTGGGGAATAAAATTTTGTTATTGAAGGGTGAGATTCCTTTAGCTTGATATTCCTAATTACGGGCTAATATTTCTCCATCTCTCCTTAATGGTTGGTTCTTGGTTTAGGGCTACTTTTTCTCCATCGCTAGCAACAATTGGTTTGATTTCCCTGGTTAAGAATTACCTATTTCTCTACATTTGTTATAAGGGTTGTGTTAGATCTGGACTTTTTATGTGTTTGGGCCCAATCGGGGCGTTTTGAGAATTTTCAGATTTTAGGGGCGTTTTGGGAATCTGCATTTTTCTGTAACTTTTCTCTATTTAAGGCTAGGGCCGGCTAGGAGAATGTTATGTTGAATTTGAGATTAAAATTGATAAATAGAGAAGAGAGTTCTTCGATCTAGGGAGGGTGCGGATGTCCTCTTTAATTGGCGTCTTGGGAGGGCGATCACCCCTATAATTGTGATCAAGGTATCTTCTATTTTAGTTTTTATTTAAAAAAATCAGATCTTTTCTTGGTTCCTATCATTTTGGTATCAGAGCGGTTCGATCTAGAGGGAAGGGATGAAATTCACGAAGAAGGAATTAGAGGCTCACATGCAATTCATCCATGAGTCCAGACAATTGGGTCAAGAGATCAAGCAAGAGATAAGTGAATAAAGCTTCTCTTGGAGAAAGGGGGAACGACGGCAAAAACCTTAATTTTGGGCTAAATGCGTCGACTTTGGACGAGAAAGAGCAAAAAGTGGACGATAAAAGCCCTACAATTTTCAGATCTAAAACTTTCAGATCTGGATTTGAAGGCGGTGAAGATTCAGATCTGAAGGCGGCGGTGGAAGAGGAGGGCGAGCCCCCAAGGCGAGAAAACCCTAGCCGTCGCGTCAAGAAGGCTGCCACTCCCCCTGCAGAGTTTCTGCAGGGCCCTGCAGAAATTCTGTAGGGGCCGTAGCAGCCACTGCGGGCCCCTGCATGGGCGCAGCAGCCCCTGCGGGAGCCCTGCACGGCACGGTAGGGGTGCAACACCCCCTGCAGTGGCGCAGCAGCCACTGCAAGGCCCGGCAGCCCCTGCGGGGGCCCATCAGCCCCTACAGGGCTCTGCAATCTCGCCATTTTGTTTCGCCATTTTGTTTTTCCCTCCATGGACCAAGGTTTTCAATGGGACTACCTTGTGAGAATCAGCATTCTGTTTTGCGCATGGAGAATCTTCAGATCTGATGGACGACTACCGTGGATTTCTTCAGGACGACAGTGTGGACGATGGAGATCAATCTCATCCTTTTGATCCAGGAGGAGACATGCAATACTTGGAGTGGAGGGCCCGCGCACTTCATGCACCACCTTGAGGACAAGGTGGATTTTCGGGGGGCGGAGTAATGTTAGATCTGGACTTTTTATGTGTTTGGGCCCATTAGGGGCGTTTTGGGAATTTTCGGATTTAGGGGCGTTTTGGGAAATCTGTAATTTTCTGTAATTTTTCTCTATTTAAGGCCAGGGCTGGCTAGGAGAATGTTATGTTGAATTTGAGATTAAAATTGATAAATAGAGAAGAGAGTTCTTCGATCTAGGGAGGGTGCGGACGTCCTCTTTAATTGGCGTCTTGGGAGGCTGATCACCCCTATAATTATGATCAAGGTATCGTCTATTTCAGTTTTTATTTAATAAAAATCAGATCTTTTCTTGGTTCCTATCAGGTTGGTATGTCTATCTTCATCTAATCTATTCAATTCTTTTTGTTTTTTTCTTCAAAAGCTTCCGTGCCATGTACACTTTGTAAAAAATTTTAAAACGTAGAGAGAATATGAGGAAGGCTCCATTTACATGAAGGGTACGTTGTTTTCATCTATGTATATGCAACCATTTATAAAGTTACTCCTGGTGATTGCCTCATTTAATAGAGTTGCATATTTTAACCACATATCAGCCATCATCATTTTCACAGGAATCTATTGGATGTACTGGAGATAATCCTCATTTTTTCATGCAAAAATTTTACAGAGTGAAACTTGTAAATCATTTGTTAGGCAAATTTGATTATAAACTGTAGATCCGCCCACCGGAAATATGTGTCTTTGTAAACTGACTCTGTAGAGAGAATCTAAATAATTGGGTCAATCTTTTTTTACAGTGACATTTCAGTTATTGCAAAAATTGAGAGTATTGATTCCTTGAAGAACTTGGAAGAGATCATCCGAGCTTCAGATGGAGCCATGGTAGCCCGAGGAGACTTGGGTGCTCAAATTCCACTGGAACAGGTTCCTTCGGCCCAACAGAAGGTGGTTAAATTGTGCAGGCAGCTGAATAAGCCAGTCATCGTTGCATCTCAGCTCCTGGAGTCTATGATTGAGTATCCTACACCTACAAGAGCTGAAGTTGCTGATGTTTCGGAAGCTGTAAGACAGAGGGCTGATGCATTAATGCTTTCCGGTGAGTCGGCCATGGGTCAGTATCCTGAGAAGGCTTTGACTGTTCTGAGAAGTGTGAGTCTAAGAATTGAAAGGTGGTGGAGGGAAGAGAAGCGGCATGAAGCTATGGGGCTCCATGATGTTGCATCTTCTTTCTCGGATAAAATATCAGAGGAGATCTGCAATTCAGCTGCAAAAATGGGTAAAACTATATTAGTCTATTTAACTGCTTCACTGATTCGTGTTGCTGGAAAAACAAGCCCTTGCGCATCATCATGCATTTACCATTCTCAAAATTTATGCTGTCATTTCGCCGACCTTCCAATTTTCATTTATATATAATTTTCATTTATATATATCCATATGCATGCGCGCGTGTGCCTGTCCGACTTGGGGGGTTTTTTATTTTGCTTTCTTTATGGAAGGGTGGATGGGGGAAGAGAGAAAGCGAGAGACTTGGGGGTATTTATATTTCGTTGTTCTTGTTGGTAGTATACTTGTAGTTATTTTGATTTCTTCTTGGTAGTTGCATGCTTATAGTTATTTTGCTTCTTGTTTGTTTTATACTTGTAGTAGTTATTTTGCTTTCTTCATGTTAGTTTTATACTTGTTGGTAGTGTGTGTGTGTGTGTGTGAGACTTGGGAGAATTTTACTTTCTTCTTATTAGATGTATACGTGTAGTTAGTTATAGATGTTTATACCAAAAGAAAAAATGACGGCCTTCTTTTGATATTTTCCCATGCAAATTTTTTAGCTAGCATAGTTAGTGTAGCTATACCACCCAAAAGAAAGGCCAAGAAGAAGGCGTCACTAAATTATACTAACAACTAGCAGTGATAATTATGTAATATTAGGTGGTTATCTCTGTTGTATTAAGAACATACAATGCAAGACTCAAAAACAGAACCTGATAAAATTCTGCATTCTATGACTCGAGCTGGAGACTGCATCATCCTTAAATTACACTTATATGCAATGACACATGCAAGATATTTGGACATATGTCTGACCTGTCCCTCTATGACACTTGTCCCAAAAAGTATCATGTGGACTGTTTAATTCATGTTGTCATGATTTATATGAAATTGCATTTATGGATGTTGTCATGATTTATATGAAATTCTTGTTGTCATTATGAAGCTTGAGGTTATCTCTTAATTCTTTGTGGGTGGGTGGGTGTGTACTAGGATATATTTGAGTGGATCAAACACGTATATCCAACCATGTAAAATTTAAAATTAGGCAATCTAAATGGAAAGTTGTTTGATGTGATCTAATATGTTTGAACTATTTGCAAACAAAAATTCATATGATTTGAACATATTTTTTCAATGCATCAAATGGTGACAAATTAGTGGATTTTATGACTTCTAAAACATTGGTTTTGCAACAACATTTTTTCATAGGTAAAATAATTCGAAATCAATTGAAATTGGTTTGTAGATAGTTTAAACTCATCCAATGGAATGGACTGTCGATTTTTGTTACCAATATTTTAATTTGATTTGGTTAGATGCACATGTTCTGTTCATTTAAATGGATCCTAACCAACATTCTATATATATGCACGTGTGTATAACTTATATGTATATGTATGCGTATACCGTGTGTGCAGAGAGAATAAAGCACATGCGCAGCTGATGTAGAAAATTTCCTATGTTGGCTCGTAAAATTTCACATTACACTTTTTATGATCAATACTGATGAGGTTGGTCGGTATACACAAACAAATGTATTCCAATAATCAGGTGATTTTCAAATTATTTGCACATGAATCAAATTGTTTAAAATTGAACAATTTAACAGTAATATAACTTTTCAACATTAGATCAACAAAACAAAGCATGTGGTTCACCAAAGTCATGGTGTATTTGGTTTAATATATAAACATTAACATGAATGGTGCTTATCATCGAAAAAGTATTGGAAAATGAGTATCTTGAGGGCCGATATAGAAAATTTTGTGTACTAGCTGCTCATCAATCTTTTTTTGGGAAAGTAAGTGTGATTCTTTATTGAGTAAAAATGTACAAACAATACAATGTGGAATCAAAAGAGAACTGGATTTGGTAGGGAGAGGATATGGTACAAGCTTCGTCACTCTCTACTATCAATTCCCGATCCCTATCTCAAAATAGAAAATCTATAAAATAGAACATCGGCTTTTCATCCTTCATACCAAAATTCCCAGTGTGCCAATGCTTCAGATGCCTTCTTCATCCGTGATGTCCTGGTCTCTTAGTGCAATTTTGACATCTGCAGCAATGTCCTCTAAAAGTAGGGACTTGGGCCTTTTAATATTTTCAAAAATTCTCCTCTTCCTTTCCTTCCAGATATACCAAACCATGGCTGCAAGGGATGTTTTGGCAAGTAAGCTCAAAACATTCTTTTTTGCAAAATGGGCCAAATAATAGTTCCCAACATCTGATAGTGAGGGAATAATAGGTGTGACAATTCCCAGCTTAAGTAAACTCCTTTGTAGTATATAACATGTGAACTCGCATTCAAAGTAGATATGTCTGATATTCTCTTCAGAATCACATAGTACACACTTTCTAGGCGTATTTAGTCCCCATTTAATGAGCAGGTCTCTGGTGAGTAGTTTCCCATGGAAAGCTCTCAAGAGGGTGAGAGACATCTTAGGAATATGATGACTATACCAAATCAACTTATAATAGGGGAATAGTATACCTTGCCTTCTTGCACCCTCCCATGCTGGGCGAAAATGAAAAACAGGACCCGGAGCCCAGTCTCATTAGTCTGCACCCTGCCTGAGAGTAACCTGCTGCAGGATTGATCGGATGTGTAGAATTGATGGATCATCTAGCCATCCCGCTCCCCCCAATAATCATGGACTCTCTTGTTACTAGCCCCAGGGGGAATGTCATTGAGGGGGTCGTATGGAAGCCAATTATCGTGCCAGAAGATGGTAGAGTTGCCATACCTCACTTTCCTTTTGATAAGTTTCTGAGAGATGCTTCTGCAATGGAGCATAAATTTCCAAGTAGCTGAATGAATAGTCTTGCCCCTGGCCGCAAAGAATGTGTCGCAACTGCTGTAATTTTTCGTCATATGAGATGCCCAAAGTCCTTTTGTGGAAAGTAGTCGCCATGTCAGCTTAACCCATGTTGCCACATTGAGATCAGAGAGCAATCTACGTCCCACACCCCCTCTCCTCCGTAGGGGTGCAGACGTCCTTCAAGCCCAGGTGCGAGCATTCCCACATATAAATTTTCTGCAGGATGATGTAATGGTGCGCAAAATAGAGGAAGGGATACGAAAAGCTTGCATCCAGAAATAGACCATGTCGTAAATAACCGTTCTTACCAACTCAATGCGACCTGATATGGAGAGCATAGATGATGACCAGCCCATGAGCCTCTTTTTGCAATTATCCACCAATCTGCTGTAAATAGGCGACTTTGGGTATTTAGAGGATAGTGGCAAACCCAGGTAAGTGGTAATGGTTGTCGCCAATTTAATTTCCAAATAATCTGCTAAAACCGAAGGGTTTTTGTCCCCTTGCTGAAAATAGCTGCACCTTTTCCCCAATTTATCTGAAGCCCTGTGAAATTTGTGAATTCTTCGATCAAAGTTTTGAGGCCATATAATGAGTGGGGGTTAGCTCGACAAAAAATCAGAAGATCGTCAGCAAACAGGAGATGGAAAATAGAACCTGCACGTCTCATAGGATGTATGGTGCGCGAGGTGATAGCTGATACGGACGCACCTTCCGAGGCGGTCACGGATCCAAGCGGGTCCCATGGCGGATGGGTCACTTACTATCGGAGGCGTCGAAGGGCAGATTAGTCTTTTGCTATGATATTTTATTCCTAGGTTTTCTCTATTTATATTTAGGGTTAGCCGTCATGAGAGTTATGCTTATTGTGTGAGAAACATCGTAAGTGTCTTTTGTGAGGGATTTAGACTTTGATCCGTTCATCAAAGTTAGGAGAGCGAGTTCCTCTCGAAAAGGCTCAAGTTATCTTGCTATTAGTAGTTGTTTCTTCCCAAAAATCCAATAAAAATCCCATCTTTCCCAATTTTTATTCCTTTTTGTCGCTGATTTTCCATTGATACGATCCAAATCGTATCAAATTGGTATCAGAGCGATAGATCCAATGGCGGAAGGTACTAGATTCAAGACGGAGATGGAGGCGCTGCGAAAGGAGATCCGGGAAGAGGTCAGCAAAAAGGTGGGAGCTTTGGAAGTCACGGTAGAGATGCTATCCAATTCCCAAAAAGAGATGGAAGCCCGGTTGTTGAAGAAGCACGAGGCGTCGGACGCCACTCAAGCTCAGATTTTGAAAATTCTTCAAAAACTAGAGGGGAAGGGAAAGCATGTGGAGTTCGGAGGGGAAGAGTCCGAGGCGGAGAATCATCATGCGAAGGTGGACGATCCGAAGTTGATGGCGAACACCTCCGGGGCACCTCCGGGGCACCTCCGGGAACCAAAATCACAAAGGAAAAGGAAGATCTAGGGTTCCGGGAGGAGCCGTGGGTGGAGGAAGTGCATCGGGAGCGACGGCGGCGCGAAGGAGATCCCCTAGGGTTTCTTGCGGAGGCGAAGGGACGCGGCATGCAAGGGGAAGGGAGGCTAGGGTTTTCGGACCCCATAGGAGGTGGCGGCTGGGGAGGGGGAAACCCTAACCCCCTCCCGCGCGGGCCGCCAGGGCTCCGCGAGGGCTCGGGAGGCCTCGCGGCCCACTCCCGAGCCCACGCGGGCACCTGGGAAGGCCAGGCGGGCCCGCGCGAGGCGCTGGAAGGGCCGCGCGGCCCGCCTGGGCCCAACCAGGCCCCCACCGGCCCCCAGGGGGGCTTCGCAGCCTACCCTGGGGTCGGCTGGGCTCCGGCGGCAGGATTTGGGGCCCGGGGGGCCCAGTAAACCCACCGGGTCAGTTTTTCGGCCCTTCGGGCGACGATCAGGGCCCGGCAGGAGGCTACCGCGGGATTTTTGGGGCTACAGAGGAGGAGAGACAGAGGTGGCCTATGGAGGAGTACGCGGAAAATTTTGGGGGCCCGCGAGGGTTTCCCGAAGAGGCCTACGGCAGAGGCAGGGCCGAGTATGGAGGCCACGGAGCTCAGGGAGGAGGGCACCCGACCTTGTACCCAGACACGAGGATGGAGAAGTTGAAGATGCCCATTTTTGAGGGGACGGACCCCGACGGATGGATAGTGCGAGCGGAGCGGTATTTTCAGGTGATGCGGATCTCAGAGGGGGATGTATTGGAGAACATCATTTGCTATCTGGAGGGACAGGCGCTGAGCTGGTATCGTTGGAGGATGTCCCGAGCCCCTTTTCGGACTTGGGAGGAGTTGTCAGCTTTCCTACTTGACCGTTTTCAGGCCAAACCGGGGGCGAATTTCTACGAGCAGTTGCTTGAACTACGGCAGGAGGGGACGGTGTTGGACTTCCTGGGGAAGTTCGAGGTGTTGGCAGGCAGGGTGAAGGGAGTGTCGGAAGACGTATTCTTGGGGGCATTTATGCAAGGGCTGAAGCCCTCGATACGAGCCGAGTTATGGATGCAAAGTCCCAGAGACCTAGAGCATGTGATTCGTCTGGCGTTGAGGGCGGAGGAGAAGCAGGCGGAGGAGCGGAGGATCAGAGGGACGTGGGAGGCGCCACAGCAGAGGGTCCCATATACAGCAGCCGCCCCGAGACTACAGCCGGCCGCCTCAGCCGAAACGGGGGAGAAGGCAGGAGAAGCACGCCCCGCGGGACAAGGGCGGAGGATGACCGAGGCCGAGATACGGGACAGGAGAGCCAGAGGGTTGTGCTTCCGTTGCGACGAGAAGTTCACCCCGGGCCATCGGTGTGCGAGCCGGTTGCTGCAGATCACTATCGAGCCGGACGAGGAGGAATACATCGAACCAGAGAAGCCAGAAGAGGACGACCCAGGAGCAGTACCCTGATTTCCACCTTGAGGACAAGGTGGCTCTTTTAGGGGCGGGTATTGATACGGACGCACCTTCCGAGGCGGTCACGGATCCAAGCGGGTCCCATGGCGGATGGGTCACTTACTATCGGAGGCGTCGAAGGGCAGATTAGTCTTTTGCTATGATATTTTATTCCTAGGTTTTCTCTATTTATATCTAGGGTTAGCCGTCATGAGAGTTATGCTTATTGTGTGAGAAACATCGTAAGTGTTTTTTGTGAGGGATTTAGACTTTGATCCGTTCATCAAAGTTAGGAGAGCGAGTTCCTCTCGAAAGGGCTCAAGTTATCTTGCTATTAGTAGTTGTTTCTTCCCAAAAATCCAATAAAAATCCCATCTTTCCCAATTTTTATTCCTTTTTGTCGCTGATTTTCCATTGATACGATCCAAATCGTATCAATAGCCTTAGCAAACAACAAGGAGAAAGCTTCCATTACTATAACAAAAAGATATGGGGAGAGGGGGTCTCACTGTCTCAGTCCTCTTTGCCCTCAAAGTGCCCCACTGGGGTCCCAATTACCATGACGGAGAAGGTGGGAGATGAAATGCACTCCTTGATCCAATTGATAAAGGTTTTTTAGCAAACCCAAATTGATGCAAGATGAAATACACAAATTCCCGACTGACGCTATCAAAAGCTTTCTTTAGGTCTGGCTTACGGCAAGCTCTGGCCCCCATGGGGTTGTTGAAATCTTGTATCTGCTCATGCGCTAATAGAGTACAATTTGAGAGGAGTCTTCCTTTGAGGAATGCCGCTTGATGCAGGGGAAATGAGCTCATGAATAGCCTCTTTTAGCATGTTGCATAACACCTTGCTGATAACCTTATATAGCACGTTGCAGCATGCAATTGGTCTATAGTCCCCTAGCCCCGTAGCATTGGAATTCTTAGGGCACCAAGGTAAGGAAGGTGTGATTAATTTGGCGAATAAGGATACCCGATCGGAAAAAGGATTGGACCGCTGCTGTGACATCATCTCCAATCAGATTCCAATTGTAGTGATAGAAAAATCCATTATAACCGTCTATCCCAGAAGCTTTATCAGCTCCAATTTGGAATACCGCTTCTTTGATTTCCTCTTTTGAAACCCTTCTTTCAAGCCATACAGTTGCCTCAATCGTCACTTTGTGCTTTGGGACAAGCTTTGGAAAAACTCTCCAGCAATGAGTTTGGTTGTATATCTCTTCATAGAATCTGAGAGCTTCAGTCTTCAATTCCTCATACGATCTATTTTGTACCCCATTTGCATCCACTAGGTGCTCCAGATTGTTGTGCCCTTACACTAATTTCATAGCAGTGTAAAAAATTTAGTGTTTTGTCTCCCAAATTCAACCAATTCTGACGGCTCTTTCGACGAAACATCTCCTCCAACCCCATGAGGCTTGCCAATTCATTAGAAAGTTGTTTCTCTCTTTGCTGCAGGTTAGAGTCATTATGAATGTCCGGTCTAGCATGGATCTCCTCTAGCAGTTTGCGGCACATGGGGATAGTTTTTCCGGCTGCTTGTGTTCGGGCCCAGTTTCGGAGCTCGGGCTTTAGGCGCTTCAATTTTTGGGCGATACAAAACATGGGGAGCCGAATATGTATTGGCTCCAATTTTCCTCAACCAGTTCTTTATAATTTGTCCGGCTTGTCCAATGATTGAAGAACTTAAAAGGTTTTGGGTCGGAAGGTACCTGAGAGGTAGGCTGATCACCATTGGGGAGTGATCACTCGTATGAGGGTCCAAATATTCGATAAATGATTCCGAAGGCTTGTTGATCCAATCAGCATTGCAGAAGACTTGATCAAGCTGAGCTGAGATACGCCCGCTGCCTAGCCGCTTGTTGCACCAACTTAGCCGAGACCCTATGCTTTTGAGTTCTTGAAGGGACAAGGTGGGAGTGCGCAAATTGGATGCTGGGATGGTTTGAGGTCAATATTTTCCGAAGCTGATGGCATAACCCCAATCCCATTTCTAGGAACTGATCTATTATCAACATTTGCAACCCCTCCCATAACCCCAGTTTCAGATACAATTGTGTTTACTTCATCCCTCATTGTGATCCCACCTTTCTTTGTCCTAACATCTCCAGCTTCTTTCTCCCCCTTTGCATTTTCTTTGGCACATCAGCTTGGTCCATAACCTTCGCATCCTCCTGATCAGCCGATGAGCCATTATCAGCCTCCTGAGCACCCGCAAATTCCTGAGTAATATGAGCACCCTCTTGGCCTTCATCTTGGATTGTAGGGAGCTTTTCTAGGGCAGCGCATTGAACATCCAAATGTCCAAAACAAAGCAGTGACTGCAACGAGGGGGTTCTCCTTCAAACTTAGCTCTAATTTTTATAATAGTCCCGTCATCCAATTCAACATCCACAGATGTAGGAAGAGGCTTCTTTGCGTCAACTTCTACTAAACATCGAGCATAGGACATCCTCTCCAGTTTGTAGTCGCGCGATCTAGACACAAAGGTGTTCCTATAACCGACGCTATGATGTTAAGGATGTCAAGGTTCCACATGCTCAACGTGACTCCATGAAATAAAACCCACGCTGGGACCGAAGATAAGATATCCCTATCATGACGAAGAGTCGAACTCCAACGTTGAAGCACTACTACCCTCCCGTCAAAGAGCCAAGGGCCACCATGTAATATCCTCTCACATTCGTCACTCAAATCTAAAGTAGAGAAATCCATTGTCCATACTATAGATCTGAACACCTTTTTTTGAGTTTTCACAACCTCTCCATCCACGCCCTAATCTGCCCGTAATATGGAACATCCCCAAGCACGTAGCCTACTAGAGTGTGTTTCCATCGTTCAGCCCCACGCTCCAATAGGGATCCTGAGACTCTTGCAATAGCCGAACCATCTTCTTTGATCCGAGAGGGCACTGGGGTCATGTGCATAGAATCTTCATACGTGCGCCGATTTGCGCAAACATCCAACCAGGATAGTTTTGTTGCCGAAGTATCAATTTTAATAGAGACTTTATGCCTAACAGGAATTCTGTCAAACACCTGTTGTGTACCTACCTCATGAACTTTATTACTGGAGGAACCCAGCCGCATTTGAGATACTCTTCCCCCTCGCTGCCATGGCCTCTTCAATGGCCGGCTGTTTTGCATTCCTCCTCTGTCGATTTGACCGGAGACTGCGAAAGTCTCCATTAGGTCTGGCCGAGACCTTCTCCCTTCGAACAACCTTTCGCCACCCGTCATCAGCAGCCTCGGCGTTCATCTCATTTTGGATGTCGGAATTCTTCTTGCTCCCTTTGCCGGAGAAGGCCCTGCTTGGATCGCCCCCACTTCGGTCTGTCGCCCAGATCGCCCGCTTCCCCTGCTACCATTTCCGGTCCGCCTATCTTTTACTGCTCATCAATCTTAACGTTATATATATATGAGAATAATGTAGAAAAGATGGCACCCGATCTAATAGATCAGTTGCTAGGATACATAAAGTTGGAAAGTACATGCCCATGTTGGACTTGTACTTTCAATGAGGCTCTCCTTTTTGTGTCTTGCACCTAATCTATTACATCAGGTGCCACCTGATCTACATGATTCCACACACACACACATGATGTGCATCATTCGACATTCGAGCATATATGATGCGAAATGAAAAGGGTTAGATTGGGGAATTGGGGATCTATTGTACGGATTTGATAGACGTTAAGCATAAACCAACTACTCTTTTCCTTCGCTTGACTTTCGATTGACTGACTACTTTACTGAAATTGGAATCACAATGTCATCTCTGGTAAAGAGACATCGCTAGGGAGTGTCGAGTAGCAACTTTTCCATTTAAAAGTACGTTTAGCTTCTGAAAGCCTTGCCGAAAATGTTAGTAACAAAAAACTACGGAAAGTTTTTTTAATCACTATTAGTAGGAGCTGCGAGGAAAGGGTAAAAGAAGAGATCAGTTGGACACTACTATAACCAATCGCTCCCCACAATGTAGATTCTAGATTCTGGTGCTTATGGTCGAGATAGGGTGTCGAAGACTTTACTCTTAATAGTATTGTTGATTGATTAATTGTTCACTTTCGAAAATAGCTGGGTTATAAGAGAGTTTCGTTTCATCCACCTTTTAGTCAATATGGTCATGGATTGCATTGCATGTATAAGATTATCAGTTTGCCTATTAATCCCCTATCTATTAAGTATATGCCAATGTATTTGGTGTTTTAAAGCTTTACCGAGACAAGGTAGTCTGCCAAGCCGATAAGGTGAAGTGAAAGGAAGTCATCCCTTTAGCTAATGAAATTACGAATACATGTTTTGTGCCAACCTTCATTCAAACAGTCTCGAGGGATGCTGACCAAGTGGAAGCTTCCGATGCCTATCTTCCTTGATTGAAGTCACAATTAAGGTCGAAGCAGTAGTCCCGAAGTAGAAGTGTTCAACGGGGTCGGGTGAGCTAGCAAAATCATGTTAGTTTAGCTAGTTGTCTGAATTTCTTGTTCAAGAATGCATTGGTGAAGCACTCCTGGGCTAAGAAAAGAGAGAGAGCATGGTTCAGTATGATAGCAAGGAGAAAGATCATATTAAGGAGGTAAGATAGAGTGAAAGCACAAGCACTTCGTTCGAAAAACATCTGTCTGGAATCACAAGCTTTAGAGGTTTCAAATGATTTGATTGTGCTTTAGTCACAGTTCACCAGTTGCATCCCTCTTTTCAAGAGTCAATATCCTGTCTAGAAACGATACAAATCTGGTTTATTATGTAGCCACATATTATCCAGGTGCACATTCAGTAGATTGAGATCATTGAGATCGATACCTATTATAGAGGGAAAGTCCTCGTCCAACACTCCAAAGTCATTTGTTGAACCTAGATTAAATACACATTTCTATCGTAAGTAGATAGAGTGGCCTTAAGGATCCAATCACATATGGAGTGAACTTATTCCATGATTGGTTGCTACGCCATATGAAACTCTTTCTTTAGTCCGCATGCATTTAGCTTCAGGATCTGTTGTATATGGGACGAAGTCTTAGTGATCTCGTACCTTCTCACCCAACTCAGTTTCGTCATCGATACACTTCTCATTGTTATTGGGAATGTGTGTTCCGTCGCCATCTTACCAACATGACGTGCCTAACTAAGACATAGACTTTGTTAGTACAACCTCATGAGGTTGGGCCAGTTTTCCACTTTTCTAGGGCTAGCTTTGTGATTTGCTCACTCTTGTTGTCCTCCCTTGCCTTTGGTGTTCCTTGGCGCATCCAATAGGTAACCAAAACCAAATGCATCAAGGATAGAGTCGTAGATTGAAGCATATGCATGGGAAGTAGCATCTGAAGCAGTTGACTTATAAAAATATATACTAATACTCCTATTAGGATCAAAAAAACATTACCGCCCTCTCAAACTTTGAAAGTTGTCCCAAGGGATTATCCCGTCTTGTTTATGTATATGACCATTGGTGGTCCTCTTTTTTCTGGGCCTTAGGGAAGGAAGAACTCATTGAACTGTTATTCTTCGTCATTTAAGACATACGAATATCATGACCTTTTCTATTGTCTCAAAGAAGATCACACACTCTTGCTTCATTGGGTGATCCAGACCCTTTTGTCATAAGCAAACTAAGAATAACGTGTCAGCTCTTGCCGTCGGATGGGATATGTGCATAAGAAAAAAGGTTTCCGCATAGTCGAGTCAAGAACGAGGATAATCTTTGAATCAACGAAAAGATGTAAAGGTATTTTGTTTGTAAGGTGAAAGATGATCTTTGTAATCAATCTCTCCTTTATCTCTAGCGGTCGATTTTCTGATTCCTTAATTATTCCTCTTCAACACTTGTTTTGCTTACGCAACTCTCGCTATTCGATCACTCTTGTATGTAGGCTTCAAACAAAAAGAATTTTTTCCTTTTACCTCACCTTATAATGGGGATGGGAAGAATCAATGACGGAGACAGCTTGTCTAGCGACGTACTCAGAGTACAAAGTATGCTTCACAAAAGCTGGCATTTTCTTTAAAAAAATGGTTCACGAAAATCTCCTCTCTTTGATCAAATACTACTACCAAGAGAAAGGTCGAAACTAACTTGCTATTTTCTTTCACCAAAGTCCGTTCGAGTAAAATTTACAGCTACCTTATCCCATCGGCCTTTGACAACTATTTCTAACTTAGAATCGAGACAAGAAAAAGAAGAGAGCTTAAGCTTGGCTCAAAGACCAAAGAAAGGAGAGGGATCTCTAAAACTGGGAGATGACATCACAGTAAAGGAAGCTAGCTTAACCCTTTTCTTCCTTATGATGGCCTCGTCAAGCAGGAGTTACAGTTCACTACTTAACTGGAATATTTTTTCTCTAAAGACAGACCACAACAAAACAAGTTCAAAGGTCACTATAATCGAAAGGACTATTCATTGGGTTGTCCCTGATTTATTTGTTAACCTTTGTTATTCCTTACCTATTACGCATGGAATAGGAAACGAACCAATGCTGTGTTCTATCCATTTAAGTGGTAGTCCAAGCTTGTGGTCTTAGTGTGTAAGTTGCTGCCTAACCCTGCAATGAAGCGGTAGTATAAGCTTGTGGTCTTAGTATGTAAGTTGCTGAATAACCCTGTCAGAAAGCCACGATATGGGGGTACCATGTCTAGCCGCAGGGAGTATGGTCAAAAACAGTTAAGGAAAATAAAGGTTAGCAAATTTTATTTTCCTTAACTATTTTTTGGTCAGGAATAGGAGTAGCATATATTCCATAATATATGCTACTCACAATCTTCCCAAGACTCGGAAGAAAACTTAGAAGAGTCTATGGACACACAATACCAACACATACAAGAATGTTTTTACTTCAAATAGAACTTCTTGTATGGAGTGATTCCTTTATCAATCGACGATGTAATTATTTTTGCACCTTTCTTCTTTCTATCTTTATTGGCCTCTCATTGGAAGAGAAAAACAATTTTTGACTGCTTTGACCACTTATGAGAGGACAAAAAAGTAGTAAGTTACGTTGACAATAGCAGTTTTAAAAGTTTTCTAAAAGAGTTTTTAAGCAAAAAGCAAGCCGGTTTGACTTTATTACTCTGGATTGCAAAACTTGATGATTAACTCACAATCAGGAAAAAGCAGGGGGGATAGAAAAAGGTAAAAAAAATATTGGCAACAGTTTACTTTAATAAAGGCATTTTTTCTTTATAATCAGAACTAGATGAGGGTTTTTGTCGGTGGTCCATGAAATTCTCTTGCCCTTTTTATACTAGATCAGTAGATTGAGTAACTCAAGTTGAGCTTCTATTCGGGTTAATTCAGTATAGAAGGGCTGTTACAAAAGTAGAATATAGGCCGACTGATGTCATGGATAACTCACTGAAGATTCTCTACTAACTAAATTCACTTTCATTGAGTGGATTGCTTGTACTGGAACTAAAAGACCAACCCCTTCTTTCACTAAGGCAGTGAACCTCTTTTCTCTAAAGCATCACATGATACCCTATTTTGTATCACGATGAGATTTCTACCCCTAAAGTGAGAATCCTTCTTCTGTAAAGGAGCCTTTTCTCCAACAAGTGCTGAAGAAAGCACTATTAGTCTCCCCCCATTTGCCTCAAAAGGTTAACAAGCACTTGTCGGCTCAATCAAGGACAAGTGAACGAACTCCTATTTTCGTACTTAGATGTGCTTTTAGGTATTGGAAGACCTGACTCCGCTGAAATAAGGGACAATTACGTGGCCAATCATCCAAATGAAATGAAGAGTTGCGAAGCCCATTATCCTATGTCATCTGAGGTAGAATATCTAGTTCCAAAAATCATCTTGAGTTTCCTTAAGCAGTAAACTCGTCAAAAGCCAAGAATATAAGGTAATGGGCTCGGCTGTGAAGGGAATATGCTACATAAATAGGCTTTTAGAAGATAATTGAGTTGTCGACGCCCTGCCACGAAGGAAAATGGGAGTAGTTATACATGATGATCTCATCTTTCCTGTCACGCCCCGCTTCCAAAAAATGTGGAGGCGAGACGTGAGAAGGTCCGCTCAGACTTGAAGCTGCAAGGCTCCAAGCCCGATAAGCGTCAATCAATAATAATCTGGCAGGTCCTTGCAACGCAATACGAGACAACGATAATAATAATGAAGTGAGACAATAAACAATTTATTAAATCTCAGAATATCCATAAAATAAATTACAATATCACAGAAAAGCCACCAGGCTCAAAAGGAAAAGCTAAGGCCCAAACATGGCCAACAAGGTACAACATACAAGCAACGGTGCCACGCACCGACAACTAACAACAAGCCTAAACAAAGGAAGAGAACACAAGCGGCTTCTAAGACTGGTCACCAATGACCACAAACTCCTCCTCGACAACCATTGGCTCAGCGCCAGCAAACACTACGTCCTCAGCGACAAACTCAGGCTCGGGATCTAACATGTGTCACCCAAAAGAGAAAAGGGGCACATGTCAGCAAGTCGAAAGACTTGTGCAAAGAAACTGAAAGAAAGGTAAACTAACAACCTAGCAGTTATAGTATGGTGCATGGCATGACAAGTATCGTATGGAAGTAACAAGTAAAGTACAATTAGCAAGTAACAAGTGGTAGGTGTGACATGTATTGTCAAGTAACAAGTACAAGGGATCACCCACACACATGTGAGCGCCCTATTGCACGCAGGCTATGTTCAAGTACAAGGGATCACTCACACACAGGCGAGTGCCCTATTGCCCGCAGGCTGTATTCAAGTACAAGGGATCACTCACACACAGGCGAGTGCCCTATTGCCCGCAGGCTGTATTGAGCTCGTTTTCTGGACCACAAGCCAGATTTGTAATTGGCCTAGGGTTGTGCCCGCAAAACGGGTGCCTAGCCGGAACAAGTAGCACTAGTATGTAGCGATGCTACGCAATCACGATGAGTGTTCAAGCATGCAATGACATGAGCAGATATTCGCGCACCGTTAATTGAATTTAAACACGACATGCAAAATGCAATGACATGAACAGATATTCGCGTACCGTTAATTTAAATTAAACGTGGCAGTTAAAGATGCATGGATGACATGAACAGTTAATACGCGTACCGTTAAGTGAAATTAAACGTGACATACAAGCATGATGAAGGTGACAGACCAAGCTTCGTTGTCAAGCGAGGTCAATGGCGTCCAGACGGCTATCCTTTCACCGTCTAGTCTCTTTTACGCTAAAGTAAGGTAATGGCCTAAGACATGGCCCAAATCAAGAGATGCAAGTTTCACTTGCCTGATACCGACGAGGACGGTCGACAAGCACGTCACACAAATGTTATCTACGGTGAATGGACCACTGCTATAGAGAAACAACATTAGAAAAGATATCTAGAACCGGTTTCTTAATTGAATCCTATGATGTCTAATAACCATTTTTATTAGGGTTTCACAATATCAATGTGGGTTGTGAAAACATTGAAGGATCGAACACTACCGTATAGAAGCGGAAGATCGACGCCGAGCAACCTCGACAACAGATGAACGATCCGGGAACCACGGCTCAGATCTGAAATGACAGGGAAAATCTGGAGAAAAATGGATTAAAGGGGGTTTTGAAGAGGAGATTGAAGCTTGGCCAATGGAGGTGAGATGGAGCTTGGGATGGTGGAGATAGACTTGAGATGAATGAGGAAGGGTTTGGGGAAGATGGAGAAGGATTTGGGGAAGACAATGGCTCAGGAGAAAAGAAAGAAAGTGAAAGTGATCGGGTCTATTTATAGGAGGAATCCGGCGGCTGCCCAGAAATTAGGGTTTCGACACTGATTAGTCGGTCAAAGAGCAACCACTGACCGACTAGTTCGGGAACTAGTCGGTCGGTTGACCAACGCAGACCGACTAAGCGTAAACAGTAACTCCTGACGAAAAATAGGATTTAGATTTAGTCGGTCAAAGAACAACTACTGACCGACTAGTTTCTCATCTAGTCGGTCGACGAACGTTCTTAGACCGACTAAGAATGAATAGTACTTGGTATCAAAAATGATCATAGAGCTAGTCGGTTAAAGAACGATTGCTGACCGACTAGTTTCTCATCTAGTCGGTCGACAAATGTTCTTAGACCGACTAACGATAAACAGTAACTCCTGAATAATTGATTCAATGAACTAGTCGGTTTGAGAAGAGTTCCGGACCGACTAGATTGGAATCTAGTCGGTTGGTTCTCCTTCTTGAACCAACTAACGTGCACGGAAAGTGCCGAATTGAAGCGCGAAGCTTCGGGAAGATTCCTACGGCTTCTAAGATCAACCTACCTCTAAGATATGAGCGATATGAAGCTCGTCATGAGTGACTTACTCCAAGCTCAACGATCTAAGGAAGAAGCTAGGAAATCACAACGAAACGAACGAAAATGAAAGCTACGGAGACGGAAATCACACGCAAGGAGAAAATCCACCAAGACATATATATATTATATCAATAACACTAATATAGAAAAACCAGTCGTTACATCCTACCCATCTTAGAATAAAGTCCGTCCTCGGACTTTCTAACATATCTAGTCGCTCTAGTAACTACCCCAATCATATCACATTCAATCAGGTATAGTTATTACAAGTGCTTATATTCGCACTAGGTAATCAAACATTAACACTACCAACATGTATACATATATATATATTCACACACATCATACACTTATACCTATCATAGCCATTCATACTCATACATGTATCTCAATCATATATATACATACATCCCTTATATAGCTATTACTTACCTAGCACCAAACATTAGTCCATATACTCACGACCAATTAAATAGTTCACAGTAGTAAATACCATCGTAACACTCTACGTTAGGTAGCTACCTATGAACAAGACAATAAGAATACACTACTCCCTATATCTCCTAGTATACATCCAATACCAAACACGTCAACACATGTAATCACACCACACCATCTAAACTCAAGTTATTATATTTAATATACTTCCACCATCATTATAATTTCACAATTTATAGCCATTCCAATACATGCAAATATTTCACTATAACTTCACATCACATACGCCCCTATAATTATACCCACGACACGCCACACATATTATAGTCACCAAAACTTATAACTAAGCACATACTTACCCGTGCATGGTGCACACCCACACACGCTAACATTTCATTCATATTTACCAATCATACGATTATAAACTCAGTACATCGACATGCTTAGTTTTAGCTAGTACATATATATATATTCACGCAGGCATGCCCCCTAATAAATAACTATACCACAAGACCACCACCTATAACTATATACTGATTTAGTGACCCACAATCATGTGCGTAACACAACCGGACACAAACAATCCAAACATTATACATACATCATCCATCACTATACACCAACCACATACAAATACACCAACGTACATAGAGTATACCCACTCAAGCTTGAGTGAGACTCAAAATCATAGCAGAATAATTCCATATACATAACACAGCATCCATACATATACCAATACTATCTAATGCATACACGTCTACCAACATAACCATATACATATCAAAATGTCAAACACCCTTAATATCTAATCAGGTAATATCACATATTTCAATCACTTCATATACATTGATATTATTACAAACATCTGCACACCTATAATTACAATACTCTCCCTAATAAATGCTGTCATCGTATGGTCACATACATGTATCATATATTCATACAATATCCATCCATTTATAATTGGCACATCAATACACTTACTTCATCCATTAGTTAAGATATGCTGTAGTCGGGTATACCTCATGGTATACACGCATACGACATCTCATAAAAACAAGTAATACCAATCAAACAATTATAATCCTACTATCATATGTATATCACACTTATACTCATGCAGCTAATACATAACTACGTACACACAACATACCAATACCAACCACAAACAACTTCATATGCATCATGGAATTTAATACACTACGACGACCCATCAAATTACACTAATGGGGCCCACCAAACTATACTAAGGTTGACACGGGCGACGACAAGCTCTATTGGCTAGACAAAAGGAAAGAAACTGAAATCAAAAGCGTAACGAATAGAATGATCGAAAAGCATGAGAACGGCCGTGTAACGATGTAATGATGCTCCATTAGGATACATGAAAAACAGTGTGTAAAAGATATAAGTTAAAATAAAGAGTACGAAACCGGTCGATAAAATGAGTTGTTCGAAATAAGTTTGAGTCGAATATATATAATAAGATGAAATGGTTTATTTAGCTTATATAAAGCTATCACGAGTAAAAGTAAATCATTTACTCGAACATATAGGGCGTATGTTAGAAAATGTTATGCGGCAGTAGTTTAAAAATTTTGGGAAAAAGTTTCGAGGTTCAAGGAATGAAATCAGATCAAATATAGTGTAGAGGGTTTATGCTCATGCCAAATGTTTTTCTAAGTCTTAAAACTGAAGAGAAATTCCAATAAACCGGATTGAAAGTACTTTTTAGAGAATCCGGGTTCGCCAGCAGAAACTGATTTATACAAGGGTCTTAACGCACGAGCACAACGAACATAGTACTGATATATAAAAATAATTGTAGTTCTATTTTAGAAATCCTTTTTAGAAATTCGTATGATGAATGGAAAGGTAATAACATCTTAGTAGTATGGAAGTAAGTGGGAGGATATATACATATATAGAATTATTAAATTGGTAATAAGCTTTAAAACCGAATTTTGGAGGTCTAAATCAGGAAATGGTTTCGAAAAGTAATTTTACAAAAATCCGAATCGGGGAAAAAGTTGAGCATAAAATCGACTTGCTGAAAGCTGAAGTCCCATGTGACTTGAAAGGTATATAAGAAATAAGCACGATGCGGTATTCGAATAAGTTTTAATGGCATACGTAAGAAAAGAAAATTATAATTCGGGTTAGGAAAAACAGAAGTATGGTTCAGAATAAAATTGGTATATGAAAAGGGACAAGACATTTATATCGGTATGAAAAGGTATATGCTGAAAAATATTATAAATTAAGAATAAAAAATCTCGACAAAAGTTTCAATGTTTAGAAAAGAACAAATAAATTTAAGTCGTGAAATAGTATGAAATCTAATATATATATTAAAAGTTTTCGAACAAATTTAAACTTAGCGAAAGAGGAACATCGAAAATACTTTTAGGGGAAACAAGGATTTGCCACAAGAACGGGTTGGTATAAAGACTTTGAAGTACGGGTACGACAACTTATTATTAGTATATATTCATAAATTAATTGGAGTTCTATTTATCTTGAAAGAAGTACTTTAAAGTACGTATGGTAAATAGCTAAAATGAATTTCGCAATATTAGAAAAGGTGGTATATCGAATTATCGAAATAGTACTAAAGTTTAAAATCAAGTGCGGGCGATATATGTTAGAAAAATAGTTCGAGATAGTAATTTAAAATTACGACCAAATAGTCTTCAAAATCTAAGAATGACTTTTAGCTCAAACGGAAGTAATGGAAATATACTGAAAGAAGGTTTAAAACAAAATTTAAATCGAGTGGAAACTTTTAATAAGGAAAATTTGAAAACGGCTTTGGAAGAATCAAGATTTGCAATGGGAAAGATTTGAAGGGTCAACGATAATAGTAAGGAGGGTATCATGAATCGAGGGCAATGAATGTGGTTGTGTGAGGCATGCAACTAAATTACGATTCAAGAAAACTACGACGAAAACCTACGGTCGGTAACACCGAAGTGTAGTGACCAGGAAAAGATTGAATCAGAGGGTCCTAATCATCGGTTGACTAAAGGCCAAGAAAAACTTAACACTAAGGCTTCCTAATGGCTAGAGTATATTAGAGGCCTCAGGGAAGGTTCTAAGAGAATCGAGATCATGTTCTGTTGGGCCCGAAATCGATGAACCCAAGCGAACGGCTAAAGAAATCCTAGGAATCTATCATGGTCAGAGCTAGACAGGAACCACTAAAGTAACTCTTAAGACTATCATATCAATCACTAGCATGGAGTCTAACAAACAATCAGGGGCCTCTAACTAGCAAGCACAAACTTCTAACTAAGTCTCACTATAGTCCAGACCTAATGGATTTCCTATCAAGCTGGGACAGGTGCTCTAACACGTCTACTAGCCACCTAAGACATAGGAACGCTAAAACCCAGACTCCGGGCTTATAATTTGGATGTTCTAATTTATTTAATGGACATTCTATAATTATTATCGTTGTTCCGATAGTTCGCATTTGCAAATGGACCTGCATGGGCCACCAATAAAACCTGTCACGCCCCGCTTCCCAAAAATGTGGAGGTGAGACGTGAGAAGGTCCGCTCAGACTTGAAGCTGCAAGGCTCCAAGCCCGATAAGCGTCAATCAACAATAATCTGGCAGGTCCTTGCAACGCAATACGAGACAACGATAATAATAATGAAGTGAGACAATAAGCAATTTATTAAATCTCAGAATATCCATAAAATAAATTACAATATAACAGAAAAGCCACCAGGCTCAAAAGGAAAGCTAAGGCCCAAACATGGCCAACAAGGTACAACATACAAGCAACGGTGCCACGCACCGACAACTAACAGCTAGCCTAAACAAAGGAAGAGAACACAAGCGGCCTCTAAGACTGGTCACCAATGACCACAAACTCCTCGACAACCATTGGCTCAGCGCCAGCAAATACTACGTCCTCAGCGACAAACTCAGGCTCAGGATCTAACATGTGTCACCCAAAAGAGAAAAGTGGCACATGTCAGCAAGTCGAAAGACTTGTGCAAGGAAACTGAAAGAAAGGAAAACTAACAACCTAGCAGTTATAGTATGGTGCATGGCATGGCAAGTATCGTATGGAAGTAACAAGTAAAGTACAATTAGCAAGTAACAAGTGGTAGGTGTGACATGTATTGTCAAGTAACAAGTACAAGGGATCACCCACACACATGTGAGCGCCCTATTGCCCGCAGGTTATGTTCAAGTACAAGGGATCACTCACACATAGGTGAGTGCCCTATTGCACGCTGGCTGTATTCAAGTACAAGGGATCACTCACACACAGGCGAGTGCCCTATTGCCCGCAGGCTGTATTCAAGTACAAGGGATCACTCACACACAGGCGAGTGCCCTATTGCCCGCAGGCTGTATTGAGCTCGTTTTCTGGACCACGAGCCAGATTTGTAATTGGCCTAGGGTTGTGCCCGCAAAACGGGTGCCTAGCCGGAACAAGTAGCACTAGTATGTAGCGATGCTACGCAATCACGATGAGTGTTCAAGCATGCAATGGCATGAGCAGATATTCGCGCACCGTTAATTGAATTTAAACATGACAGGTAAAATGCAATGACATGAACAGATATTCGCGTACCGTTAATTTAAATTAAACGTGGCAGTTAAAGATGCATGGATGACATGAACAGTTAATACGCGTACCGTTAAGTGAAATTAAACGTGACATACAAGCGTGATGAAGGTGACGGACCAAGCTTCGTTGTCAAGCGAGGTCAATGGCGTCCAGACGGCTATCCTTTCACCGTCTAGTCTCTTTTACGCTAAAGCAAGGTAATGGCCTAAGACATGGCCCAAATCAAGAGATGCAAGTTTCACTTGCCTGATACCGACGAGGACGGTCGACAAGCACGTCACACAAATGTTATCTACGGTGAATGGACCACTGCTATAGAGAAACAATATTAGATAAGATATATAGAACCGGTTTCTTAATTGAATCCTATGATGTCTAATAACCATTTTTATTAGGGTTTCACAATATCAATGTGGGTTGTGAAAACATTAAAGGATCGAACACTACCGTATAGAAGCGGAAGATCGACGCCGAGCAACAACGGCAACGGATGAACGATCCGGGAACCACGGCTCAGATCTGAAATGACAGGGAAAATCTGGAGAAAAATGGATTAAAGGGGGTTTTGAAGAGGAGATTGAAGCTTGGCCAATGGAGGTGAGATGGAGCTTGGGATGGTGGAGATAGGCTTGAGATGAAGGAGGAAGGGTTTGGGGAAGATGGAGAAGGATTTGGGGAAGACAATGGCTCAGGAGAAAAGAAAGAAAGTGAAAGTGATCGGGTCTATTTATAGGAAGAATCCGGCGGCTGCCCAGAAATTAGGGTTTCGACACTGATTAGTCGGTCAAAGAGCAACCACTGACCGACTAGTTCGGGAACTAGTCGGTCGGTTGACCAACGCAGACCGACTAAGTGTAAACAGTAACTTCTGACGAAAAATAGGATTTAGATTAGTCGGTCAAAGAACAACTACTGACCGACTAGTTTCTCATCTAGTCGGTCGACGAACGTTCTTAGACCGACTAAGAATGAATAGTACTTGGTATCAAAAATGATCATAGAGCTAGTCGGTTAAATAACGATTGCTGACCGACTAGTTACTCATCTAGTCGGTCGACAAATGTTCTTAGACCGACTAACGATAAACAGTAACTCCTGAATAATTGATTCAATGAACTAGTCGGTTTGAGAAGAGTTCCTGACCGACTAGATTGGAATCTAGTCGGTTGGTTCTCCTTCTTGAACCAACTAACGTGCACGGAAAGTGCCGAATTGAAGCGCGAAGCTTCGGGAAGATTCATACGGCTTCTAAGATCAACCTACCTCTAAGATATGAGCGATATGAAGCTCGTCATGAGTGACTTACTCCAAGCTCAACGATCTAAGGAAGAAGCTAGGAAATCACAACGAAACGAACGAAAGTGAAAGCTACGGAGACGGAAATCACACGCAAGGAGAAAATCCACCAAGACATATATATATTATATCAATAACACTAATATAGAAAAACCAGTCGTTACATTTCCTCTATCAATAAATGAAGCTAGGCAGTCGTCAATAAGGCTTTCGTAAAAAAATAAGTCGTGCATGCAGTTCCATTAGGAAGTCAAGGAGAAAGTATTCCCAGAACAAAATCCCTGTCTAGTTACGAAGGAAAACCTTGGTGGGCCATAAAATACCTCAGGCTCAGTGGATGAAGTCAAATCGCGAAGTCCACCTTGTCAGTGATTAAAGCAGTGGTAGGAAACTTTCAAAAGAATTGAACTTTAAAGAATTGAACTTTAAGTATTATTCTATATGAAGAGAATTATCCGTTCTAATTAAGATCAGAATGCCTATGCTACCATTCCAAACGAGCAAGGAGAGCGGCAATCGTCTTCATGTTATCTTCATTCAGATGAATGCTAGAAATTGTCTTCTGCATATGATAGGACTACTACTAGAGTGCATTCTTCCTTCAAAGAGGTGCCTTTATTTTAAGTATCATATATGAACGAATTGTCTGAATCAAAAAATTCCTCTTCTCAACATCAATCGTTAGGCCTTCCCAATGGTTCAGTCGGAAGAGAGATGTGAACTCTTGAGAAATCCTTTGAATACAACCAGGGGATAGAAGATAAGGTATGATAAGCCGAAAAGGGCGAGAGTTGAGTTAGATACGATGCCAGTGATTCTGTTGGAGGAAGATCCACATGAAATAGAATTGCTTTTGTTGAGTAGGCATAAATAAAAAAAAGCACATGCTCACGAATCCCTTTCAGGTGTAGATGCATATGTTGTTTAGCTTTGGATTATGGCTTGTGACCATTCTCTTAATGGTAGAAATACAATAGCAAATGGGCTCTCCTAAGCAAGCGGTGGAGTCGTACACCATTGCTAGACCATTGCATTGTTTTAAAGACGAGATGTGATATTTACTTCTGATCAAATGTTGTGAACTCATGGTCAAACGGCTTTCGAGGTTGGCTTTCATTCAGGCTCATCCCGATTGAACATGTCCTTATCGTATAATTCATCTCCGGATGTGAAGCATGCCCACCAAAGAAGAGTTCGACCCAATGCTTTATTTCTGTCCTAGTTGATCCTAATTCGACATTAGAAGTATATTGATTGTTTCCTTATTCTATTAATCGAGGGTTGATTTACTGAAATAGACTGAGTAGCGTGCCTTAAAAGAAAGACAAACAAAAAATGTACTAACTCACCATTGCTAGCTAACGTACATGGGGTTGAGACGAGACTCATTAGAAGACGCTATAACCGATTAATATCAAGTAGGTGTATCGGTAGCGAGACATGAAGGTTAGTTAGCCAGCACTACATCTATCTTATCTACTGGCCTGATAGAAGAAGATAAGAAAAGGAGTTCAATGGTATGCCATCAAAAGAGGTCACAGTCAAAATGCTTCATAGTCTTATTATAGACAATGGATTTGTAAATGTAGGGGATTGGCATGGACATTCACCTAACTTAGTTTCTAAGAAATATATGGCGGGACTTCATACAGCATCCAGCTGCGAGATTATTTAGTTGAGAAGTGCCTTCACATCAAGTTGAGCCCGGGTTTGTTATTGCTTTTGCAACAAAAACTCATGTAGAAACAGCTGCACCAACACAAGGGCTATTGCCGCAGAGGGGCAAGTGCATTCACCATCAAAGGTACCTCAACAGCTTCAAAAGCTACAGCTACTATTATGACAGCTCATTGCAAGTTACTGCGTACAAAATAGATAAAGACGACTTATTCCCAATCACTTCAATGGAAACTCCTGCGTGTGGGCAAATGCTAAGCCGAGTCTAAATGGGATAAAGGAAAGAAAGCCCAATCTCCATCCGAGTTTCGAGCAAGAGCTCAATAATGAATAAAAGAAAATTTCTTTTGTTTTTATAAACGAGCAAATTGAAATGATGTATTGGGTTGTGTAGCTCTATATAAGTGTGTGATTGTGCTTGTATTAAGGCTTGTTTAATTTTCTATCTTGCTTTTATCTAAGATCATTGAGTTGTCTTCACGTTCAACTATTTGTTAGTTATGAAATTATTTTATTCATATTTATGCCTCTTTTTTGAATTAAAAAAATTTGTTGCCTTATATATAGAGACTAACGAGCCTCATATCACATGAGAAGCCTCTCTCAAATATGATAACATATCGCATTCTTATTTACATAGTATAATAGGTCACACTTTCTGTCCTCCATTTTTTCTGTGAAAGAGAATGCATTAGGCCATTGTATATGAGAGACATATCTCATATGTAGTACAAGGCCCTATTAATCTTATACACATATATACACACATGGACATGACTAGGATCGTGATATAGGCGGCACCAACTTGAGTGTTACCAACTTCAGTGTGTTAACTCATACATGCATCTTTATTATAATATCTAGATTTAATTTTCAACAAAAACACAAAAACATGAAAATAGGACTTTTTTCTACCATCAGAATTTAAGATGTGTCCTAAGAAAGAAAAAACTTATTGCTCATCATTTTTTTATTTGTATTCAAAAATATAAATAAACGAGGGTGACAGGGAAACGGTGTTATGATATAATCATTTTTTCTAATTTTTGAATCTAAAAATTTCAATTAAAGGTTCATCTTATTAATTTAAATTGTTTAGAGGTATTTAAATAAATAGTTCATTTATTGATAGATGGTGGATTGTGGATACATTACCACTTTGGATGTATTTAGTTTGATTTTGATTAGTTATTTTCATCATACAGTTACAAGTCCACTGCAAGAATAAACAAACTTTGGTTATATACTCTAATTAATGATGGTGTGATGATATATAAATTAGTATGAATGTATACCAATGACGATTGGTTAAAAATCATTAAGTTAAATAACCGCAATAATTCACATTGTGAGAGGGAAACTTAACATTGTAAGAGGGGAGATTTTTATCAGAGTTGTAGACATCCTTAAGATTTTTTTTGAGGCAATGGGCACCCCGATATCCCCCTTGCCTTCGTCCCTACACATGCGCACATGCAGACGTGCACACACATATATAAACACATGTTGCGATGCACGCACACACACACACACACACACACATATATATATACACATGTATGTGTGTGTGTGTGCAAATTTTCCATTGAGAACATTTCGGAGAACACTTTGCACTAGAAAGCCAGTGTGAAATGATTTTTATTTTTTCCAATATTTTTTTCAAAAATTGTTCATTCTTTACTCCGTACAATTATACACCCTACAAAAAATAATGGACGAAAAATAATAAAATTTGACCATCGATCAAGACATTGCAAAAAGTTTTATTGTTCTAAAACCGTTAGATTTTGTAACAAGTGGATCAAGGGTCAAACCCATTAGGATGCACCCATTATTTTTTCTGGGGTAAATAATTGTATGGATTAAAGAAAACAAAATTTTGCAAAAAAATTCAAAAAATATGATAGGTTTCGCGCGCGTAGACACACATGTAGCGACGCACACATATATACACATGTACTCAGTGGCGGAACCAGGCCATTGATTTGGTGGGGTCACCATACAATCTATATTTTTTGTGAGAGGCCTAATACACACACGTATACACATACATATACATTATATATACATATGAATGTATTTTGTTTTCAAATTTTGGTGGGGACCCATGCCTCCACAACTCTCAACATACATCCAACAACACTGAATATAAATTTTTGGGTTTCTCAAAAGTTCATGTGTTGGGTTTTATAATATGAACATTAAAATTAATGGAGCTGATTCTCAACAAAAGATAGTGAAAAATCGACTTTTTCGATGCCTTATGACACTTGTGCTAATATGTCATGGGTACCAATTATTCTCTACATAATTTCCACAATGATGCTTTGTGGCAAAGTTGACATATAAGAAAGGCCAAAGAATTCCAATGATAAGGACTATGGAGCAGTGTAAAAAACAATCCCAAAGGCTACAGGAAGTGCAAATTGTAAATTGAAAGCCGGTCGACATCAAAACTTAAAAAAGTGTTGTTGCGGTAGTATGTGTAAAATGCTAAAATAAAATGCTAAAGTGTTAAAAAACAGGGATGCAAATGCAAAATTCACACCGAAAGGGCGAAAAACGAAATACAACGTTGCAAAATTTAAATCGGTGTCACCCGGCCTTGAACCCAAGATCTTCGATGGGTTAGACTGATGTGATTACCAACTACATCACAACAACATGAATGGTCATTATGTTGGGTCCTTACACACACATACATATACACATACATTTTTCAAATTTTGGTGGGGGCCCGTGCCCCCACTCCTCTCAATGTAGGTCCGCTATTGCGTGTACTCACACATGCATGCATTGGGGGGGTGTGGATGTCATATTCCATATGAGCACGAACATTTTATAGTGTCATCGAAAAGTCCACTTTATACTATTTTTAGAGGATCAGTTTTGTTTGGGCGATTTTTTTCGCACATGTTGATAGTTTGTAGGCCCGGAGGGTGCGGGGTCAACGTGGTTAAAAGGGGACACGCGGGACCTCCACATTGCTGTAGCAGTCACGTGAGACGGGGATGACCCTTGGGGTCGATCGATGGCACGTTCGCTTGGACAGGAAGGCGCGGTTCCGTTCTTCGGCGCGCCGGGGGTAGCCTCGGCGGGACGACAACCTTCGGGATCGATTGAAGGCGGGGTTGCTCGGTGAGGGACGCGCGGGCCCCCGCATCGACTTGCCGAAGGTGGCCTCGGCAGAGCGACGACCTCCTGGTGGTGGAGATGAGCGGACTCGGGGACGAGGGCGCTCGGCTTCGGCTGGGAAGACGCTGAGGGGTAGCCTTGGCGTCGTTGGATCTTCTGGACCTGAATAGACGAGGACGCTCGTCAGGGGGGTCGGACCTTGGTTCCGACCGATTCCCCTCCGATGCCAAAGTCAGATCTGATCTGTTGGGTGCTCGGTGGGATCGGGCTTGGTTCGCGGAGATACCAAGCACTGATCCTCAGGCCGAGCTATGGAGGAGAAATATGTAAAGGTGGAAGGTGTAAGAGGGAGTGTGAGTATAAGATACCTCCGTTGTAGATCGCGAAGATCCGGCCTCCTTGGATGACGACACCCCTCTCCTCATATAGGCAAATCCTCCTAATAATGTGCCATGATGTGACATCATGGCCATCATTCATGGGGACGTGCAAATGGGAAAATGTTGACCCCCCACTAATGGCGCCCATTTGATGAGGGAATGAATGTCATGAACATAGCCATGATTGGCGAGTTAAGGCCATTAAGTCGGGGCATGATGACTAGAGTGATGGCCATTTAAGTCAGGCCATTATCGACGAGAGTGATGGCATTTGGCGGTTGCCATATTTGGTGGGCCATGATGGCGAGAGTGATGGCATTTGGTGGTTGCCTATTTGGCGAATGCTTCCTCAATTTGGGCCCCGATTTCCTCCACTATGGAAGTGGGCATTCGTCTTGGGTGGAGAAGTGCGACCCACCCGTGAGACCCTTGGGCCGGAGCCCAAGGCCGTAGTATGCCGGTTGACTGGTCGTGGTTGACTCGGTTCCTCCGGGCCAGATCAAAATAATCGTATCAATTGCCCCAATCTTCCGAGCTCTACCATTGTTAAGGTGGAGGGCGGGAGATGTAGTATAGGGGGGAGAAGTTGCTCTCTTTGTAAAATTTGGTCCGTCTTGCGGAGTTGGCTAGTGACGATAGATCGTCGGTCGGAGATTCGTTCGGTTGCGAGGGGAGTCGCCCTTCGACTTACGGCCAACGAAGGAGTTTGGTCGGCCAGCTGGGGGAGCTGCCCCCAATCTTACGTCTGATCTCGTTCGTTCGGTGGCGGGGAGGTTGCCCCTCGACTTACGGCCGACGAAGGATTGGGTCGACCTGCTGGGGGAGTTGCCCCCAGCCTTACGATCGATCTCGTTCGTTCGGTGGAGAGGGGAGTTGCCCCTCGACTTACGGCCGACGAAGGATTGGGTCGACCTGCTGGGGGAGTTGCCCCCAGCCTTACGATCGATCTCGTTCGTTCGGTGGAGAGGGGAGTTGCCCCTCGACTTACGGCCGACGAAGGATTGGGTCGACCTGCTGGGGGAGTTGCCCCCAGCCTTACGATCAAGAGTTGCCCCAGCCTTATGGTCGGTGGGTCGATTGGCCTGCTGAGGGAGCTTCCACTCAGTCTTATGGTCAATCGAGTGATCAGCCAGTTGGGGGGAGTTGCCCCTAGCCTTACAGTTGATCTGGTCGGTCTGCTGGGGGGAGTTGCCCCAGCCTTATGATCGACGGGTCAATTGGCCTGCTGAGGGGCGACCCCCAGTCTTACGGTCAATCGAGTGATCAGCCAGCTGGGGGAGTTGTCCCCAGTCTTACAGTTGATCTTGTCAGTCTGATAGGGGAGTTGCCTCCAGCCTTATGATCGACGGGTCGATTGGCCTGCTTGGGGAGCTAGTCCCAGTCTTAGGGTCAATCGTGTGATCGGCCCGTTGGGGGAGTAGCCCCAGCCTTACGACCGATCCGTTCGGTTGCGAGGGGAGTTGTCACTCGACTTACGGCCGACGTAGGAGTGATCGGCCTGCTGGGGGTTGCCCCTAGCACTTCGACCGATCTGTTCGTTCGGTTGCGAAGGGAGTTGCCCCTCGACTTATGGCCGACGAAAGGGGTGATGTCACGCCCCGCTTCCCAAAAACGTGAAGGCGAAGCGTGAGAAGGTCCGCTCAGACTTGAAGCTACAAAGCCACAAGTCCGATAAGCGTCAATTATCACGAAGTAGCAGGTCCCTGTAGTGTGTCTCGGAACAAAGATAACAATAATAGGAAAAGAGGCAAATAATTAAAATTATTCAACTCAGAGTCCAGATATAAATTTAACAACCAGAAATGCCACCAGGCAAACAAAAGAGTCCAAAAAGAAAAGGGCCTAGCATGGCCGACAAGGAAACTAACAACAACGGTGCTACTCACCGACAACAACACAACTAACAAGGAAGGAACGAAGAAACACTAGGACTGGTCACCGGTGTCATCGTACTCAACGTCAGCAACGGGATCGGGCACGAACTCCACGAACTCGTCACCCTCCACAGCAAACTCTGGCTCAGCAACTAACATGCGTCACCCAAAGAGAAGAGGCACATGTCAGCAAGTCTACAAGACTTGTGCAAGGAAACTAAAGAAAAGTGGTAACAACCTAGCAGTTCTAGAGTATATTATGACATGACATTTTATGCAATGGAAACAACAGCAGTTCATGTTATGGCATGATTATAGCATAGCAAGTAAACATGGCATGGCAAGGAAACAATTACAAGACAAGTACAAGAATTGTAAGCACGTCGTGCACAGAGATTCCGCCCTTTGGCTAGAGTGGCTGTACGGGCCAACTCTTACGCTCAAGTGACCGTTTATCCCTACCCCTCCACGTGTCTCGAACCAGGGCATTACCCCCGAACACGTAATGCTCGCTTCTGGATCACGAGCCAGGAAGTGTTTTTAACACGTATGGCGTAGGGTTATGCCCGCATAACGGGTGCCTAGCCGGTAACACGGAAACACGGATTTGTACAAGGATTTGTAGCGTGTGCTACGATGCAACATGCAACATGATATGTAAAATGGATGCACATGACAATTATTGAAATGAAATTGCGTACCGTTAAAGAAAATTAAACATGACTGGCAATGGAATGACATGACATGACAAGGGGAATTCTAGCTTCGTTGTCAAGCTAGAATTGAATTTGCGCCTAGACCGCTATCATTTCACGGTCTAGTCTCTTTCACGCTAAAACAAGTATCGGCCTAAAAACATGGCCCTAAGCAAGATTGGCAAGTTTCACTTGCCTGGTACCGAATTTGTTCGACGTGAGTCACGAGATCGGTATCCTACGGAAATTGGGTTCGCTGTTATGGCAAAACAACATAAGAACGATCACCAAATCAGATTTCATAATAGAATCCTATATCGTCTAATGAATCGTTTTTAATTAGGTTTTCTAATTACGGTGTGGGTTAAAAGAGATTAAGGGATAGATTCACTAACCGTAGGAGTAGCGAACGAATGACGCCAAAACAGATCTAGCTTCGGCGACGGATGAACGATCCTGGGAAGCTATGGCTGAAATCGAGATCCGGCGGCCTAGGGAAGGTGGCCGGCACAAGAAATGGCGAGAGGGAAGCTTCGAGGAGGAAGGAAATGGCTTGAGGAATGTTGGGGATGATTTGGGGAAGATATTGGCTCAGAAAGAATGAAGAAAGAATGAAAGAATCGAAGGGATTAAATAGAAAATGAAACGGCGGCTGCGACTTAACCTAGGTTTACTGGGCAGTTTAGTCGGTCAGAGAAGGGTGGTCGACCGACTAGTTTAGGATTTAGTCGGTCGGTCGTCTAACTTAGACCGACTAAAAGCCAAATCGTGAACATGGTTGGTACAGGTAGACGGATTTAGTCGGTCAGAGAAGGCCCGTCGACCGACTAGTTTAGAATCTAGTCGGTCGTTGATCGTTCATAGACCGACTAAGAGAGAAATTAGATGGATATTAAGCACTGAGAATTAGTCGGTCAAAGCAGGAATATTAACCGACTAGTTTAGGAACTAGTCGGTCGGTAATTGTTCTTAGACCGACTAACCATAAACAGTAACCTCGACAGTACAGTAGGACTCAGAATTAGTCGGTCTGAGTACAAGTCCTGACCGACTAGTTTGGGAACTAGTCGGTCGAAGAATGAGCTTAGACCGACTAAACGTAAACAATAACTAAGCTGAAATTTACTGACAAGAACTAGCCGGTCAGAGAAGGGTTGCCGGCCGACTAGATTGCAATATATTCGGTTGGCTATTCTTCATGAACTGACTAAGGTGCACCAAAAGTGCCGAAACGAAGTGCGAAGCTTCGGGAAGATTCCTATGGCCTCTAAGATCACTCTAACGCTAAAATTAAGACGTTATGAAGTTAAACGTAAGGATTTCTAACGGAAAAACACACGAAGAGGGAAACATCCAATATTATTCATATAAAATAGTCATTACAAAAACCGGTCGTTACATCCTCCCCACCTTAAGAAAAATTCCGCACTCGGAATTTCCTAACACTCACGTGTCAGGGAACAAAAGTGGGTAGCGCTCACGCATCTCATCTTCTCTATCCTAAGTAGACTCTCCTGGCGAGCCGTGTCGCCACATCACCCTAACAAGATTGACGGTCTTGTTTCGAAGTGACTTCTGACGCCTGTCCAAAATCTGCACTGGCTGCTGGTCATACGTCAGATCAGGGCGAACGGTGATCTCCGAGAAATCCACAGCGTGAGATGGATCGCTGATGTACCGACGAAGCTGCGACACATGGAAAACATCGTGAACTCCTTCCAAAGATGGCGGCAAGGCTAAGCGGTAGGCTACCTCGCCAACTCTCTCCAGAATGTCAAATGGTCCAATGTATCTCGGGCTCAGCTTCCCTCGCTTCCCAAAGCGAATCACTACTCGATTCGGGGAAATCTTCAAGACCACATGGTCACCTGGCTGAAACTCCAACGGACGCCGTTTAGCATCAGCCCAATGCTTACAACGGTCCTGAGCAATCCTCAGCCTCTCCCGTATATTCCTGACTACATCCACAGCCTCCACGATCATCTCAGGTCCTAACAGCTCCCGATCTCCAATGTCATCCCAGCTCAGTGGCGATCGACATTTCTTCCCATATAGCGCGGCAAAAGGTGCCATGCCAATACTCGCCTGGTAGCTGTTATTGTAGGCAAACTCCACGAGGTGGAGATGATCCTCCCAAGAACCCTTGAAGTCCAACATACACGCCCTCAGTATGTCATCCAAGATCTGGATCGTCCTCTCGGACTGGCCATCCGTCTGCGGATGGTACGCCGTACTGAAACTCAGTCTCGTACCCAAACTCTTCTGCAGACTCTGCCAGAACTGAGATGTGAATCTCGTGTCTCTGTCCGACACGATACTCACAGGGACTCCGTGAAGTCGCACGATCTCCTGCACGATTCACGTTACATCACTATCTAAACTAGGAAAAGGAAATGGAAACGGAGAGTAAAAGAATTTACCTCCATGTATCTCCTCGCTAGCGCCTCAGTGGACTGTCCTACTCGGAAAGGAATAAAGTGCGCGGATTTGGTCAATTGATCTACGATCACCCAAATCGCGTCATTCTGTTTCGGACTCCGAGGTAGTCCAGTCACAAAGTCCATAGTGATGTGCTGCCACTTCCACTCCGGAATCGGAAGTGGTTGTAGCAACCCCGTCGTATGCTGATGCTCTGCCTTTACATGCTGGCAAACCAAGCACTTGGCTACGCTCCGAGCCACACTCCTCTTCATACCATGCCACCAAAAGTTCAAGCGAAGATCCTTGTACATCTTGGTCCCACCAGGATGCACAGAATACGGCGAACTGTGTGCCTCCGCCAATAACTCCTCTCTGATATCCCCAGCCGACACACACAACCTGGCTCCAAATCTTAGCGAGCCATCCTCGTGAATCATGAAATCAGTCCGCAGACCAGCTTCCACCAACTCCCGAATCCTCACCAACTTCGGGTCTCCAGCCTGTCCAGCCTTGATCCTATCCACGATCGTCGACTGTATCTGCATACACATCAACGAAGAGACCTCACCAGGCAGAACAATCTCAATACCGGACTCGCAAAAATCCCGCTGCAATCTCCGCTGCGTAGTCAACAACATCACCGCCGGAAGCCTACTCAACGCATCAGGAACCACATTCACCTTGCCAGGGTGATACTGCAAATCAATCTCATAATCCGGCATGAGCTCCAACCACCGACGCTGTCGCATGTTGAGCTCCTTCTGAGTAAAGATATACTTCAAGCTTTTGTGATCGGTGAAGATCTTCACCTTCTCACTCAGTAGGAAGTGCCTCCAAATCTTCAGCATAAACACAACAGCGGTTAGCTCCAAATCGTGCGTCGGGTAATTCTTCTCATGAGCCTTAAGCTGACGAGAAGCATACGCAACCACGTGCCCATGCTGATGCAATACACAACCGAGACCCTTGCCAGAAGCATCGCAAAAGATCTCGAATCCTCTACTTCGGCCAGGCACAGTAAGAACAGGGGCAGAAGTCAACCTCTCCTTCAGAACACCAAAAGCTTCCACGCAATCATCAGACCAAGCAAAAGATACATCCTTCCGCGTCAGTCTGGTCATCGGCTCGGCAATACGAGAGAAATCCTTGATGAATCGCCGATAATAACCTGCAAGTCCAAGGAAACTTCGGATCTCGGACGCTGACTGCGGAACAGGCCACTCCCTGATAGCCTTAATCTTCTCGGGGTCCACCGAAATACCATCTCCAGTCACCACATGCCCAAGGAAAGCGACTCTATCCAGCCAAAACTCGCACTTGGAATACTTAGCATACAACCGATGCTTCCTCAAGATCTCCAATACTGTCCTCAAGTGCGACACATGCTCCTCTTCTGACTTCGAGTAGATCAGAATGTCGTCAATGAAGATAACGACAAACTTATCTAAAAAGTCATAAAAGACCAGATTCATCAGATTCATAAAAACCGCGGGTGCGTTGGTTACACCGAAAGGCATAACCACGAACTCGTAGTGTCCATATTTCGTCCTGAATGCTGTCTTCGGAACATCTTCCTTCCTCACCTTCAGCTGGTGATAACCACTCCTCAGATCCAGCTTAGAGAATACCCTCGATCCTCCCAGTTGATCAAAAATATCATCAATACGAGGCAAAGGATATCGATTCTTGACGGTCATCGCATTCAACTCCCGGTAGTCCACACACATGCGACGCGAACTGTCCTTCACCAGCAAGACCGGTGCTCCCCACGGAGACACTAGGATTAATGTAACCCTTCTGAAGAAGTTCATCCAGTTGCTTCCGCAATTCCTCCAATTCTGCGGGTGCCATGCGATACATCGCTTTCGAAATAGGCTGCGCTCCCGGAATGAGGTCGATCGAAAACTCGAGAGCTCGATCAGGTGGCAATCCAGATATCTCCTCGGGGAAGACGTCGTCGAAGTCACGCACTACCGCAGGCCGACACTGCTCCATCTGCATAGCAACGATCTCCACCGGCTTGGTCCGAAACCTGACCGGACCAAGCGAACTGCTACCTCGGCTGAACTCGAACACCGGATGTCCAGGGATCTCGAACACCACCTTCTTCCTCCGACAATCGATCGTGGCGTAGAAGCTCTCTAGCCAGTCCATCCCGAGAACAACATCATAGTTGATGATGTCGTGGACAATAAAATCAGCGTAGAGCTCATGTCCACAGACCACCAAAGGGCAAGAGTTGCAACCACGATGCACCGAGACCACGCCATTCCCGGTAACGATATTCCAACTCTTGGGAAGAGGGGAAGTCGACAAGGAATGCTTCTCCACGAAGCTCCGGAAAATAATGCACATCGATGCACCTGAGTCGAAGAGGACTCGTGCAGGAAATGTGCAAACCAAAATCACACCTAACAGACTGTTTAACAATCAAATTCTATTCAAACAGACAAACATATGCAAACAACCCAAACATAATCTAATAACTAAAACTAACTAAGGAAAGAAACATCTAGTTTGAGGGTTACATACAATAACCTCATCCACCGCCTCGGTCTCAACAACAGTCATCAGAAACGCCTGCCGCCTTGGCTGAACAGCTTGTTGAAAAGCCTGCCTCTGTGGAACGAGAGGCGCTCCACGTCCAGCAGGAACAGATGCCCTCTGCTGCAACGGCTGAGCTGCTACAGGCCCCTTCCACGGCTGCTTGGACTTCAGGCAGTCCTTCATGGCATGCGCAGGATCACCACAAATCAAGCACTGCCCCAACATCTTCCGGCACTGATCCTTGACATGCCCAGTCTTGCCACAGAAATGGCAAGTCCTCAGAGTAGGAGGTCCTCCGGGCCTCTTGAACTGTACCGGCTGATTGGGCCCGAACCTTGGCCTCATCACTGCTCTGGCCTGCTCCACAGGCCTCTTCCCAGCTCCAGAAATCTGCCCTCTCTTCTGGCTCATAATCCGCTTTTGCCTCTTCGTCGCAATCAAAACCTTCTGATAGGACTCCGCATCAGAAGAAGTCACAGCTCTGAAGATCCAAAGAAAGCCCTTGCAGAAACCTCTGGGCTCTCTCATCAGCATCCTGCACCATCTTCGGTGCGAAACGACTCAGCCCAGTGAACTCCTGGTGGTACTGGTCCACCGTCAAGCTCCATTGCTTTAGATCAATGAAGCGTTGTGCCATCTCCCTCCTGGCAGCCTTCGGAAACTATTCCTCATCAAATCTGGACTTGAAGGTAGCCCAAGATATCGGCTCCTCCAGCAACTCCTCGGCATCCCACCAGTTCCGAGCGTTATCCTTAAGCTGCCGCTTCGCCAAGTCAACCCATCCAGTCGGGTCAACCTTCGACATCTTCAAGTTGTCCTCCATGTTCCTGGTCCATTCATCCGCAGCCAGAGGTCCTTCGGTCCCATCAAAGTAAGCGGGGCCCAGCTCCCGAAACTGCTTCGCTCCGGGCTCGAAGCGAGGGACATTCTGAACAGGCTGCGCTGCTCGAGCAGGTGGAACATTCCGGGCATTCTGCAGCATCCCCTACTGCACCTGCATCATCTGATGCATCATCCGCATGATCTCCCCATTGGTGGGCTCCCGATCCGGCTCTCCGTCACGAGGGGGCACACCACCACCAGCACGGGTATTCCGTCTCCCAGCCATCTATTGACACAGGAAAACGAAATAAATTAGACTCTCAGCCTTGTGACTCGGTGTTGAAATTATTTATCGAACATTCTATAATTCTTATCGGTGTTCCGATTAAGTCACAGTTACAAAAAATAGGACCTCCATGGGCCACCAAAGAAACCTGTCCCGCCCCGCTTCCCAAAAACTTGGAGGCGAAGCGCGAGAAGGTCCGCTCAGACTTGAAGCTACAAAGCCACAAGTCCGATAAGCGTCAATTATCACGAAGTAGCAGGTCCCTGTAGTGTGACTCGGAACAAAGATAACAATAATAGGAAAAGAGGCAAATAATTAAAATTATTCAACTCAGAGTCCAGATATAAATTTAACAACCAGAAATGCCACCAGGCAAACAAAAGAGTTCAAAAAGAAAAGGGCCTAGCATGGCCGACAAGGAAACTAACAACGGTGCTACTCACCGACAACAACACAACTAACAAGGAAGGAACGAAGAAACACTAGGACTGGTCACCTGTGTCATCGTACTCAACGTCAGCAACGGGATCGGGCACGAACTCCACGAACTCGTCACCCTCCACAGCAAACTCTGGCTCAGCAACTAACATGCGTCACCCAAAGAGAAGAGGCACATGTCAGCAAGTCTACAAGACTTGTGCAAGGAAACTAAAGAAAAGTGGTAACAACCTAGCAGTTCTAGAGTATATTATGACATGGCATTTTATGCAATGGAAACAACAACAGTTTATGTTATGGCATGATTATAGCATAGCAAGTAAACATGGCATGGCAAGGAAACAATTACAAGACAAGTACAAGAATTGTAAGCACGTCGTGCACAGAGATTCCGCCCTTTGGCTAGAGTGGTTGTACGGGCCAACTCTTACGCTCAAGTGACCGTTTATCCCTACCCCTCCACGTGTGTCGAGCCAGGGCATTACCCCCGAACACGTAATGCTCGCTTCTGGATCACGAGCCAGGAAGTGTTTTTAACACGTATGGCGTAGGGTTATGCCCGCATAACGGGTGCCTAGCCGGTAACACGGAAACACGGATTTGTACAAGGATTTGTAGCGTGTGCTACGATGCAACATGCAACATGATATGTAAAATGGATGCACATGACAATTATTGAAATGAAATTGCGTACCGTTAAAGAAAATTAAACATGACTGGCAATGGAATGACATGGCATGACAAGGGGAATTCTAGCTTCGTTGTCAAGCTAAAATTGAATTTGCGCCTAGACCGCTATCATTTCACGGTCTAGTCTCTTTCACGCTAAAACAAGTATCGGCCTAAAAACATGGCCATAAGCAAGGTTGGTAAGTTTCACTTGCCTGGTACCGAAGTTGTTCGACGTGAGTCACGAGATCGGTATCCTACGGAAATTGGGTTCGCTGTTATGGCAAAACAACATAAGAACGATCACCAAATCAGATTTCATAATAGAATCCTATATCGTCTAATGAATCGTTTTTAATTAGGTTTTCTAATTACGGTGTGGGTTAAAAGAGATTAAGGGATAGATTCACTAACCGTAGGAGTAGCGAACGAATGACGCCAAAACAGATCTAGCTTCGGCGACGGATGAACGATCCTGGGAAGCTACGGCTGAAATCGAGATCCGGCGGCCTAGGGAAGGTGGCCGGCGCAAGAAATGGCGAGAGGGAAGCTTCGAGGAGGAAGGAAATGGCTTGAGGAATGTTGGGGATGATTTGGGGAAGATATTGGCTCAGAAAGAATGAAGAAAGAATGAAAGAATCGAAGGGATTAAATAGAAAATGAAACGGCGGCTGCGACTTAACCTAGGTTTACTGGGCAGTTTAGTCGGTCAGAGAAGGGTGGTCGACTGACTAGTTTAGGATCTAGTCGGTCGGTCGTCTAACTTAGACCGACTAAAAGCCAAACCGTGAACAGGGTTGGTACATGTAGACGGATTTAGTCGATCAGAGAAGGCCCGTCGACCGACTAGTTTAGAATCTAGTCGATCGTTGATCGTTCATAGACCGACTAAGAGAGAAATTAGATGGATATTAAGCACTGAGAATTAGTCGGTCAAAGAAGGAATATTAACCGACTAGTTTAGGAACTAGTCGGTCGGTAATTGTTCTTAGACCAACTAACCATAAACAGTAACCTCGACAGTACAGTAGGACTCAGAATTAGTCGGTCTGAGTACAAGTCCTGACCGACTAGTTTGGGAACTAGTCGGTCGAAGAATGAGCTTAGACTGACTAAACGTAAACAGTAACTAAGCTGAAATTTACTGACAAGAACTAGCCGGTCAGAGAAGGGTTGCCGACCGACTAGATTGCAATCTAGTCGGTTGGCTATTCTTCATGAACCGACTAAGATGCACCAAAAGTGCCGAAACGAAGTGCGAAGCTTCGGGAAGATTCCTATGGCCTCTAAGATCACTCTAACTCTAAAATTAAGACGTTATGAAGTTAAACGTAAGGATTTCTAACGGAAAAACACACGAAGAGGAAAACATCCAATATTATTCATATAAAATAGTCATTACAAAAACCGGTCGTTACAGGTGAGGACCTTGTGAAGACTTTCGAAGATTCCATGGTGGCGCTCTGCCACTACTTCATTCAGCTCGGGTGGATGCAGGAGCAGTTCGCAAGCGGGGACCCAGCGGCACGGTCGGAGGAGCGGTCTGGACGCTCGAACTCGGACGGTGGTGCTTCGGCCAGATCGGCTCGGCCACGGTCGGAGGAGCTGCTTGGTTGCTCGAACTCGGACGGTGGTGCTTCACCCGGCGTGCGAAGAGGGTTCGGCTTGGCGAGCGTCTCAGCTTTGAGCTCGGATTATGCTGGATCGAACGGGTGCTTGGACTCGAAAACTTCCCTCACATCTTGAGGTGATGAGTATCTCTCATGTTTGATCTTGGAGATGAGTGGCGGCAGACATCTCCCCGCTCAGGCGACTCCTGGACCCGAGATGCTCAAGGACCTTGAGATGCCCCTTGAAGTGTTGATGATGGAGTGTGCTCCGGGCGAGCTTGGAAGGCGAAGGTAGTAGGGTCCTCCTGTGCACGTTATCCTCTTGCCCCCTCCACCTCTCGGGTTCGCCTAGGTAGTAGGAAGTCGTTGAAAATCATGTTGGCCCAAGTTGATTTGCATGAAGCTTTTTGATTGAGCACAGCTTGTATTGCAGGGGAGATAGGTCACCTCCGCATCCAGGCCGGCACGGATTGGGTCGACTGAGACGAAGATGACGCATGCACGAGAGTGGCGGCAGACGTGGTTTAAGCTCGTGCAGTGGCAAAGCCCATTGATCTCTTGAGATAGGTCCGAGTTCCCTAGAACTCGTTCGGTAGGGCGGGTTGGGCTCCCAAAAATTCGCTCGGCTGAGGTGAGCCGAGCCCCACAAATTCTGCTCGGTAGGGGCGAGGAGAGCTTCAAGAATTCGTCGTGGCGATTAGAAGTATGCCGAGCTCTGAAAATATGTTCGGCATACTGAGCCGTGCTGAGCTCCCCAAAGATTTGCTCTGAGAAGCGAATGTGTTCGGGGTCCGGTTGACAGAGGGCATGGGGTCGGTGAAGAAAGGCTCGAGCATGGGATTGATGACCCCGATCCATTCCCGCAATTGTTTTCCACACTGTTGTTGCCCACGATCAGACAAAGGGTGGAGCTCTGGCTATCCGCCAGTGAAGTCCGATGAAGCGCTGCCACCTCTTCTTGTACTGCCTAAAGAGGAAGATGGCACTGACGAGGAGGTCGGTGGGCTCGGGCCACGTTGCTTGTCGTTGGCTGGGGCGGGATCAACACTGAACTCCTTTTCTCCTCCATCAATTTGATTCATTCACTTGAACGTGGCAATATCTCTAAGACTCGTGAGTTGTTCGATGTAAGCTGAGCAAAGGGAAGTGGACGAGGCTTCTTTTCCCAGACCTTGGGAGGGGCAGAAACGAGGTGGGAGATGGCCCAACCAATGACCGTTGTCAGGTCGCCGGCCGTGCATCGATCCATCACCAATGCCTGCATCCGCACCACCAAATTTTGTGCCCCATCACGCCACCATCCTACTCTGGAGAACTACACCAAATATTAACAATTTCAACTAAATTTTGCGGGAGATGAAGAGAGAATGAGAGAAGGTTGATGTTTCTCATCTTGTGTTTTTTGACAATCGAAGAAGTTTTTCTTCTCCGTTTGGCCGCCGGGACCCATCCCTCCGGTGCCCGGTACTGGGACATAGGAACTCCACCAATCCCCACCACACGTCCATCATTATCCCCTCCACCCTTACGTTCTTCAGCGTCATCAAGCTATCGCCTTCCCCCGGCTCAGCCTTACACCCGTCTTCGCCGGGTCCAATGGCATTATCACGAACATTGGCACCCCTGTCAACTTGAAGCAGAACCCCCGACGGAGTATTATGTAACATCTTCCGTCGTTTCGGCCGACAAGATGAGGGCTAGCAGGCGATGTCGAGACCGGAGACGATGACGGCTGATCGGACGAGGACTGGTCGACAGTGGGGATGGATGCGCCATAAGGTGTGTCGATCTGAGGCGAGAGGTTTAATGACGCCATGAGATTTCGTTCACGGCCTGAGGATCTCAAGATGAAATTGGAATAATGGAAGGATGGAGTTTATCAGTGGGGAATAATGAGGTATCAATTGCTTTTCTTCAGCCTGAGCTAACGGGTTCCCTTGAAGCTCTCCAGGTTGAGGAGGCCCATCGCTCGGATCGGCGACCGAAGGGTTCAAGCTTCGTGTGTTTCTTCGATGGCTTCGAAGTGAATTCGGGTTGAAGAGCATGGTGGTTAAGACGCCTATCCGTATGGGATCCGGTCGCGGCGTCGAAGAAGTCAGAGACGCATGCGACTTGATCGTCGGTTCCCTTCCTGAGGGTCTCTAGAAGCGCGAGGGAGAATGCGGCAAGGATGTTGTCGTTCGGATAAGCATCGATGGAGATGGCAGAGGGGTCGGATCAGGCTGAATCGGGGTCCGAATGCCGGATTGGGGCCTTCGGCACTGGTCGGCAGTTTTGCAGCTTGTCCAATTTCTTTTGGGAGCTGCAAATTAACTTGTACCACTTCGTCTCCCCTCCACGCTGCTGTAGGTCGCACTCCATCTGTATCTTCCTTCTCTTCCTTGTCCCCGTCGTGCATACCTTCGATGGTCAGTGGAAGAATTCCCAGGGGTGACTAGAGATGGGCGGAGTAGATGCCATTTTCTACTTTGATCGTGGGGATGAACTCATCAATCAGTGGGTGAGACTCGGAGTCCTCGGAGTTGACCTCTGCTTCTGCATGCTCGATCAGCTCCTGATCGGTCGGGCCGAATTTGGCTCCTGCTGGCAGTCCAACCCAGCCCGTCGATGGAGGAAGGTGAGGAGAGATTGCCAGCAGGATCGTCCCCCCAGCCGTCCAATTGAATGTCATTCCAAGCCAAATGAATGTCAGATTTAATTTGAAGTGACAATTGGCAGCAGCTTTATGGAATTTATACCAAATGAATGTCAGATTCAATTTTAAGCCTTTTGTCAATTTCCCCACACGTCCTCCTGACGCCAGGGGAAAATTCGTTTTGTCAATTGCTATGACGTTCAATGGCAGATACGACTCGCCTCGGAATCGAAGGCGATGGCGATGATCCGATTCAGGGAGGAAACCAGATTTCCGGGATGTGGGTTGTCTTTCTCCGCCCAGAGATTGGCTCTTCAAGATTTTAATAAGTGGAACGAGTCAGTGCCAATGCGGTTGATGACATGGATGTTAACTCGATCCCACAAACGGCGTCAAATGTTTGGGCGATTTTTTCGCACAACATGTTGATAGTCTGGAGGCCCGAAGGGTGCGGGGTCAACGCGGTCAAAAGGGGACACGCGGGACCTCCACGTTGCCGTAGCAGTCACGTGGGACGGAGATGACCCTTGGGGTCGATCGATGGTGCGTTCGCTTGGGCAGGAAGGCGCGGTTCCGTTCTTCGGCGCGCCAAGGGGTAGCCTCGGCGGGACGACAGCCTCCGGGATCGATTGAAGGCGGGGTCGCTCGGTGAGGGACGCGCGGGCCCCCGCTTCGGCTTGCCGAAGGTGGTCTCGGCAGAGCGACGACCTCCTGGTGGTGGAAATGGGCGGACTCGGGGACGAGAGCCCTCGGCTCCGGCTGGGGAGACGCTGAGGGGTAGCCTCGGCGTCGTTGGATCTCCTGGACCTGAATAGACGAGGAAGCTCATTAGGGGGGTCGGACCTTGGTTCCGACCGATTCCCTTCCGATGCCAAAGTCAGATCTGGTCTGTTGGGTGCTCGGTGGGATCGGGCTTGGTTCGCGGAGATACCAAGCACTGATCCTCGGACCGAGCTATGAAGGAGAAATATGTAAAGGTGGAAGAAGGTGTAAGGTGGAGTATGAGTATGAGATACCTCCGTTGTAGATCACGAAGATCCGGCCTCCTTGGATGACGACACCCCCGCCCCTCATATAGGCCAATCCTCCTAATAATGTGCCATGATGTGACATCATGGTCATCATTCATGGGGACGTGCAAATGAGGAAGTGTTGACCCCCCACTAATGGCGCCCATTTGATGAGGGAATGAATGTCATGAACATAGCCATGATTGGCGAGTCAAGGCCATTAAGTCGGGCCATGATGACTAGAGTGATGACATTTGGTGGTTGCCATATTTGGTGGGCCATGATGGCGAGAGTGATGGCATTTGGCGGTTGCCATATTTGGCGAATGCTTCCTCGATTTGGGCCCCGATTTCCTCCACTATGGAAATGGGCATTCGTCTTCGGTGGAGAAGTGCGACCCGCCCGTGAGACCCTTGGGCCGGAGCCCAAGGCCATAGTAGGCCGGTTGACTGGTCGTTGTTGACTCGGTTCCTCTCGGCCCAATCAAAATAGTCGTATCAAGTTTTATTTATTTTGATATTTATTTTCTAAAATCCCAACACGTCAACTATCGAGGGAACCCAAAGCTTTTTTTCATCGATTTACTTGCTGAAGAATTAATGGTTTTCACCTGTTGTCGCCCTGGAGCATTTGAATTTCTGTATAGAGGACAGTGATCCTTTAAGAACTGTTCTCAAACTAAGATACGTGGGAACGTCACAATAGGCCATCACATGTATGATCTGAACCATTCATCTTAATCTATACTCTTTATATTAGTATACAGATGAAAACTCGAGTGATTCTTATGTTATTTGCTTATGCATCAAGAGTTGCCTTTTTTCCACAGCTGAAAATAAAGCAGTTCACGCAACTACTTGATCAAGGGGAAAATGATCAAGTGCCAACAAAATCAAGGTTCCAGGATTTATTAAAAACTTGCTTGTTGCCGCTTGATACATGTATATAACATACCGAAATCATTTGAAGTTCATTTTGTAGAAATGGCTTGGATCACATCCAATGCGTGCAACGTTGGTAGCATCCAGTGTATGTGATGTAATTGGGAAATTTCTGCAAGTTCGATGGTCTAAACCCATGCTGTGTGATGGACAAATTCAAATTAAGTTTTAACTAGTGATTGCTGGAGATAGTCTACCAAGTTATTTAATCTTATTTGGCTCATTAGATGAGAGCATCAGCGATGGATCAATTATGTCTGTTTTCGTTGACATTTCCTTCTTTTGTGGCAGCTAACAACTTGGGAGTGGATGCTGTCTTTGTCTACACGAAGACGGGTCACATGGCCTCTCTCCTTTCACGCTGCCGTCCAGACTGCCCGATTTTTGCCTTCACCAGCTCGACGTCGGTGAGGCGGCGGCTGAATCTTCAGTGGGGTCTCATTCCCTTCCGTCTCAGCTGCTCCGATGACATGGAGAGCAATCTCAACCGTACGTTCTCTTTGCTTAAGGCAAGGGGAATGATCCAGTCCGGCGACCTGGTCATTGCCCTCTCCGACTCACTGCAATCGATCCAAGTGATGAATGTCCCATAGGTCGGGGTTGTTTAAAGGAGGGTAAGTCATGTGCACCAGCTGTTTGTTGTATTATTTGTTAGGGGGTTAGAGCCGTGCAAGCCTTGAAACAGTCACTTAGAGGGTAATATTTGTGCTTTTGTTGCACTTGTATCAGCTTATTTTGATACAAGATTTGGAGAAGGTGACGCGCACAAGATTGAATTTCTGAATTTTTCACGATTGGTAAACGTTTGTGGTGCTGTAATATGTCTTGCTGGTATCCTGTATTTTGATATTTCCATTTTAAACCAAGCAATTTGAAGAAGCAATAAATAGCTGCTGGCTTCATGTAACTGAATGCATGCTATCTTCTGAAGGCCTGCTTTTTTATGTGTGTGTGTGTTTTTTTTTTTCCGTTGTTTTCTGAATGAAAATTGCCCATGTATACTCGATTAATTTGCTGATGCTGGGCAACGTGCTTTCTTAAATGTTTAAACTTTCTCGTGTTTATGAAGATCTTCATTCATTCATGTCAAGTGTGTTTCTTCTATTAAATACCATTTAGATTAATTTAAACACATATTTGACCTATTTTAACAAAAAAACTAGGTCTTTTAGGCCAGATGTTTGCAAAATGTATCCTAGCTATTGGCCAAAGCCATTCAGGTAATAAAAAAAAATCCATGTTATTTTCGAAGCATGGTTGAAGTTTTTATCTCCGTTGGGCGTGCGTTCAATTTTCAGCGAAGAGTTGCATCGGTTGGTGATTTAAGATGTCTCGTTGCACCACACTCATCGGAACCAATGTAGTCAATTAAGTACCTTCGAATACGATACCTGCATGCATGCGTCATGGATGCCAATCAACAGTCTTCTTTTCGATAAACAGCAATTAGAGCATGCAATAATATGACACGAGGGATTTAAATACACAACCCTTAGGCTATCAAAATCGAAGTGGCAATTAATTGAGGTGCAAGCTCTTCCATACGCCATTACTTCCCAAACAGTGACAACAATGAAAACTCACCTAAGATATTTGGCAGACAGCATCACTGGTTTAACCACTTCTGTTGTCTACTACCCTCTTGCCAACATCAAACAAATTTTATGCCCTCCGTCTCTCTCATCCTCATCAATTACGCAGGGGGATGGTACGCCAGCTTTTGTTGCAAGCGAAGAGGACAAACCAACGAGGGCTTTTTCTTGAGAGGAGAGAGGAGTGGGTGCCGGGTGGGTCTCATGTCGTCATATCCCTAAACTGGTAGAGTAGTGGTAGGCTATAAATTATCTCGATGGGGCCAACCTCTTTTTATTATATGGGGGGGTCTCACTGTTTGGTGGACGAAAGAGATCAGGCTCAACCGCACCCAACCCCAGTTGCCTTCTCTCCCACTCCTTCAGCCTTTGTTAGATATCTTTGTTTGGTTAACTTGCACTCCGCGGAGGGCTGCTCGATTTAGGTGTGTTTGTTACGCGTTTCAACTACACCAGCCTCTCCCTTCAGCTGTTTGGTTTCTTGTTTTTGGGAGGGAGCCCTCTGCATACCGTGTTCCTGACTGTCGTCGTAGCGGTTGCACTTGGTTTTCGCAGGCCGGTCGAGAATTTTGATAGATTTATGTCGAACACTAAACCTACAGTCGAGGTTCTAATAAATAAAAGACGAGTCCTTATAAAATGCATGGTTTTTTTCCATATTCATCCCTTAAATATGAGTATTTGCTTGTAAGTCTCTCAGATACATGTCATAAACTTTAATTGTCACTTAACTATAAGTATCTGCTTATAAGTCCCTTAAAGGCCTCGAAAACACTAATAAATATTATCTAATGCAACAAGCATTGAAACTAGTCAGCGTTTGACTACATGCAATACAGTCGGTCAAACCAACTTGAAATTTTGCATTACAACCCGTCAATAAAACCCATATCATGCACACGCAAAAACACTCACACATAAAAATTGAACTTTAAAAAAAGCCATGCGATGTCTCCTCCTCATACTTAAAACATTTTTATCAAAAGATTTTCTCCTCTCACACTTTAAACCAAGTCAGGAAACCTGTCAATCGAGCATAAAATTCATAAAAATTGAAACATCCCCTCCCAAAAAAAAAAACCCTAAATCAGCATTTAAATCAACTGTCCACAACATTGAGAATGAAAGTTATAGTTTTTATCTCAAATCTCACGGATCCAACCTGCAAGGTACTCAAATCTTCAATTTTCAACCTTTATTCGCCAGCTTCTCATCAAGGATTGCTACAAAGTGGGTGGATAATTTGAGAGAAAGAGAGAAGAAAAGATAGTGGAGAGAGAGAGAGAGAGAGAGAGAGAGAGAGAGTGACGGTCTGGCATCCTCTAAGTTTATCCCTCCATTTAGGAACACATGTGAGGCTCATGTGTTGTTAATCCTAAGGTTGGTTAGGCAAGTGCATCTTTAACTAGAGCTGAAAATGAAATTGTGCTAAATTTTTGACAAAATGGAGACAAGAAGGACTATTAAGGTTTAGTGTATGTATTTAAGGGGCTTATAAGCCCATACACGAATTTAAGGGACTATTAAGGTTTAAAATATGAATTTGAGGGACTTACAAGAAAAAACTCAGATTTAAGGGACTAATATGAAAATACGGAAGATGAAAATATGGAAGATTTAAGAGACGAATATCGTAAAAAAAAAAATCCTAAAATGTAATTGGGACAACAATCTAGTCATACAATCGAACGTTACATGTACATCAAAATGCGAAACAAAAAGACAATATTATTGGTCTACATACAAGCATTTGGGTTTCACAATAAAATAAGAGCTATTTAACTTGGAATGACGATGTTGGAAACTTCATTTATCGTCTATACCGCTATGTTGCCTCTTATGTCTTCATTGTTGGATGTTATTCGATTAGACGAAGCTAGATCAATTACGAAAAATAAAGGGTATGGGTCGAAGAACAATTTGGCACATTGGTGACCAATTGCCAGCTACTAATTATAGCCACAACCAATTTTTGCAAACCCTGATTCCAACTATATGATGCAATTGCACCAAATCAATCTACATCTATCAAAGTTGGAGCATGAACTCAGAAGCCACAAGGTGAAATCAGGTGAAAAGAAGAGGAAAAACATATACACCTGTAACGTAGGGGTGCATGTAATTATTAGTGGCCATAAAAAAAGCCAGTAAGAGAGGCTATGAAGGGACAAGAAGATTTGATATAATTTACTTTTTTAGCACCCAATCATTATATAGCAATTCTGAAAAAGAATTGAGTTTTGTACAAGCTTGTTTGTCTCCCAAGAGAAAAACTACGATGACTATATACACATCAAAAAATGAAATGTTTGGTACTTTCCGATGTACCAAAATAAACTTGAGGTGTATATAATGATGGTATCCAAAAATAGGGAAAAAAATCACATCAATTGTCTCATCCAAGTATCTCTTTTACTTTTTTTCAATCTTTAGAAACTAAACTTCTATGCACCTCATTTTTTAGGGAGAATTGCTATATACACCTCTAAGTGAGACGTATGGAGATGACACTTTGCCAAAATAGGAAACAAAAATCATATCATAGGTTACATCTCCTCCTATCTTTTCCAAATTTTTACTATTTTGGACAACCATCACCTCCATACAACTCATTTTGAGATGTATATAGTCCCCCTCTTTCGAGGTGTATATAGTTATAGTCAAAACCATGAATGTGTTCCAACATGAATTGATGCGGATGAGTACCACAATTTAAGACTTTGGAGGGGTTTGATAATGTCAAGGACGATGGTTGATTAATATTGATTAATGCATATTTACATTGGAACCCAATCAAAAGCTCATTCTTAATGGGGGCAAGCCATAATTCATGATTGTACCTTGGGGCATGAGTTAATAGAAACCATGATGAATGGGCGTGATCACATTGACATCATTTAAGATCACTTTGACATCATTGCTGTTGGCTGATGATCATACTGTTCAATAGTTTTTTATTACAACAAATCTTTATAAAACCCTTGACGTTTTACGAAGGATGAGTCTCAGAGCCTTCACTGCATGGCACCCGTTTGCAATAACATTGCAGTTTCCGTTCATCTGCGCGTTAATAGAATAATGGTTATGGTTTAATCTAGATCATTAATGCTTTGGTTTAAAAATGATGATATTTTTTAAAAAGGAAATATCTAAGGCTATGTTTGGTTTGAGGGAAAATTAGAGAAAGAAAAGTAAAATGAAAATGAAATAGAAAAGGAAAGAAAAGGAAAACGAAACAAGATTCATTTTTTATGTTTTGTTGTTGAAGAAAATTGTAAAGAAAATCAAAAAGAAATCAAACCCAAATTGCTTTGCATTCAACGGTATCACCTTTGGACATGAGCATTAATTTTGTATTAAGAAGAAAACAAACCTACTATTTCTTGTTACTATCTCAATCTCACATCATATCTGGCTAGAGCCAGCAATTTGAATTGTTGATATCATCTCAAACATAAATAACAATGATATCACATCATTCCTCCAATAAGCAAGCTCAGAATTACTCCTGCAGACCCATTCGAATTTAGAAGCAGGAGCAGTAGTAATCTATTTTATTCATCTATCCACAAGAATTATAGCTCAGAATTACTCCTGCAATACAAACAAATATCGCATATATACTTAGTTTAAAGAGTAATATGCATAAGTTTATAATCTTTTATGTGGATGTTTATGAACCAATCACAAATTTTTAATCCAAATATAATAACACAAAAATGGAAAAAATTTAAAAATACGTTGCATACAATTTACTCATCTTTAGCCACAATTGGCAAATACAAATTCTTCAAAAACCAGAAAAACATATATGTAATCTTGATTTTTTTAAAAAAATGTATGTGCAAGCAAAAAGCCCCAACAAATATCCAATTAATCGTCCCCAAAAGTCTACTGTTCAAAATCACTCATCAACCTTAAAAAACCAAAACCAAAACCAAAATCCACCATAGACAAAATCAATTCGATCAAATACAATCCCACAAACAAAACCCATCAACCAAAATCCATCCTTTGCATCATCCACGATCAAACTGTGATCAAATCAGAAAACCCATATTAAAATCAAGTTTTTCTTCATTCTTCCTCTTTGCAATCTGACGGGTTCTTGAAGATTGACACAGAGAGTTGCTTGTGTGCCATACCGATATCGAAGAGGATGACTCCAAATTAGGGATCTGTTGTGCGGCAGAGCCTAGCTCTACCAACACAAACACAACGGAATACACATGATCGTGGAGACCGAGGATAAAAGATCAGCAGCAAACAACATAGCACAGTTAATATTGTTTTTAGGTCGTGGATGGCCAAAGGGGAACACCATGTGCTTTATTACGAAAGGAGAAAACAATACAAACCTTCTCTTCGTGATCCAACGAAGAAGAAGTACACAAGATCTATCCAAAAGCTCACAATACAACCTCTTAAAGTTGGCTCTCACAGATGGCGGCTCTCCCAAGGATACAATGGTGTTCCGCACAGAAACCCTAACCTAAAACCCACTATTTATAACCCAAGGTTACAATAGGTGTCATCATTGGCTAGGAATTCCTAGGATTCGGATCCTGACACTTACGACAACCAATCCACTCACCGGTCTACGCAATTAATGCCATCGCTGTATGATCTAAAATAGGCTTAGAGGGGGGTGTTGAATAGGCCAATGACCAATTATCGCTTGATAAAATTTAGTCTAGATAAAACTTAAAAAACTTTAGGAAGATAAATGTGCAGAAAATAAACAGCAGAAGCAATCACAAAGTACACACAGTATTTATCCTGGTTCGGTCCCTCCAAGACCTACATCCAGCCATCAAAGTATCCACTAGATTTATAGTATCCAATAGTACAGACACACGAACTCAGTGCACCGACAGTGATTCTCAAGCCTATACCCTAGCTCACCAAAGCTCAAATACTACAACACTAGCAGTACTTCTCTATCTAACTTGCCCTTCACAAGTTAAGACTCCAACAAACTCAGAGTAGACAAAATTACGTACAAACCGATCAACAGTACCACAAATCACACAATATAAATAAGGAGTAAGAGTTTAGAATGCTCATTTGTGGATTTTGGCTCTGTCCCCGTAGATCAGCACTGAAATAGGTCCGCAACGCTTCTGATGGATCTTCGTTTGGACCTCTGTGCTGAAAGATACCAGCAAAAAAAGGTCTGTCGGCATCGTTCGATCGAGGATGGACGGCTGAGATTTGGCCACGTCGCCGCTCGCCTGCGCCCGCCAACGAGGAGTCGCCCGCCATTGTTGACTTCGAGTCGACAGTGTTGGAGGCCGTTGGATGATGATCTAACGGTCACGATTCATCCACTTCGGATGCGACTTGGCTTGGAGATGGCGCCGCATGCGGAACAGTACCGTATGTGTATTTTTCTGAGTATTTTCACTGTATTCTTAAGTATTTGGTCTCCAAATAATTCCATAAAATTCTGAAAAAATTCTCCAAAATCCCAGATCCCCATATTTACATGGTAGAATTGTTTCACCTCATTTTACCACTTGTAGAAAAATTTCCTTCTTTGTATACTCACGTTTTCTTCGTATTCTTCTGTATTTTGGCTTCAAATAATTTCCATAAATCCTGAATAAATTTCCATGATATTTATAGCCTATGATTTACTCTAGGATAAAGTTTCATAGCTATACTTCACTGTTTGCTCTGCTTTCATAATTCCAAATGCAGTTTCATCGTTGTATTACTGACCATGCATGACTGTCATACTGCATAGGGACCTGTTAGAACCTGATACACACTTAACAAACATATTAGAATGTTGAGTATTGGTGTTTCATACCAATCTTATTTTGATGATGATCACAACATTATGTTGTTGCTAATGAATCTCATGTTTTAGTCTCTCAGTTTATTTCAAGGATATCTTTCTTCGAGGCTAATCACTTGGTGTAAGGATGGACATCATGTGAAGAAGGGCCATAGTTGGACTCAAGGAGTGCCAAATCTTGGAGATGGTGGAGAGCACTCAAGGCATCAAGATTAAAGACTTAATCTCTTTGAGAAGCATTGTAATCCATGTAATTTACTTTATTGCTTTCTCTCTCTTTTGAGTCTAGGTTATTGTAATGCCTTGTTAGATGGTTTACTCATACATGCATATGCATTTAACCATCTTAGTGAACCTTAGTATTATCATAGAATCCAACCTAATAGGTTCACTCTGTCCAAAGACTCATTTGGAGTCTCTGGCTTTCCGTCAGTCGCCTGCTGAAGGAAACACAGTCGACTGGGTGATTTCCAGTCACCTGTATATCCTTCTACAGTCGCCTGACATGCACAGCTCATGTCAACATTTCAATTGACTCAAACTTGAGCTTTACGCACAGTCGTCTGTCGATCAGTTTACAGTCGCCTGTATTTTTACAGTCGCCTGGAGATTGGTCATCAGTCGCCAGTATAGCATAAGTGCATTCTCTGAATCTCTCTGTTGTTTCTCCATCTCTTACTATAGACGAATAATGAAGAATATACAGTCGCCTGATTTCTTGACAGTCGACTGTAGTATTAACATCAGTCGCCGGTGCGAAGAATTGGAGAAAGAGTGCAGCTCTCTATTTCGATCCATCCCCTGCAGCAGTCATCTGCTGAAGGATTAACAGGCGCCTGTCCTGTTTGTCAGTCGACTGTATTGACTTCGTAAGTCAACTGTCCTGGCTCAGATTATAGCCGTTGGATATTTTCTAGCTGTTGATCAGTCGACTGTCTTTTGATCAACAGTCGACTGTTCCTGTCGTTTTCACCCAGTTTCTAGCCGTTGCAGATTTGTTCATTTGGCTGTTTCTTTGGGTTTTTGGGCTTGATATAGGATTCCTATATATATGAGTGTGCTGCCATCACTTGAGAACTCTTGACAACACTTGATAACTATTGATTCTATAGAAAATCTCAAGAGATCAATAAGCTACTCTCAAGCTCCCTCATTTCCCTCTATTGAGCACTCATCTCTCTTCATGCATTAAAGTCCAGCTCAAGGGAAATCATCCAAGTGTTTTCAAGCATATTCCAACACTAGGAGATCCTCTTCCATGCCTTGCATTCATTCATGAGTAAGCATCACAAGGCATAGGTAAGAGTATTTACTTTACTTGGTGTAATTTGTCTTCCTATTTCTCTTTGTGGGATTAGGATACTCTCTTTGTGTGAGTTTCTCTCTTTGTGGGAGGTTGTCTCTTTGTGGGACTAGGGAATTCTCTTTATGGGAATTAACTCTCTTTGTGGGAGTTCTAATGTCCTAGTGTAGGGCTAACCCTAATTCTCTGAGAGGGAGTTAGTGATTCTCTGTGTGGGAGTCTTGATCCTCGTGTAGGATTGGTTGGGTCCTTGTGTAGGGCATAAATCCTCTGTGTGGGGTATCTCCTTGTGAGATTTGTATTCACTTCTCTGTGTTGGAATATAGTGAATATTGGTGTGGCTGGATGTACCCAAGTTTGGGAAACCAGTGTAAAACTTTGTGTTTGCGTTTGGATTGATTGTGCCTTTTAATTCCTCTTGCATTTATAATTCCCCATTTGCAAGTTAAATTTTAATTGGATAATTTTATTGCCATTACACTATTCACCCCCCTCTAGTGTGTGTTGTTAGTATTGCAAGGGTTAGACGATCCCTACAATTGGTATCAGAGCAAGGTTATAGCATACTGCAACGATGGTATTCAACACTACATCCGCGCCTCATGAAGAAGGTCTTTCAACCGTCCGACCCGTGCTCTTCAACGAAACCAACTATCTGAGTTGGAAGATCAGGATGATGGTCTACTTGAAGAGTCATGACCTTTGGGACATAACTGAGTCAACTTTCGAGGAGCCTACTTCTCCCGCGGCCTTGAGAACTAAATCGGAGAAGGACTTGATCAAAGTCAATGCTAGGGCTATGTGTGTTCTCCATTGCACCCTCACTCCGGATGAGTTCGATCGCATCTCCATATGCAAATCGGCCAATAGTATTTGACATACATTGGAGATCTCTCATGAAGTGTTACTTCAACACAAGGAAGAGATTCAGTCAACCAAGCCTGAGAAGAAAAAGGGCGTTGCTCTTCATGATTAGAAGGAGTCTTTCAAGTTAAAAAAGAAGTTCCAACAAGAAGCTCCAAGTGAAGATGAAGAAGATCTTAGCGACGATGACTACATCGAGGTTGCTAAGCAATTCAAGAATTTCAAGGCATTCCTCAAGGATAATCAAGGTATGTCTTCATCAAAGTTTGTCTCATAGTCTAACAAGTTGGTTTGTTTCAACTGCTGTGGAATAGGTCATGTGGCTACCGAATGCCCTTCCAAACATAACTAGATACCTATAAGGGTAAAGGGAAGAAACATTGGAAAGCCAAGTCCGAGGTCAAGAACCAAAAGAAGGGACTTATCGGCACATTTAATGATTTCGATGGGGACACATCTAATGATGAAGAAGAGGATGACAAGGAGCACGATCAAAGGTGTTTCGTTGCCTTTGATGATTCTTCATCAACTTCATCTAACTCTAGCAATGAAGAGATAGAGACATGGCTCAACTCCAAAGAAGAAAGTTGTCTTATGGCTAATGGGGAAGAGTCTTCGTCAAGCTCTAGCGAGGAGGAAAGTGATGAGGAAGCCGAGGAGGAAAAGCCATCCTATGAGGAGCTTGAATACCGCCTAAATGTAGCCTCCAATTTGGCAAGTAAGTGCATCGACTCATATGAGAAAATAAAAGCTAAATTTGATAATGCTATGAGTAGGGTGCATAATTTAGAATCATCTAGTGTAATTCATGATGAAAGGCATGTGTATGACACTTGTGAGAGAGACACACTTCTCTCTCAAGTTAAGGAATTGAGCCTTTCTAATGAAAATCTCGTTGCTCAAAACCTTATCTTAGATGCTCACATTCAACAACTTACGTTGAAATGTGAAGAGGAATCCTGGAAGCTCATAAGATTTTTGTATTCTAGGGATTCACTCCACGATTTGTCGGAAAAACAACATCCGACAAATCATAGAGGAGGTTTGGGTTATATTCAAAATGTGGTTCCCAAACCCACATCTAATTCCTCTTATGGTGTAAATACAAGAAATATTGCTAAAGCACCTAAGAAGAATCACCATGCTTTCTTGTACAACAAGAACACCAACAAGAAGCATGTAGATCACAAGGTAATGAGGAAGAATGAAAAATCTTCATTTTTTTTGCTAAGAAGCAAAATCCTCATTCTTTGCATGCTTAGAAATTTGTTTCTACACCTAAGCATGCCACATCATTCCCTCTTGCAAAGGTAAAACCCTTGTCTAGGAGATCCTTGAGATTATGTATTCCCACTAAAGTTAGTGTGCAAGAGAGAGATAGTTACATCAACTCTCTAGTTAGGGATGTGATCACCTCGAGTGATTACATTAGGAAATCAAACTCCTCTTGGGTTTGGTTACCTAATATTTAGGTTCCTCACACATATGCATATTGCATGTGTATTGTGCTTCTATGTTTATGTTAAGCATAACCATTGATTATGTGTGTTTCATGATTTTGAAAATATTTTCAAATTTATTTCTTTTCATGAAAATGGGGACCTTGGGGTTTATTGACATGCATGCATTTTTGAACCATGTGTATGTCAATGGGGGAGTTAATATATTATGTGTTTAAATTATTTTAAGACATATTTTAACTCTCATTTCGGAGGTTATTTCAGATCATTATTTACATTTGGTTATTTTGGGTCTCAAACCAAACCTCTTGTTTATTGCCAACATGTTTCATGTTTCATTGTTTCTGGCAATATCCTTGTGTATCTTTGAAGCTTGATTTTTCCATATCTATTGCTTTGATACACTTTAGGCCCATGGCTCCATTAATTATGGTATTAGATCCTAGAAGTCAAAAGTTGACCATTTCTATGATCTAGGGGGAGCATGGGATAGTGAATTGATACCCACTAAATTTTTAAATTTGGTATCATACATATCTTTCTTTTCTTACATATTGTCACATCTTGGTTAAGATGACAAAGGGGGATATTTTTGATGTCCACCTTTTTGACGATTTCAAGGGGGAGAGATATATGCATTATGTAATCATATCTATAGGGGGAGAGATATATACATATGCATATGGGGAGAGATATCTCTATAGAGAGAGATATATGTGATTAGATAAACCATTCTTGTTTGCATGCTTTTATTCTTTGCAATTGGTTTATGTAATCCATGCCTATTATATGCCACCATGTTTTTAATTTGTATTTTGAGTATTTATCATTGTGTAGCTCATTATGTAATTGATGCATATAAGTAGGGGGAAATCATTAGCATTGCGATTTATTTTTTATGATTTACATAATGTGTGTCATCATCAAAAAGGGAGAGATTGTTGAGTATTGGTGTTTCATACCAATCTTATTTTGATGATGATCACAACATTATGTTATTGCTAATGAATCTCATGTTTTAGTCTTTCTGTTTATTTCAAGGATATCTTTCTTGGAGACTAATCACTTGGTGTAAGGATGGACATCATGTGAAGAAGGGCCATAGTTTGGACTCAAGGAGTGCTAAAGCTTGGAGATGGTGGAGAGCACTCAAGGCATCAAGATTGAAGACTTAATCTCTTTGAGAAGCATTGTAATCTATGTAATTTACTTTATTGCTTTCTCTCTCTTTTGAGTCTAGGTTATTGTAATGCCTTGTTAGATGGTTTACTCATACATGCATATGCATTTAACCATCTTAGTGAACCTTAGGATTATCATAGAATCCAACCTAATAGGTTCACTCTGTCCAAAGACTTATTTGGAGTCTCTGGCTTTCCGTCAGTCACCTGCTGAAGGAAACACAATCGACTGGGTGATTTCCAATCGCCTGTATATCCTTCTACAGTCGCATGACATGCACAGCTCAAGTCAACATTTCAATTGACTCAAACTTGAGCTTTACGCACAGTCGTCTGTCGATCAGTTTACAGTCGCCTGTATTTTTACAGTCGCCTGGAGATTGGTCATCAGTCGCCTGTATAGCGTAAGTGCATTCTCTGAATCTCTCTGTTGATTCTCCATCTCTTACTACAGAAGACTAATGAAGAATATATAGTCGCCTGATTTCTTGACAGTCGACTGTAGTATTAACATCAGTCGCCTGTGCGAAGAATTGGAGAAAGAGTGCAGCTCTCTGTTTCGATCCATCCCCTGCAGTAGTCGTCTGCTGAAGGATTAACAGGCGCCTGTCCTGTTTGTCAGTCGACTGTATTGACTTCGTCAGTCGACTGTCCTAGCTCAGATTATAGCCGTTGGATATTTTCTAGCTGTTGATCAGTCGACTGTCTTTTGATCAACAGTCGACTGTTCCTATCGTTTTCACCCAGTTTCTAGCCGTTGCAGATTTGTTCATTTGGCTGTTTCTTTGGGTTTTTGGGCTTGATATAGGATTCCTATATATATGAGTGTGCTGCCATCACTTGAGAACTCTTGACAACACTTGATAACTATTGATTCTATAGAAAATCTCAAGAGATCAATAAGCTACTCTCAAGCTCCCTCATTTCCCTCTATTGAGGACTCATCTCTCTTCATGCATTAAAGTCCAGCTCAAGGGAAATCATCCAAGTGTTTTCAAGCATATTCCAACACTAGGAGATCCTCTTCCATGCCTTGCATTCATTCATGAGTAAGCATCACAAGGCATAGGTAAGCGTATTTACTTTACTTGGTGTAATTTGTCTTCCTATTTCTCTTTGTGGGATTAGGATACTCTCTTTGTGGGAGTTTCTCTCTTTGTGGGAGGTTGTCTCTTTGTGGGACTAGGAAATTCTCTTTGTGGGAATTAACTCTCTTTGTGGGAGTTCTAGTGTCCTAGTGTAGGGCTAACCCTAATTCTCTGAGTGGGAGTTAGTGATTCTCTGTGTGGGAGTCTTGATCCTCGTGTAGGATTGGTTGGGTCCTTGTGTAGGGCATAAATCCTCTGTGTGGGGTATCTCCTTGTGAGATTTGTATTCACTTCTCTGTGTGGAAATATAGTGAATATTGGTGTGGCTGGATATACCCAAGTTTGGGAAACCAGGGTAAAACTTTGTGTTTGCGTTTGGATTGATTGTGCCTTTTTAATTCTTCTTGCATTTATAATTCCGCATTTGCATGTTAAATTTTAATCGGACAATTTTATTGCCATTACACTATTCACCCCCCTTAGTGTGTGTTGTTAGTATTGCAAGGGTTAGACGATCCCTACATAGAATAGTTCAGTAGGATTTGTGAACATCAAACAAGCATGAAGTAGTTGTTTCCAACATTCTTCCCCTTTTGATGAGAACAAACCAAACATTAAGATTGCACCAAAAAATTGTGAAGTGTGTGAAGTGTTAAGCATGAAGTGTGAGCATGAATGACAAAAAAATTAAGTGCAGGCAGGCATGGCAATGAAAAAATATGCTCCCCCTATTATCATGCTCCCCCTATCTCTAATATTCCCAAACAAACATAACATCAATCCCATTCCCAATCTTAATACATTCTCTCCCCTTTTGTTTTCATCAAAAACACATAAGAGAGTACATAGCATATGGCTAATGGAAAAGTAAACATTATAAATCAGAACAAAAAGCAATACATTGATGACCACCATGAACAAGTAAGCAATATGCACTAATTTATAACTAGCATAATTCATCTTCGTGCTCAAGTGTGATGATCAAAAGTTTAGTACATATGAAGATGTAATAAGGAATACAGCCTCTCATATCTAACTTTTCAACTAAATATATGTACTTCAAAGATTGAGTTTCCCCTTCTCATGTAATATGAGTTCAAGGTACCAAGTCCAAACATGACCTATAAGAATTTTTAAATATGAAATGACAGTGCTTGACGGACCTAACACCAACGCTAAGAAATTTTGTTTTATAGCATAAGTTGGATGTCCGAGGGTAGTATCAAGGACATGGATCGTATCCATTTTTCTTACGAAGCTCTGTGTATATATAATAATTTTTTAAGAAACTTGTCTTTGTTATTCTTTTTATGGGCGTATATATACTTGGATGGGAGCTTTTCTTTTTATCCATGCCTTGAAACATCATATCCCATTAGTTGAACATAATTTATTCCACCAACAACCATTTTTCTTATTCAAGATTACAAAGCCATATCAAAAACATTTTGATTTGTATAAGTTTGATTTGAAGATGAAAAACTTTAGTTACTCATTAATGAATATGACCTAATTAAGCATGAAGTCTTTGAATGCAAGCATTGTTAAGTATATAATATCTAAAATCCATAAGACATATATGTTTTGCATAAAAGACGATTCTGATGAAAATTGCAAAATGAGGAGATAGACATTTCATTTCCCCATATATATATATATATATATATATATATATATATATATATATATATATATATATATATATATATATATTTCTTTTTCATTTTTTCATTTTTTATAGCACACCACAAAAAAAATAAAAAGCACACCAAAAAAATATTTTCACTCTAAATATGATCAATAATGCACAGTTCTAGACGTAGACAACAAAAGCGATCTTCTGGCAAAGGTTTTGTAAAAATATCTGCCAACTGAGAATCAATAGAAATATATTCAATGGAAACATCCTCTTTTGCCAAATGATCTCTAAGGAAATGATGCCTTACGTCTATGTGTTTTGTTCGAGAGTGATGAACAGGATTGTTAGAAAGATCTATAGCACTCTTACTATCACATCTTAATGGAACTTTTCTAAGAGCCAAACCGTAGTCAGACAAGATTTGTATCATCCAAAGTACTTGGACACAACAACTGCCAAGGGCAATATACTCAGCTTCAGTAGTGGATAAAGCAACACTGTTCTGTTTACGACTAGACCAAGAAACTAATGAATATCCTAGCATAAAATATGTTCCACTAGTGCCCTTTCTATCAATCATACTACCAGCATAATTAGAGTCAGCAAATCCAATTAAATCAAATAATCCACATGAAGGATACCAAAGGCCTAAAGAAGGTGTGTGAATCAAATACCTAAAGATCCTTTTAATGGCAATTACGTGTGACTCTTTTGGACAAGCTTGAAAACGTGCACACAAACAAACAGCAAACATTATATTGGGCCTAGACACTGTTAAATAAAGGAGATAGCCAATCATACCTCGATAAAGCTTTTGATCCACGTCGATTCCTTTTTCATCTTTTTCCAGCTTCGTCGTGGGACTCATGGGAGTTCCAATTCCTTTCGTCTTCTCCATCCAAAACTTTTTCAATAGTTCTCTGATGTACTTGGTTTGCGATAGGAAGATGCCTTCTTCAGTTTGCTTAACTTGGAATCCCAAAAAGTACTTCAGTTCTCTAACAAGGCTTATCTCAAATTGATCCTACATGACCTTCTCAAACTTTTGACATAAAAGATCATCAGTAGCACCATAAATAATATCATCAACATATATTTGTACGATGAGAAACTGATTATGATCATGCAAAATAAAAAGTGTGTTGTCTGCACTACCCTTTTTAAAATCATTTTCCAAAAGATAAGCACTAAGACGATCATACCAAGCTCTAGGAGCTTGCTTAAGACCATATAATGCTTTTTCAAGTTTAAAAACATGATGTGGAAAATTATGACTTTCAAAACCAAGGGGTTGTTCAACAAACACATCTTTTTTCAGGTACCCATTCAAGAATGCACTTTTAACATCCATCTGTTTAAGCTTGAGTTTCTTATAACTTGCACAGGCTAATAAAATTCATATAGCTTCCAATCTAGCTACTGGTGCAAAAGTTTCATCAACATCTATGCCTTCAATTTGATTATAACCTTTAGCAACCAATCTTGCCTTATTCCTGATTACTCTTCCAGATTCATCAAGCTTGTTTTTATATATCCATTTGGTACCTACAACAGGATAATATATGGGTCGTGGCACTAAATTCCAAACATTATTTCTATCAAATTCATTCAATTCATCATGCATAGCCATTACCAACTTTCCTCAATCAAAGCAGATTCAATAGTCTTTGGCTCAATTTCAGATATAAAATCTCCATGAATGCATAAAGCACAAAGATTACTAAAAGAGGAACGAGTTCGTATACCTGCCGTGGGTGCTCCAATGATCAGTTCTGGTGGATGGTTTGGATTGTATATTAGCACTCCTCTGTTCAGTGGTTCTTCCTCTTGGTTCTTTTCTTTTGCAGCATGTTCTTTGTGCTTGACTTGGTTCAGCAATGTCCCTTGAATCACTATCATTCTCTGCAATTGTATCACCTTCAGTTTCCCTATAATTCAAAGAATTATTCTCAGTTTCATCAAATTTAGCATTAATTGATTCAACAATAGTCAAAATGCGTTTGTTATAAATCCTGTAAGCTTTGCTTCTTGACAAATATCCTATAAGCTCTCCATCTGATTTGGATTCAAATGTACCAAGTTGATCTCCAGTGTTTAATATGAAACATCTGCATCCAAATACTCTAAATATGAAATATTAGGAGTTATTCAATGCCAAAGTTCATAAGCAGTTTTCTTTACTATTGGTCTTAACATGACTCTATTACAAACATAACAAGCAGTATTTATTGCCTCGGCCCAAAAAGACATATGCAATTCGTACTCATTCAACATACTTCTAGCCATTTCTTTTAAATTCCTATTCTTTCTTTCAACTACTCCATTTTGTTGCGGTGTTCTAGGAGAAGAAAATTCATGCAGAATTCCTTTTTCTAAACAAAAGTTTTCAAAGAATGCATTTTCAAATTCTCCTCCATGATCACTTCTAATTTTTACAATTGAAAGATTTTTCTCATTTGAAACTTGATTGCAAAAGTTTTGAAAGTTTTCAAAAGAGTCTGACTTTTTTTGCTAAGAAATAAACCCATGTAAATCTTGAAAAATTATCGACCAATACTAAGCAAAACTTCTTTCCATTTAAACTAGCACCATCAGTTGGTCCAAATAAATCTATGTGAATTAATTCTAAGATGCGTGTAGTTGCTATTTCCCTAATTCCAGTAAAGGTAGATCGAGTTTGCTTACCATTCGTGCATACCACGCACAACTTACTATTCTCGTATTTCTGATGTGGCAGTCCTCTCACTAGATTTCTGTTCTCCAGTTTCTGCAACAACTTTATTCCAGCATATACCAATCTTCTGTGCCATAGTGTTGCCTTGTCTTCCCTGCCAATCAAACATTTAGCTATTGTTAGTTCTACAATAATAAGTGTATAAACATTATTTTTCTTATTAGCCGTAATTAAAACATTACCTGTGATAGTATCAATGATTTTACAAAATTTTGCATCAAATACTACGTTCATACCTTTGTCACAGAGCTGGCTAATAGAGATGAGGTTGTGTTTAAGATTTTCAACCCATAGGGCATCCTTCAGTTGAAAAGTGTTGTTACCTACAATATCCTTTCCAATTACCTTGCATTTTCCATTGTCCCCAAGTGTAACACTTCCTCCTTCTTGTTTTACGAGGCTAAGGAACTTGTCGTAACTTCCTGTCATGTGTCTTGAGCAGCTAGAATCTAAATACCACTTACACTTTTGTTCCTTAGCCAAGCTGTGCACCTATACATAAGAAAAACAGGACATGTGTGACCTAGGCAACCAAATAGGTCCACGATGGTTAGTGATAGTGCCTTTAGGAACCCATACTTGTTTAAATTTGATTGTCTTGTTTCCATACAAACAGTTCCTATATGCATGACCGATAGAACCACAAGTATAACATTTAGCATGAGCTTGGTTTCTTTTAACAACTTCATTGTGAACAATCTTCTTTTCAGCATATTGATTTCCATATCCAAGACCTTGTCTATTGTTTCCATGCGATTGATAACCAAGAATGATGTCGAGAGATTTCTTCCCTACACTAAATTTCTTAATACTCAATTCTAAGTCAGAGATCTTGGATTTTAGGTAGAAGTATTCATTCACAAGCATTATACTTTTACTTATAAAACCCTTTCTATTTTCATCTTCATTTTCCTTAAGATTTTCAAATTTCTTTTCAAGACTGAAAATCTTTTCTTTGGACTTGCTATCTTCTAGTTTTAGCATGGCACAAGATTCACATTTAAGAGTTTCATGCAAACTAGTTTTTCCTTTCAGTTTTGAAATTGTAGCTCTAAGATCCTCTATTTCAGATTTCATTTTATCTTCATTTTGTGAAAAATGAAAATTATACTGTTGTAATTCAAAGTTGACTTCTTTTAAAGATTTTACAGAGGATTCTAGATTATTAATTTCTAAGTTCATATTTTCACAAATATTACTAAGTTCTAGTCGAGAGAATTCATGTACCTCTAATTTTGTCGAATTGATGTCTCCAATCAGACATAAGGACGCGTGAGCAACTTCCTCTTCTAGTTCATCCTCGTCATCGTCATCCCATGTCATAGCAAGTGATCTTCCTTTTGATTCTGACGGGGCATCCTTCAAAGTTAAACAATTCTTCATAAAGTGTCCTTATTTCCTGCATTTGAAACACTGTGTACAGACTTAGTAGTATTCTGTTCAGAAGAAAAGTTTGAAGGATTAAACTTATTAAAGCGATTAAACCTTTTTGACATTTCAGACTTTTCCTGTGGTGTCTTGATGTATCTTCTGAAACCTCTGACCAACAGTGCTTGCTTATCATCAAGATCGTCGTCGATTTCTTCAGCTTTGAATGCTATGGACTTAACTGCTTTAGCTTCTCCCTTTTCCCATGACTCGATGGTTTTCAGCTCCAGCTCATGGGACATCAGGTTCCCAATCAAATCATCCAAGTTCCATTTGGAGAGATCTCGAGCTTCTTGGATTGCAGTAACCTTTGGACAGAAAGTACTTGGCTAGGCTCAAAGGATTTTCCTTACCAGTTCTATGCTTGAGTATGTCTTTCCAAGTGCCTTTGAGTTGTAGACGATGTCTGTAAATCTTGCATACATGTCCTTGATCGTCTCTGCAGGTTTCATGTGGAAGCCATCGTATTCGGTGCTGAGAAGCGCTAGTCTGGATTCATTGACTTGAGACGTTCCCTCTTGTGTCACTTCCAGAGTTTGCCAAATTTCCTGTGCAGTTAAACAGTGGAAAACACGATTAAATTCAGTCTTATCAAGTGCAAAAATTATTGCATTCATTGCTTTTCCATTTAATGAAAACAATTTTTTATCATTGTCATCCCATTTATCCTCAGGTTGTGGGATTGCAATATTCTCATAGTTAAGACAGGTGATGAATATCCATTAGCAATAATTTTCCAGACATCATAATCAGCAGATAATAAATAAATTTTCATCCTAGCTTTCCAGTAGGCAAAATCAGTTCCATTGAATTTTGGGGGTCTAACAGTGGATTGTCCTTCAGCAAATGCTGAATCATAAAGACTCATTGTAAACTAGACTTAAATGGTCAAGCTTGGTGCTCTGATACCAATTGTAGGGTCTAAAATAGGCCTAGGGGGAATAGGCCAATGACTAATTATCGCTTGATAAAATTTAGTCTAGATAAAACTTAAAAAACTTCAGGCAGATAAATGTGCAGAAAATAAACAATAGAAGCAATCACAAAGTACACACAATATTTATCTTGGTTCGGTCCCTCCAAGACCTACATCCAGCCTTCAAAGTATCCACTAGATTTATAGTATCCAATAGTACATACACACGAACTTAGTGCACCGACACTGATTCTCAAGCCTATACCCTAGCTCACCAAAGCTCAAATACTACAATACTAGCAGTACTTCCTTGTCTAACTTGCCCTTCACAAGTTAAGACTCCAACAAACTCAGAGTAGAAAGAATTACGTTACAAACCGATAAACAATACCACAAATCACACAATATAAATAAGGAATAAGAGTTTAGAAAGCTCATTTGTGGATTTTGGCTCTGTCCCCGTAGATCAACACTGAAATAGGTCCGCAACGCTTCTGACGGATCTTCGTTTGGACCTCTGTGCTGAAAGATAGCGCTGTCCCTTCACCGGTAGGCGTACGGACTCCTCGGTTGACGTGAAGATGGATCTGAAAATTTTCTCTAGGGAAGGCTTCTTTTTGGGCTCATGATATAGTGCTCGTCGATACGAACCCAACGTCGTAAACGGCTCTCAATTTTGATCTCTAGAACTCAACTTATGGATGATTTAGTGAAGAGGTATACATTGGTATATATAGGGTTAAGAGTTTGCGGGTTTACACTGTGCGAAGGGATCCGCACGCGTCGGCTTAGCGGGTCAAACCGTGTTCAATCCGCAACCTACAAAAAACGGTCTGTCGGCACCACTCGATCGAGGATGGACGGCTGAGATTTGGCCACGTCGCCGCTCGTCTGCACCCGCCAACGAGGAGCCGCCCGCCATTGTTGACTTCGAGTCGGCAGCACTGGAGGCCGTTGGATGATGATCCAGTGGTCACGATTTGTCCACATCGGCTGCGAATTGGCTTGGAGACGACGTCGCATATGGGTGGCAAACTGGTCGGGTGGGTTCGGGTTCGGGTCGGGTCAGATTTGACCCGACCCGGATAGGGGTAAACTCAATCCGGGTCGGGTTCGGGTGACCCGAAAAATTTCCGGGTAGGGTTCGGGTTAACCCGTCGGGTTAAGATTTGACTTATACACTATTGCTCCTTTTTCGATATCCAGCTATTTATTAAGAGCCATCGGCAATTTATTAAGTGTTGCATAATTTCCAGTAGCTCGTCGTTTAAACCATACTGATGACAGCAATGAAGTATAATTAACGCTACCATTTTATTAATAAAAGTAATAAAATTAACTAAAAAGTTGCATGTAAAGTGAATTGAATCCAATACCTCGTAAAGAAGTGGACAACAATTCACATCGTATAAGCACCTTTCCCCTTGCAACTATGTATAAAAGTTATTATATAAATTTTTATATATATAGAGAAAGTAAACCGGGTCAAATTCGGGTCATCCGGGTTGACATGCCAAACCCATACCCGACCCGAATTTTATTCGGGTCGGGTCGGGTCAACCCGTTTCCTACTTGACCCTGATTGGCCCCTACCCATACCCGGTTAAGGATGCTGGGTTCGGGTCGGGTCGGGTCGGGTCGGGCGCATTTTGCCACCCCTAGCGCCGCATGCGGAACAATACCGTATGTGTATTTTTCTGAGTATTTTCACTCTATTCTTGAGTATTTGGTCTCCAAATAATTCCATAAAATTCTAAATAAATTCTTAAAAATCCCAGAGCCCCATATTTACATGATAGAATTGTTTCACCTCATTTCACCACTTGTAGAAAAATTTTCTTCTTTGTGTACTCACGTTTTCTTCGTATTCTTCTGTATTTTGGCTTCAAATAATTTCCATAAATCCTGAATAAATTTTCATGATGTTTATAGCCTATGATTTACTCTAGGGTATAGTTTCATAGCTATACTTCACTGTTTTCTCTGCTTTCATAATTCCAAATTCAGTTTCATCGTTGTATTTCAACGTACTTGAATACGTACATGCTTATACTGACCATGCATGACTGTCATACTGCATACAGACCTGTTAGAACCGGATACACACTTAACAAACATATTAGAACAGTTCAGTAGGGTTTGTTAACATCAAACAAGCATGAAGTAGTTGTTTCCAACAGTCGCAACCTAGTGGCCCAATTGTCGCTTCCTAGTAGGCCGCATCTCGATGGGCTCCCTTCGACCGATCGACCTTCCTTCTGTGTCGACGACCCAAGTGCCAAGCCTCGCGTATGAGCCTTCATCCTTCAAGCCTTCAAACGACCGATCGACCGAACACAGACTCTAACCACGTTACAACTCATCGACCCAATGCCGAGCATTCGACCCTCAGACTCGAGGTGACGACCGAATGACGAAATGCGCTGTAGAAGCCACATGCACATCATTCTCGTATCTGACTTATGCAGAGTCAGATAGGTCGAATCGAGGCGTAGTCGAGTTACCTCTGCACAAGAGAACTCGTTTGCCATACAACTTCTTCTCCTGCAACGAATCGAGCCAACTTCTTCATAAATCTCTATCTTAGCGAGATTCGAGCATGTAATTTCCTGCTCTCCAGGATACCCGGAAAGTACAAATCTGTCTCAGGTGACCCCAGAGTGGCGAGTGTTATGAAGAGAAATATGAAGTAAGCCAAAAGAACCAGTAGGCCACTGCGCAAGTGCAGAGAAGTACGCGTAATGTTCCACCAAATAAAAGACAACACCAGAGAATAACACTAAAGAAAAAACACAAAAACGAATAGTTCATTCATATATAAATAAATCAATTACATCATGAGTACAAATATTGACCCACTCTCAAATTACAACAATATCTCACAAATACAACCCTCAAAACTCCACCCACCAATAACTTTAACTGCCAATACCCAACTGCACCTGCAAGACTACTAACACCTGAAAAACCATGGGAGGAGCACGTCAAAGCGTGTTCAAATAGGATTCCCAATCTTATGACATATTATTAACATGTTTATGCAAATGCTACATGGCATGGCAAGTTAACATATTATTAATGAAACATGAAAGAAACATGTATGACATATGAGTAACTTGATACCACATCTTGACATAGAACATAAAAGAAATATAAGGATAACAAACACAATGTAAGTTACATAGCATGATGTCTTGCATATTTAAAGGAAACTGTACTACAACAATTCAACAATTATCACTTCATATGAGACCATACTTTGCATTATATCATTGCAAGTTGTATTAAGCAAGAGTATGGAATAATAATACCCTACACACATGGGTCATGGGCCATCGTGACATGGCTTCATAGTCATTTTTAATTTACTTTCCTTTCAATTCATATAAAGTCATGCATCTCCTTGTGCACCCCTTTTCCATCACATATAACCCTATAAATCCATGTCATGCATTCCTTTACACCCACATATAAGGAATATTAAAATTCCACACCAAGCTTCATTAGTATTAAACTAAATTCCAATCACACAAGTATTCCACAACATTTCTCATTTTCCTTGCTTTTCTTTATTCTCATACAATTTCATAAATTCAATAATAGGCCTATGGCCAAGTTGTAGCATCATGGTAAGAGGCTCTTTCTTAAAAAGTTAAATAATACAATTGCATGATTATGACAACATAAAGATTATTTCAAATGCATTCTTTCATATGCAACCACAAGACCCAACAATTAGCAATAACCATGGCATATCATATTTTTATAATTTAACACAAGATGAAATTGCCTCCTAACATGAAATTAGCAACAACAATTAAGCTATGACATGAAATTGCCTCTTAACGTTTCATAGCATGGCAAAAATAAACATAACATGAAAATTACAACTAAGGCATGGCAATTACGAAAATGGCATGAAAATAATTTGAAATGAGAAATGAGGAATCCCACCCCAAAATTGATGTATAGCCATGAATTCCTCCATAAGAATTCCCAAGATTCCAAAAGTCTACATGGACCCACGTTTTTTAGCTTCACTCTTCCCAAAAGGCACTATATTGACCATGAAAACACTTTCTATCGCTCCCAAACTCACCCTCAAGATCCAAGCTATCATCAAGGCTCAAAAGGAGAATGAAATGAGGTGATTTAGGCTAAAAAATGAAGGGAATTAGGGCCTCTAAAATTCGGACCAGATCTGGACATGGCTCTTTGGGGGAGTTTTTTGGCCATGTAGGTTGAGGAAAAGAGGAAAAATGAGAAGAAGGAAAGGAGGGAAAGAGATATGGCTTTTAGGGGTTCAATTCCTTTATTTTCCACTTCTTTTTCTCTTCATTTTTCTACTAATTTCCATGGAAAAAACACAGCAAGAGGGGTGGGTTTTCTGTTCACTGTTTTGGGGAGGAGAGGGAGAAAGAGGAGGAGTTATTAGGGGTTAATTGATGAGTCATTTAATTGAGGTGTCATTTTCTCACACACCCAATCTCTACTAATGACACCTAACCATCTTAATACCCACCTAAATGACACCTAGCCATACATAAGACAATATGCAAACACCCCCCCACCCAACCTCATAATCCTCATCAAACCTTAATTCCCTTTTTACACAAAACACCTTATGCTTTACAATATTACAAAATAATCACAAAAAGTCATTTACTTCCTAATAAACATACACCAATGTATACACTACCAATAATACGCACTACCATACATATCCATTCATTTATGTATATACATACAACTAGTTAATACATAGTTATACACATACCATTTTCAGTATTTACTCATATGCCATCACAATACACTCATATATAATATTCATACAATATTTGTAACCCAACATATAATATCATATCTATAGAATATATATGCTCAATGTCTAATATACATACACCCATTCATCCAAGTATACATTAAGATACACATCATTTTAATATTTATTTATATATCTACATATAAATTTACCATGGACATACAACTAATATTTTCATGCACACTATTACCAATAATATTTCTAACATAATATTACTTAGCATAATTCAACACTTATGCATCCATATACACATTCCATATATATCCAACTAACTATCCAATACTAATACATATCATTATAAATAATTATACATTCAAGTTACACACACACACACACACACACACACACACACATACTAAGATGCATGCGAATACACACACACCCCCTAATGATACAAAAAACATATGTCAAGTCATATATTTATAATATTTTCACACCCAGGGTATTACATTCTACACACCTTAAAAACAAAGTCCGCCCTCGGACTTTCTAAAGCTAAGGGTCTAGTCTAATGGTGACTCAGTCTAGACTCTAAGGTCACTATCCATATTAAGACACAACTATCCCTATGGAGAATTACTTGTACTACCGTACGCACGCCGTAGTGCGGTGACCTGCTTGGGCCACCAAGTGTAACGCCCCGCTCCCCAGGATACCCGGGAAGTACGAATCCGTTCCATGTGACCCCAGAGTGGCGGGTGTTAAGAAGAGAAATATGAAGTAAGCCAAAAGAACCAGCAGGCCACTGCGCATGTGCTGAAAAGTACGCGTAATGCTCCACCAAGTAAAATACAACACCGGAGAATAACACTGAGGACAAAACACAACGACGAATAGTTCATTCATATATAAAGAAATCAATTACATCATGAGTACAAATATTGACCAACTCTCAAATTACAACAATATCTCACAAACACAACCCTCAAAACTACACCCACCAATAACTCCAACCGCCAATACCCAACTGCATATGCAAGACTACTAACACCTGAAAAACCACGGGAGGAGCAGGTCAAAGCGTGTCCAAGTAGGATTCCCAATCTCATGGCATATTATTAACATGTTTATGCAAATACTACATGGCATGGCAAGGTGACATAATATTAATGGAACATGAAAGAAACATGTATGACATAGGAGTAACTTGATACCACATCTTGACCTAGAACATGAAAGAAACATAAGGACAAGGAACACAATGTAAGTTGCATAGCATGATGTCTTGCATATTTAAAGGAAAGTGTACTACAACAATTCAACAATTATCACTTCATATGAGACCATACTTTGCATTATATCATTAGAAGTTGTATTAAGCAAGAGTATGGAATAATAATACCCTACACACATGGGTCATGTGCCATCATGACATGGCTTCATGGTCATTTTTCATTTACTTTCCTTTCAATTCATATATGGTCATGCATCTCCTTTTGCACCCCTTTTCCATCACATATAACCATATAAATCCATGTCCCACATATATGTGGTATTAAAATTCCATACCAAGCTTCATTAGTATTAAACTAAATTCCAATCACACAACCATTCCACAACATTTCTCCTTTTCCTTGCCTTTCTTTATTCTTATACAATTTCATAAACTTAATAATAGCCCCATGGCCAAGTTGTAGCATTATGGTAAGAGGCTCTTTCTTAAAAAGTTAAATAATACAATTGCATGATTATGACAACATAAAGATTACTTTAAGTGCATTCTTTCATATGCAACCACAAGACCCAACAATTAGCAACAACCATGGCATATCATATTTTTATAATTTAACACAAGATGAAATTGCCTCCTAACATGAAATTAGCAACAACAATTAAGCTATGACATGAAATTGCCTCTTAATGTTTCATAGCATGGCAAATATAAACATAACATGTCAATTACAACTAAGGCATGTCAATTAAGAAAATGGCATGAAAATAATATGAAATGAGAAATGAGGAATCCCACCCCAAAATTGATGTATAGCCATGAATTCCTCCATAAGAATTTCCAAGATTCCAAAATTCTCCATGGACCCCCGTTTTTTTAGTTTCACTCCTCACAAAAGGCACCATATTGACCATGAAAACACTTTCTATATCTCCCAAACTCACCCTCAAGATCCTAGCTATCATCTAGGCTCAAAAGGAGAATGAAATGAGGTGATTTAGGCTACAAAATGAAGGGAATAATGGCCACTAAAATTTGGACCAGATTTGGACATGGCTATTTGGGGGAGTTTTTCTGGTCATGGAGGATGAGGGAATGTGGAAAACCGAGAAGAAGGAAGGAGGGAAAGAGATATGGCTTCCTATTCATATGTGATTTGATTTGAGCCTTTATGATTTCCCAATACATCTATATAAACCCAAGGGAAGGAGAGATAGACCCGGCCATATATGCAAAACCTTAGGCCAACGTGCAACAAGCTCTTCATCAAATAAAAACCATAGCAGCAATAAAAACCCAAGGCTAAAAAGCTTCAAAGGATGCAACAAAAATTCCTTCCTCCTTGTGGCTAGCAAATCCCCATGCCAAAAATCCCTATCTGCTGCAAATAAAACACTCATCCTCCTCCAGAAGGAAGTCCACGACCAAGCAAATTCCTCTGCTCCTTCAAACGTTGCTGCAAGCAAGATCATCAAAGAGTTCTTTTTGCTTCGTTGGCTGCCGGTAAATACAATGCCCCTGATGACAACAAGCTATCGACAAAGACCATCACTGCAACCGTGAACTCCTCAGGCAGAAGCCACTGTAACCTCAGCCATAAGTTACGACAACATCAGTGCCACAACATCATCAGCACGAGGGCTTGACATCATCTTCAAGCTGCGACATCCTTCACCCAGGCCTGGAGGCCGTGACATCCTCTGTGCAAGCTGTCGGCTGCCATATACTCCATTGCTGTCATGACGAACTAGTTGCTCCATATACTTCCTCGCTGTCGTGGAGAGTTCAACTTGCATCGAGATTCACCCAAGCCGATGCTGCGATATCTTTAAGCACAATCCGCAACATCCTTTGACTCCATCAACAAGTAGGCCCGTGAGTATCTGCAAACACAAGAAGCATCACCATCAAGCATATCTTCCTCGCTGTCGTGTCATCATCCTTAAACGGTCACTGCACTTCCTTGCTGTTGTCTCTACTCTTGCAGCCGTGACCTTCATTGCTGCCGAGCCTCTACTCTCCAAGCCATGATTCGCTGTCGTAATAAGACGCTGAGATCATCTCCCTGATGCTGTAAGGATTGTGCTGCCGTGAGATCTTTGTGGGAAGCCATCCGCCATGAGTTTTTATACAAGTTTGTTGGAGCCCAGTTGAAGTCAAGAGGAAGCTTGCGTGAAAAGAAGAAGTTGAAGGAGCTGCTGTGTGCACATTCTTACTTTGGTCAGATCGGACTGGAATTTCTATACACACAGACCAGATTGCTATTAAACTTTGCGGAGTTACAGATTAAGATCCAGAGATCAGATCGAGGCAACATTTACGTCAGAGCGTACTTGACGACGTGCTGATTGACAGAGACTGCAACACCAACACAAACCGAGCTTTCTAAATTTATTATTTCTTTACGTTGGTGATATTTGGATATTTGGTTTGTTGATCTTTGTAGAATACCTAAACTATCACTTTGGGGTTTTTGGGGTCTTGACTAGTTGGTGCTAGTCAGAAGAGAGCGTTTACTAGATTAATTGTGTTTGGCACTTTGGTGAGTGCGGTACTGAACTTGGTGAGCGTAGAGTTAGGGCTCGTAGCTCTTTATAGTTGTACCCTTGATACTATTGAATCTAGTAATTGCTTTGGGGCTAGAGTAGGTCGTTGGTGCGACCAAATTAGGGTAAATCTCTCGTGCACTCTGTGATTGTCTTTATTTACTCTGTGTCTGACTAATTGTGCTGAATATTGCCTGTGATATTGATGTGCGTTTATATTTTATATATTCACGCACGTATTCTTCATGATTTTCCGTTGTTTTCCGTTGTTTTGTATCTATTCTTTTGTGGTTTTTAGTATCTTTTCACTTTCTTTGTGTTTTTGTGCCGTTGCAGGAGATTGCCAGCGCTGGGGATATATAAAGCAAATATCATGAGTACCCGGAGCAACAGGAGGTGCCACGTGCAATCCTGAGGGCCAAACGTCAAAGAATATCATATTTCAGCCCTCAACCGATCGGGTGGACAGACCCACCCGATCGGTTCGTGCCCGAGTATCTGACCCGATCAGAAGCAGCAACGAAGATGAGCCCACCCGATCGGTTCAGCGATCGGGTGGTGGCTACAGAGCTCTCTGTCTTTTGGAGCCGAATTCCAACCGATCGGGTGAAATCTCACCTGATCGATTCATCTGTAGCCAAAGTGCCCCCAGCTCGCGACCGACCGACTCACCCGATCGGTTCAGCGATCGGTGAAGTATCTGAGAAACTGAAGGCCAAGTCAACCGTCGGCTCACCGGATCGGTTGATGCTTCAACCGATCGGGTGGACGTGTATTCTATATATAGCCCTAGGTTTTTTTTCCAGAACGGGATCCCCTTTTCTAGAACTATCTTTTTTTGGGATTTTGGCGGCTGCGAATTTATTTTGTTTTGTAAGTTCTCTGTTTGTCTTGATACTTTGACATTGCGTTCTTAATACTATTTGCTCCATTATTCTATTGCTTGATCTTGATTTTAATGGCTATAAATTGTTGTGTTGCTCTTTTTGCAATGAATTGTGAGTAGTTTCCTAATCTGGGACATTGGTAGACGCCCCTTCGTGGGTTCTCCCTAGAACGACCATAGGATTAGGGTTTCGATAGGATATAGGAATTTAGATGGTTACGTGAGGAATTTCATTGTCATTGGTAGGAGAAAGACCGCCTCTGACCGTCGGGCCAAGGGGAAATAAAATTGGCGTTTGATCCTCTAGCCACAGCTCACACCCCTAGCGTAGACATCGAATCCTAGCGCGTGAAAACGATAGGATGAAATATCGGGAGTCGGTCGGTGTTAATGGACATGGAAATGCCCACCGTCCGAAGCCAGGTAGGCCTAGCGTATCATCTTGGGCATCGACCAAAAATCGGGCCCATGGGACGCTAGGTATCACTTTCAGAGACAACGTCTCACCACTAAACCCGAGAATCCAATCGTAATCCTATCCATCGGTCGTAACAGAGAGAGCACATGATAGGGTGGAAACCAAAGTCCTAGGTTACCTTTTTGTATATTACATCTTTTGTAGTTCTATTTCGTGACAAACCACCGAGCGATAGAGCTAGCTCACCCACCGGGTGATCCGGATCCTGTCTGACAACAAGTACACCACACGCCTCCCCGTGTTCGACCCCCAAGCCATACTACAACATCGTGTGCTTGCGGTTATAAATATTTAAATCTGGTATCCCTGTTCTGACTACATATTGCTAAATCTAGGGGACGTCAAGCTTTATAGTGCCGTTGCCGGGGAGGCAACGTGCTTGTTTCAGTTAGACCTTGTGAACCCCTGAGACTAGTTCACATCCTTACCACGTGATCATTTTCACATTCTTCACCCTTTTTAAATTTACTTGGACATATTGTCTATTTTGTGCATATTCGTTGTAGAGGGTTGGTAGACTGTGTCTCCATACAGCCATCATAAATTTTTTATCTCTCCATTCATACAACTGTTGCTATTAACATGTTCTCTATCCTAGCAGTCCACTTTCTCCCCTTTTCTCACTGGTTATCTACCCTACGGCAAGAATGTCGTGCGCCGTTTCAGGTGATGTCTGGGCACATGCACCCCACGCCATCTATTTGGCCCAGAGTCTTGCAGAATCTCTAAACACTTCCAGCATCCTATCCTTTCTGTCAACCGCAGTAGAAAATCAACAAAGGAATCTTGACATCCAACAACATCCAGACACGACATTCTTTTTCCCTTCCGATGAAGCGGAGCTTATTGACATGCCCAGTACCGACTTCAGTGAGGGTGAGGGAGAGCTATATGCATATGGGGATACTTGTCTGGAGGAATCTATGTCGGGGTTTGCGGAGTACAGTGAGCAAGAATCTCTCCTTTCCTTGTAGACTTCTACGGAGTACCCTAAACTTGGGACCATGATGGAAGTGGAGGTGGTGGTGAAGAGCCGACTACTATTGAAACTTGCTTTCGTGTCGAAGCATTTTTACCGGATAGTTGTCACACATTTGAGATGGAACCAGAGTCTTCCTCTATGGGCTTTACACCACCTTGCAAAACTTCGCCCCACAAACCCATGGTTGAAGGTGAAGTTCTGGATGTTGACATCCCAGAACTCCAGGAAGATGCGCTTTCATTAGAAGATGCACAGCTTGAGAAATACGCATCGGGGCCGCACGAAGTTGAGATGAAGGAGCTACCCCCGGGATTGAAGTATGAATATTTGGGGGAGGATTCGATGCAGCCAGTCATAGTGAACTCCTCGCTACCCGAAGACCAAATGACTAAACTACTTGATGTTCTAAAAAAATTTAAGAATGTTTTCGGGTATGCATTGAAGACCTGAAGGGAGTGAGCTTGGGGCTATGCTCACACATGATATTGCTTGAAGATGAGCAAGCCTCTTCCATCGATCCACAACGAAGGTTGAATCCCATTATGATGGAAGTGGTCAAGAAGGAGATAGTTAGGCTTCTCTAGGCCTGGATCATATACCCTATTTTCGACAGTCGTTGGGTTAGCCCGGTACATGTTGTGCCCAAGAAGGGAGGAATGACGGTCATTCGTAACGAGAAAAACGAGCTTTTACCTACGAGGACCGTCATCGGATATCGGATGTGCATCAATTACCAGAAATTGAACAAGGCCACAAGGAAAGATCATTATCCTCTCCCTTTTATTGATCAGATGCTCGAAAGACTGGCCAAGAACAACTACTTCTGCTTTATGGATGGATACTCTGACTTTCTGCAAATTTCCATCCACAATGATGACCAGGAAAAGACAACTTTTACTTGTCCATTTGGGACGTATGCTTACAGGAGGATGCTGTTTGGGCTTTGCAACGCCCCAACTATATTTCAAAGATTGATGTCCGCGATTTTCTCCGATTACTCCCAGGGTATAATGGAGGTCTTCATGGATGATTTTTCTGTCTATGGAACGGAGTTCGACTCGTGTCTCCGCAACCTGACTAAGGTCTTGAAAAGGTGTCAAGATAAAGTGATAGTTCTAAATTGGGAGAAATGCCACTTTATGGTCCAAGAAGGGGTCGTATTGGGGCACATTATTTCTTCGAGAGGGATTGAGGTGGACAAGGCAAAGGTAGATGTGATCGAAAAGCTTCCGCCCCCACTTAACCTTCGAGGAGTCCGTAGTTTCTTAGGGCATGCGAGATTCTACCGCCGGTTCATAAAGGACTTCTCTAAAATTTCTAGGCCCTTGACCCAACTCCTCGTGAAGGATACGCCTTTTGTCTTCGATGACAAGTGCATGGAAGCCTTCCACCTTTTGAAGCAAGCCCTTATTTCCACATCCGTGATTCAACCGCCCGACTGGAGTCTACATTCGAATTGATGTGCGACGCCAGCGACTATGCAGTAGGGGCCGTCATGGGACAAAGGAAGGACAAAAATCTGCACTTCATCTATTATACAAGTAAGACGCTTGACGAAGCTCAAATGAACTACACAACGACGGAAAATGTCACGCCCCGCTTCCCATAGACGGAAGGCGAGGCGTGATGAGGTCCGCTCAGACTTGGAGCTGTGAGGCTACAAGTCTGATAAGCGTATGAAAAAAGACACTTCAAATATCCAGGTCCTTGCAACCACAAAGCGAGACAAAGATAATAATAATTTAAGCAGAAATAAAACTCCACAAAAAAACATCCAGATTTTTCCAAACATTCAGAGACACGTTGTAAAGGAAAAGTACAAGAGTCTGAAGAGAGGCATAAAGCATGGCCAAATAATACATAACATCAACATGAAAAGAGAGGTGCTACGCACCGACAGCCTAACATCGACTAAGCAAAAAGTGACAATAACAAGAAGGAGCTCCAGGACGGTCCCCAGTGTCCTCAAACTCAACACCTACAACCTGCACGTTCTCGGCTATGGACTTTGGCACGCAACCTAACATGTGACGCCCAAAAGAGAAAAGGGGCACATGTCAGTAAAGTCTCCAAGGAGACTTTGTGCAAGGAAACTAAAAAGAAAGGAAACAACCTAGCAGTTCTAAAATATGCGATGACATGGCAGTTTAAGACATGGATGCAACAAGTAAGAAAGTGCAACAAGTATGACATGGCAACAAGTATGACATGGCAATAAGTAAGACATGGCAACAAGTATGACATGGAAATGGTAGCAAAGCTACTAACATTCACATGGATTTACAAGTCACGTAAACACGTCGTGTACAGAGTTTACGCCTTACAGCTGAAGTGGCTGTACGGGCACACTTCTACGCTGAGTGGTCGCTTAATCCTACCCCAATCCCAGAGTTTACGCCTTACAGCTGAAGTTGCTGATCTGGCATACTTCTAAGCTGAGTGGTCGCTTAACCTTACCCCTCCATGTGTAATCGGGCATTGGCTTTTAACCAACACATGTAGCCCGCTTCTGGATCACGAGCCAGGAAATGTATTTGGCATAGGGCTGTGCCTGCAACGCAGGTGCCTAGCCTCAACAAGCAAGTACAAGTAGCGTGTGCAATATTCAAGCATGGATTTACATCAGGATGCATGGCATGACATGGGTACAATTAATGTGAGTACAGATAAGGAAATTAAATGTGACAGGCATGGCAGATCAAAAGTAAAGAGCATACATATATGGAAATTAAGCGCGACAGGCAAAAATGTATGAATGACATGGCAGGGTGACAGATCTAGCTTCGTTGTCAAGCTAGATCTTAAAGTTACGTCTAAGCGACTATCATTTCATCGCCTAGTCTCTTTTACGCTAAAAACGGGAAATGGCCTAAAACATGGCCTAAAACACAAGTTGACAAGTTTCACTTGCCTGAAATACGTGCTGGTATCATTATTCTCAAAGTCCAATCACAGATTCACAACGTCCAGAGCTCCCACGCTCAGTCTAACAATCAGCCTACAGTCTCGTATTATTAAGTTGGATTAGTGAGTTAAAAAGCAGTAAAAACACAGTTTTTATCTTTTTAGCATGCAGTGTGGGTTCTTACGGTTAGAAATATACCTGAACACGACGCGAGAGCTACACTGACGTCGGGTAGCGACGTCAGGGGTTGGAATCCGGTTTCACAAACGGTACGGAACGTCTGGTTCTCTGTGTGATCAAACACGTGTCTGCATTAGGTTTGCTACAACAGATGTATATTCAGCAATCCTGAAAACGTCTAGTGATCCTGTTTTATTAGATTCTCTATCCTATGGTGAGTTCACATCAATATTAATGTTACTAACATGCTAACACATATTATTAAGTCCACTTACTGATCAACATCTATTAGCAAATCATAAACTATTAGCAACAGATATTAGGGTATTCTAAAGCACGTATACTAACCGATGTGAAGAGTAGATCCCCTACGTTGCTACCGGATGGTCGTCGCGCAACGGATAAAGGCTTGAGGAAGGTCTGCAACTGTGCGCATCCGTGCTGCGTGCAGCCAAGGCGAGGACAGTGTGTGTCGGGGCTGTTGTAAGGTGGCTAGGGGTTATGGCCAGATCCGAGCGAGGGGGAAAGGCTGCCGCGAAGAACGGCCTGCTGCCGCCCAGACCTGGCGGTCTGCGGTTGCTGCTCGAGTGCCGGGCGGGGCACATGTCTACGGACCCCGGGGTGGAGGCCGGAGTTTGGGCAGTCAGCGACCATGTGGAGGAGTACCAGCAGATCTGGGCGGTTAATGGGGTTGCTGCGGCCTGCTGATCCGCCAGGGAGGAGATGAGATGCGCTGGTGGCCTGGGTCGGGGTTCGTCGGAGCAAGGAGGTCAGGGCAGAGCATGGCCTGGGAAGGAGCAATGGCAAGGAGGTTGGCCGCGGCTTCGTTTCATGGGGGAGGGAGGAGGAGATGCGGGATGCGGCCTGGGTATTGGCATCGGCAAGGAGGCCGGATCTACTAGGGTGTCGTTGAGGAGGCCGGCGGGAGGAGGAAGACTCCGGCGGTGTGAAGCTCGGGCGGCGGCTGGTGATGGTGCTAGGGTTGAGCAAAATAAAAGAACCCAGGTTCTTATTGGTTGATGCTGTGAGAACTTTTAGTCTAGGGTTTATATTATTAAAATAGGGTGAGGGGCAGCGGCCTGTTGAAAGATTAGGTGAAGACCTAGGGTTTATAATAATAGGAAATAATGTATGGTTATTGGTAGCACGTGAATGAGCATTGGGACCCGGTTCTCAAATTAGCTTAGGGTTTATATTATTAAAATGAGGAGCTGCTGCTACAAAGTTCGGCCTATAGGTTTCCTAGCCTATGTGTGAGGTTAAGAAAGGAGTAGCACGTGAAAGGGCCAAGGGTTGATAACTTGGTGCAGGTTTAGTACTGCACAGAAAACGAGTTAGTCTAGCTTAGTGAAATAATCATAAGAACTTAAGCTTAAATATTGTTTTGATTGGGGATTAGTGCAAAAATGGATCAAACGGAACGCGATAATTACGAGAAAAATACCGGGGTGACCGTGACGATGATAGAAACAAAACTAAGAAGACGGATCACAATTTCGACGACGAGAAACGAACTAAAAATAAAAAGGCCTCACGACAAAAGTGAAAATCGCGACGCCTCTGCAAACAAAATCAAATTGTGGATGAACAACCCGTGAAATGATGTTCCAAAATAATTCCACAATTTAATACTCTTCGAGACGGTCACAACGGCATATAACGCCAAAGGGTTCGGGTACAAACAAAGTCTAAAATAAATACGTGCACGAACAAGACTGTTGAGTATTGGACTCCTCGGATTTGGTTTTGGATGATGAACAAACATAAATATATCGTGAACTAACTCTTTGTGAGCGCAGTTATGGAGATCGACGTCAAATTCATGTGAACATCCAAAGCGACGTCTCAAGACTTCTCAAAGCACGTGATTGTATGCCTAAAGCTTAGTTGAAGCTTTTGGACCATTATTGAAGTCATGAAGATTCGATCGAAGCTTTCGAAGACAGTTCGTCAAGTTTTATTTATAGTCTTCTAGCTTCGTATCGTAGAATGTTAAGCCTTGAGTAGGTCTTACGTTTTAATCTTCACAACGCTCCTATCTTAGAGCTAGGATCTTAGTAGAAGTCCATAGGAACTTTCCAAAAGCTTCGCGCTTCGATTCGTGACTTCTTGTGCATGTTAGTTGGTTCAAGAAGAAGAACCAACCGACTAGATGGTGATCTAGTCGGTCGGCAAAGCTTCTTGGACCGACTAGTTTGCCTTGTCAATTCTAAGCTCTTTACTATTTACAGTTAGTCGGTCTACGTTGACTCACCGACCGACTAGTTGGTGAACTAGTCGGTCAGTGATCCTTCTTAGACCGACTAGTTGAGCTTTCCCTGTACATGCCAAGTTACTGTTTATCGTTAGTCGATCTATGTACATTTGGCGACCGACTAGTTGATGAACTAGTCGGTCAACATTTGTTCTTGGACCGACTAATTCAATTTGTACTCGACTATTTGTTTTATCTCTTAGTCGGTCTAAGTTCACTCACCGACCGACTAGTTGTGAAACTAGTCGGTTGGCAAGTCTTCTTGGAACGACTAGTTCTATAAGTCTGAAACTTCATCTATTCACTGTTCACCTCTTAGTCGGTTCATGTTGTTTCACCGACCGACTAGTTAATGAACTAGTCGGTCAGTGGTTGTTCTTTGACCGACTAGTCTGGTTCAGAATAGAGCCGTTGGAGCTTTAATTGAAACGTTTTTCTCTCTCTCTCTTTCCTCTATCCTATAAATACTTGGTGTGCTGCATTCATTGCACTCAAGGCTGATTTTAAGAGAATTTTAGAGATCAACGAGAAAGCATTCAATCTCATTCAAAGCTCATTCATTTCTAATCTTGAATCTCTCCCTCACTCTTATTTCAAAAGAGAGATTCATTGATTGTGAGCTTTCCAAGCCAAGTGCTTGATTCTAGGTCACCAACATCCACCTAGGACTCCATTGCTGGTCATCTACTTGGAGCTAGGGTTTGGTGCATCTTCATCTTCCCCAAAATCCGTTTTGCCCTAAACCGTAAGTTTACTCAAGGCATATGATTTTGTCGGTAAGAATTTCTATTTCAATTTACTTTGATATTGTAAGTGATTCACTCTCGGTTGTGAGAGTTTGTTTGTGATCCCGGGTTGTGGGAGTCACAATTTCATTTGTGTATGATTTGACTTTGTGAAGGTTTTTCACAAGTATTTCATAGTGCAAATCTTGAGTTAGGGTTTCTAACTCAAGTATCCAGAGGGGATCCGGGTGGTTGGGACGTAGGATCACCGGGAACAAATCGGGGAGACTTGGGTGGATCCGAACCCGTTAAATTGCTTGTTTGCGATTGTCTTCTTTGTTGTTTACCTTTACATTTCCGCATTTCCGCATTGTTTGGTAGAGTTTGTAAGATAATTAGGAATTATCTTCTTAATTATTTTAAAGTACTATTCACCCCCCTCTAGTACTTGTGCAGTAGCTTAGCAGGGCATTACATTTGGTATCGGAGCCAAGTCTATAGCTATGTCTGCCAACGACAACAAGACCGTTCGTCCACCTTCAGATTACATCACCTTCAGGAACCGTGAAGGAGCGTCTTCGGTGATGGAAGGACACTCCTCGACGAGGCCTCCTTTCTTCAACGGTACCAACTACGGGTACTGGAAATGCCGGATGGAAACTTTCCACCGGAGTGCTTCATTATGGAGAGCCACAATGAAGGAGTATGTCGAGCCCGCTGAAGAAGATTTCGAGAAGTGGACTACCGCGGAGGTCGCCGCGGAGGTAAGCAATGCCAAGGAAATGAACGCCTTGCAATGTGCCTTGGAGCCCGAGGATTTCAATAAGATATGCACATGTAAGAGTGCATATCAAATATGGAACTCCCTCCTCATCTTGCATGAAGGAACAAGTAGGGTAAGAGACTCTAAACTCGTAGTTGTAAATAAAGATTACGAATTATTTCATATGCTACAGGGTGAGAAGATGAAGGAGTACTATGCTCGCTTCGTCGACATTATAAACGAGTTGGAGGCTCTCGGTAAGACCTACACCCAAAAGGAGAAAGTCTCGAAGATCATCGATGGACTTCCTTCTTGTTGGGAGAAACGTACCTTCGCCATCGAGGAAGGTAATGACATGAAAACATATACCGTTGTTCAACTAATGGGTACCTTAATGTCGTATGAGGTACGCAAGGATAGCAAGCTTAAGTTGCAGGACAAGATGAAGTCCAACTTGAAGCAAGACGAGCCAAAGAAGAAGGCTATTGCTTTCAAGGCCGCTCCATCAACATCTACATCGACCGATGATGAAGACTCGGAAGACGAGTTGGACTTGGAGTCCATGGCTCTCATGGCCAAGAAGTTCAACCGGTTCTTCCGGAAAGGTAACTTCAAAAAAAAATCGAAGTTTAGTTCTACTAACGCCTACTCTCCTTTGTGTTTCAAATGCAACAAGCCAGGACACATGAAAGCGGATTGTCCTCAAAATAAACACAAGGAGAAGTGGAAGGCGCCAAAGTTCGACAAGTCCAAGAAGTACAAGAAATGGTACAAAAAGGGGCTTGTCGGGACATTCACCGACTCCGAGGACTCCTCAAGCGGAGAGTCAGACGATGAGCAAGTGGAGCAAGCACACATGTGCTTCATGGCTAGAGAGGAGCAAGATAAAGATTCCTCCTCAGATGATAGCGACAATGAATGCGATGAGGTAACAATGGATGACCTTAGAAATGCTAATGAGCAATTATGGTCTAAATACACTAAATTAGTAAATAATATACTAAGGTAAAAGATGATTTAGCTAGCATCCAAACCTCACCTAAAACTATCATCACCAACAACGACACCGTTGTTGAAGAGTTAAAAAATGAGATTGTAAATCTCAAGTCTCAACTTGAACATGTTAGCATTGAGGATCCGGAGGAACACAAGATAGCAGATTTGACTTCTCAAAACTCGACTTTGAGTATTGAGAATGAAAATCTCAAATCTCGTGTTTATGTGCTCACATCACAAGTATCCACTTTGGATGCTTCTATGCGTTCTCTCACCGAGAAATATGAGTGCACATTAGGCCGAATTAATAAATTCAATAAGGGTAAGGACCATTTGGATAAAATCCTAAATGACTTACTTCCGGCCAATCACCACATTGGCTTGGGGTATAAGATGGGAAGTTCATCCAAATCGGTCACTACCTTTGTTAGGCCAACTTCCGCTGACTCAACGAGTGGTAGCAAACACTCTATTGTAGTTCATCTACCAATGGTGCTTCCACCTCGTACACACCCTCTTTTGGAAAGAAACCCACGTTGGGTGGACCTCCAAAGAAGGGTCATGCTTACATGTACACCAATACCAAGACACGTAGGAACACACATCCTACTCCACCGGCTCACACATATGATTATTTCTATGCTACACATTCACAGGCACGTGCACACCATGTGAGACACCCTCACGCACGTGTTCCTCCACATGCATATGTTCACCCACATCATCGTATGAATAATTATCCACATGCACCATTTCATCATGTTCCTTATGCCTATCCACGACATGCATCACGTAGAAATCAACAACGCATGCATGCACCCAATAGGATTAGGGCTCCCAAAATATTCACAATTTGGAGCCCAAAGGACACAACTATGGATGAAAAACAAATTTATATGAATTCTTATTTCATGAATGTTGTGCATAGTGATAATTATGTGGGGAAGTATAAGTCCAATTGGACTTGGCTTCCAAAGGTCTAATCTTTTGGACCCAATGACCTTGGGTACCATGATACGATACTTTCTAGCTTTAGGTACTCAAGAAAAAGAAACGGAGCAACAAATTTAAATTTAGCTCCAAGAGGAATTGGATACTCGATAGCAGGTGTTCAAAACACATGACGGGTGACGCTCAATTGCTCTCCGGAGTGGTGACCATTGCAAATGGAAACCGGGTAGTCTTTGGAGGTAACGAGAGCGGAACCATCATTGGTGTTGGAAAAGTGGGTAATCCTTCTAAACCACTTATATGTGATGTTGACCTTGTTAAAGGATTAAACCACAATCTTATTTCAATAAGCCAACTTTGTGACAAAGGTAACAAAGTTAGCTTTGCGAAAGAAATGTGCCATATTTTAAGAAAGGATAATAATGAATTATTGTTTTCCGGCACACGCCATAAGGATATATACATCCTAGATCTTCCAAGATCACATGAACAATGTCTCATTGCCAACACAAGTGAACAACACTTATGGCATCGACGTTTTGGTCATGTGAACTTTGGAACACTTTTTAAGCTTTCCAAGTTAAATTCTATTAGAAGCTTCCCAAGCTTGTCTTTCAAAAGAAAAGCTTTGGTGACTCGTGTCAACGATGCAAGCTTCCAAAATCGTCTTTTAAACCTAAGAAAAGCATTTCTTCTAAGCGGCCTCTAGAGCTATTACATCTAGATTTATTTGGGCCAACTAGAGTTGTTTCATTAGGAAATGCACGATATGGACTTGTCATCATTGATGACTTTTCTAGATTTACTTGGGTATTTTCATTGTGTAATAAAAATGATGCTGTCGAAAACTTCACAATTTTTGTTAAGAAAGTACAAAATCTCATTGGAACCACCATTGTCACTATTCGTAGTGATCATGGAGGGGAATTTGAGAATGAGTCTTTCTCAACTTTTTGTGATGAAGTTGGTATTACACACACCTTTTCATTCCCACGTTCACCTCCTCAAAATGGTGTTGTCGAGATAAAGAATAGGACGCTAGTGGAATGTGCTCGCACTATGATTGATGATAGCCAACTTGGCCATCAATTTTGGGCGGAAGCGGTACACACTGCTTGCTATGTGTTTAATAGGATACTTTTGAGGCCCGGCACTAAACAAACTTGTTATGAATTGTTGTTTGGTAGATTGCCTCAAGTTAAACATTTTCGTGTTTTTGGTTCAAAATGTTTTATTAAAAACACCTATGGTAGTTTGGACAAATTCGATCCAAGATCCGATGAGGTGATTTTTGTTGGATAATCCTCACGTAGCAAAGCCTACCGGATATACAACAAACGAACCTCAATGATCGAGGAATCTCTTCATGTTTCATTTAATGAAGGTTTTGTCCCTACTAGAATTACTAATGATGATGACTCCATGGATGTTTTATGTGATTCAATTGGTAATTCAAATTCTATTGATTCTATTGATACTAACCCGACTAATGAAGTTTTTGAGAATGTTCCTAGTGATCAGGGAATTCCCAAACGGCTTCATACCGTTCGTGACCATCCTCATGAGCAAGTCATTGGCAATATCCTTGATAGTGTCAAGACGAGATCTCAAGTCAACTACTTCGCTCATTGTGCCTTTGCCTCCTCGATAGAGCCAAAGAATATTAATGAAGTGTGTGAAGATAGTGCTTGGATCCTTGCCATGGAGGAGGAACTCATTCAATTCTAGAGGAATGAGGTTTGGGAGCTTGTTCCATTGCCATCGAAGAATCACACCGTCATAGGGACAAAGTGGATCTTCAAGAACAAGACCGACGAGAACCAAATCGTCGTCCGGAACAAAGCTCGGTTAGTAGCTCAAGGCTATCGGCAAGAGGAAGGTATCGATTTCGAAGAATCCTTTGCTCCGGTAGCTAGATTAGAATCAATTAGATTATTGTTATCTTTTGCATGCCATAAGAATTTTAAATTATTTCAAATGGATGTAAAAATTGCGTTTTTAAACGGAGATGTTGTTGAGGAAGTTTATGTTTCTCAACCTCCGGGTTTTATAAATGAAAAATTTCCTCGAGCTCCTCGAGCTTGGTATGACCGTTTGAGACAAGCTCCTCGAGCTTGGTATGACCGTTTAAAGAATTTTCTTTTGGATTTAGGTTTTAAAATGGGAGAAGTTGATTCCACATTATTTGTTAAGTATTCGAATAATGATATAATTTTAGTTCAAATTTATGTTGATGATATCATTTTCGGTGCTACTAACTTTGCTCTTTGCGAAGAGTTTTCTAATGTGATGAAGGATCAATTTGAGATAAGCCACATGGGTGAGCTCAAATATTTCTTAGGTCTCCAAATTCGCCAAATGAATGATGCAATCTTCATCCACCAAACGAAGACGGTGGAGTTGCTAAAGCGATTTGGAATGGAGAATGCCTCCGGGAAGAAGACTCCAATGAGCACTACTACGCATCTTGATAAAGATACGGGCATAAAAGATGTAGACATTCGTCTATATCGAGGTATGATAGGTAGTTTACTATATCTTACCGCAAGTAGGCCCGATATAATGTTTGCCGTATGTGTATGTGCTCGTTATCAGTCTCAACCTAAGGAATCTCACTTAGTAGTGGTAAAACCTATTTTTCATTATTTAAGTTACACACTTGATTTTGGATTACTTTATCCAAAATCTAGCACGTATGAGTTAATCTCATATAGTGACACAGATTATGCGGGATGCAAATCCGACAGGAAAAGTACTAGTCGTACTTGCCATTTTATAGGAAATTCTCTTGTCTCTTGGTTTTCCAAGAAGCAGAATTTCGTATCACTTTCAACCACCGAGGCAGAATATATTGCCGCCGATGCCGCGTGTGCTCAGGTTCTTTGGATGAGACACACACTTAAAGACTTTGGTATAAACTGTGATACTTGCCCTATCATGGTGGACAACCAAAGTGTAATTTGTCTCTCTAAGAATCCGGTACACCATTCCCATTCTAAACATATAGATGTCCGACACCATTTCTTAGATGATCGTGTTGCTAAAAAGGACATCATATTAGTGTACGTTGAAACCCAGAAGCAAATCGCCGATATTTTCACGAAACCCCTAAAGGAAGACTCCTTTGTGCGGTTACGTCGAGAATTAGGGATTATGGGTGAATCCGAGATTTAGGATTCATATGTTCAATAATGTTGCATGCTATTCAATGTCATTATATTTGCACATGCTAGATTTATTGGAATTTTCTGGATTTTTCGTTGAATTTTTGAAATTTTCGCTCGATTTGTTCATAAATGTCAAATTTCAGATTTTCGATGTTTAATGGGGTAGTATAATGATTAATGAGAGTTTTACGACGTTTCGTCCAAGTGCGATTAGGAGAGAACTCAATATTTCGAAATTTCAAATTTTTGAACTCTGTTAGTCGGTTCATGTTCATTGACCGACCGACTAGATCATCATCTAGTCGATCAGTGAATGAACTCAAACCGACTAACTCAAGCCCTAAATTTGGCTTCAGTTACTGTTTGTACTTATTCGGTTCAAGCTCATTGGCCGACTGACTAGATTGTCATCTAGTCGGTCAGCGCTTGAACTGTGACCGACTAATTGCATCGGGGAATGCTTGGTCTTTTCGCATTCCGATCGACTTAAACTCATTCTATCCAACTAAATCCTATTCTAGTCGATCGAAATCTCCTCTTCAGCCACAAACCCCCCGAGCCCGTTCGACTTCCTCCTCTCCCGTCATCGTTTCCGGCCATCTTTCCGACCATCTCCGGCCGTGAATCACTCTCTCTCATCCTTTCGACCTAGGTAAACCCTCTCTCAGTGTCTAGGGTTAGGGTTTCATCATTTTTCATCTATTTCAGCATCTAAGGTTTCGGCCTAGGGTTATTCTTAGGATTGTAGTTTTCGATCTCGTGTGTCTTCTTGCTTTGTCTCGTCACGCTTATGGCGAAGACAAGGATCCCGATCCGACCCTCGAGCCCGTCCCCTATGACCGTAGAGTCACCTCCCAGGGAACCCTCGCAACCCAAACGCCGATCGAAATCAACCCACCCATCGTCGTCTTCGCCTCCTCTTAAGAAGAAGAGGACGGCGATCGCCAAGCCCCGATCACAACCCAAGCCTAGGAAGCATCCTATCTCTCCAACTTCATTCCGTGCTCCTACACATCCTTCAGATTCCGACACGAAATATATCCCGGAAACCAAGCACGCCGCTCGGGATCCTACTCCTCCACCCCGTTCTTCCACACGTCAGCCTAAGGGAAAGGGTCCGATGCCAGTTGGCGGTGTCGATATTTCATTATGTCGCGATGACCCGTTGTGTCTCGCGGCATATAACCGTATCGAACACTGTCCGCTGCTGTTAGAGCACTTCATACAGTTTTCAGACTTCCCAGGCCTTGCTGATCTTCTGTCGTCTAGCGGTCTTATCGATTATCTTTGATATGACCCTAAGGCAAATCCACACCCATACCCTCGCCATGTCAAGTTATTCTACGCCAATAGGGTTCGCGATCAGTACGACGAGACCCATTCGATTGAGACTACTATCTTGGGGACACCGATAGTCCTCACGACAGAAATCTTAGGAGATTTGATTGGTGTCTCCTCATCTGGCCTTCTTCCCTCTGATATTTCTGTAGACGATATTTCTGAGCTTGATCAGGTGATGCTCGCCGAGATCTTTCATGAGATTCCTCCTGCCATGATTGGCGTGCCTTCTAAGTATTTCAAGCCGAATGCCTGGGTCCTTAACCTGATTCTGAAGTCGTGCCTCCTCCCGAAGTACAGCTCCTCTTCTTTGCCTTCCCAGCCATTCCTCAAGCTCATTTACGCCATCTTCATGGGGAGCGAGATTAACTGGGCTAGGATCATTCTCGATAAGATGGATTTTTTCGAGTGTATCCGAAAGTCCACGAAATCTGTTCATATCCCATATCCGTGCCTGTTTACACTTGTCTTTTGCCACTTTCATGTCCCACTTCCTCCAGATGATGAGCGTCCCCTCGGTCCCCCTCTGAATGCGACGGCCGTCAAGAAGTCTCTTGCGGCGCTTCGTCACGTTCAAAGGACGACCCCCTCTGCTTCAGCATCTGCTTCAGCTGCGCCTGCTCCTACTCCCTCTCCTACTCTTGCTGACTTCGTACGTACGTTGAAACGTGTGGAGTCTCGCTGTGCTCGATCTGAGGAGATACTTGCTCGTATCGCTTCTCGTTTGGGTATTGATATCCCTCCGTAAGTTTCTGACGAGGAGGAGTTGGATGAGGATGAGATCGAGGAGCTAGTTCGTTCTGTTGTTGCTCGTGCCCCTGAGGGTATGTCTTCTGGTGCTGCTGTTGCTTCTTCTGCTGGTGACCCCAAGAGCACACTTGCTGCCACCATACCTGCGGTGGATACTTCTTCTGGTGCTCCCGAGGCCACTACCGTTACTGCTCCAGAGATTTCCACTCCTGCTGACCCCGTACCACCTCCACTCCTGCAGAGCCTGCTGCTGCTGCAGATCCTCCCGCTACCTCCTGAGCTTCTTTGGAGGACTCTCCCGATGCACTTTGGATGATAGATCTAGTTGTGAGAGAGTTGGGTAGGATAGAGGGTGGTTATGATATTTTGATGTATCTCGTATGATGTTTTGATATTTTTGTATGTATGTGATACTCTGATATATGCTGTGATACATGTTGTATTCTGGGCTTCGATCGTTGGATCGCTTATATGTATGTTGTCGATGTATCATTTAGATGTACTCATGCTTCATATATATATATATATATATATATATATATATATATATATATATATATATATACATATAGATATATATATATATATATATATACACACACACACACACACATACATACATCGCTGTTGACATTTCATTCTCTTGTGCATATTATATTCTTTTTATGTCTCTGATGTTTGATATCGTCGCTCGACGATAATAACTTGGTTAAATAGAAATTATTTCTATGGAAACATAGAATTGTTTTCCATGCACTAAATTAACCAAGAATGTTGATATTGGAGAGTATATTCCATAACTCAATTCGTAAAATTAATTTGAGTTTTGATGATTTTATTTATCGATTTTCGACTTTGGTCTCATTGACACGCTTTGATTTAATTCGTATTTTCCTTCGGTGTCATTTGGACCGTGGTCGTATTCTACGACTCCCGTGCTTTTATTTGAAGCCATTGTTGTTGTCGTTGATCTCCTCCCGCTCTTTTTGTTTATGCCAAAGGGGGAGAGATATAATAATGACGATGAGCTAAATGATAATTTAAAGCATTTTTCCAAGAATCTAATTTGATATGTTAGATTCAGGGGGAGTTAAGATATATAAATGGATTTTCAAATCCGATATTTCAATAATCGATTCTCATTTTATATACTTTACTCGTCTGCTTGATTCGTATGATTAATATATATTTTGGAACTAACGTGTCATCAATGCAGGGGGAGTAAGTAAATTTCATTTGAATCATTATTTTTGATTATTATTTATGTTGGTTTGTCATCACAAAAAAGGGGGAGAATGTTGAGTATTGGACTCCCCGGATTTGGTTTTGGATGATGAACAAACATAAATATATCGTGAACTAACTCTTTGTGAGCGCAGTTATGTAGATCGTCGTCAAATTCATGTGAACATCCAAAGCGACGTCTCAAGAATTCTCAAAGCGCGTGATCGTATGCCTAAAGCTTAGTTGAAGCTTTTGGACCATTATTGAAGTCATGAAGATTCGATCGAAGCTTTCGAAGACAGTTCGTCAAGTTTTATTTATAGTCTTCTAGCTTCGTATCGTAGAATATTAAGCCTTGAGTAGGTCTTACGTTTTAATCTTCATAACGCTCCTATCTTAGAGCTAGGATCTTAGTAGAAGTCCATAGGAACTTTCCCGAAGCTTCGCGCTTCGATTCGCGACTTCTTGTGCATGTTAGTTGGTTCAAGAAGAAGAACCAACTGACTAGATGGTGATCTAGTCGGTCGGCAAAGCTTCTTGGACCGACTAGTTTGCCTTCTCAATTCTAAGCTCTTTAATGTTTACAGTTAGTCGGTCTACGTTGACTCACCGACCGACTAGTTGGTGAACTAGTTGGTCAGTGATCCTTCTTAGACCGACTAGTTGAGCTTTCCCTGTATATGCCAAGTTACTGTTTATCGTTGGTCAGTCTATGTACATTTGGCAACCGACTAGTTGATGAACTAGTCGGTCAACATTTGTTCTTGGACCGACTAATTCAATTTGTACTCAGACTATTTGTTTTATCTCTTAGTCGGTCTAAGTTCACTCACCGACCGGCTAGTTGTGAAACTAGTCGGTTGGCAAGTCTTCTTGGACCGACTAGTTCTATAAGTCTGAAACTTCATCTATTCACTGTTCACCTCTTAGTCGGTTCATGTTGTTTCACCGACTGACTAGTTGATGAACTAGTCGGTCAGTGGTTGTTCTTTGACCGACTAGTCTGGTTCAGAATAGAGCCGTTGGAGCTTTAATTGAAACGTTTTTCTCTCTCTCTTTCCTCTATCCTATAAATACTTGGTGTGCTGCATTCATTGCACTCAAGGCTGATTTTAAGAGAAGTTTAGAGATCAAAGAGAAAGCATTCAATCTCATTCAAAGCTCATTCATTTCTAATCTTGAATCTCTCCCTCACTCTTATTTCAAAAGAGAGATTCATTGATTGTGAGCCTTCCAAGCCAAGTGCTTGATTCTAGGTCACCAACATCCACCTAGGACTCCATTGCTGGTCATCTACTTGGAGCTAGGGTTTGGTGCCTCTTCATCTTCCCCAAAATCTGTTTTGCCCTAAATCGTAAGTTTACTCAAGGCATAGGATTTTGTCGGTAAGAATTTCTATTTCAATTTACTTTGATATTGTAAGTGATTCACTCTCGGTTGTGAGAGTTTGTTTGTGATCCCGGGTTGTGAGAGTCACAATTTCATTTGTGTATGATGTGACTTTGTGAAGGTTTTTCACAAGTATTTCATAGTGCAAATCTTGAGTTAGGGTTTCTAACTCAAGTATCCAGAGGGATCCGGGTGGTTGGGACGTAGGATCACCGAGAACAAGTCGGGGAGACTTGGGTGGATCCGAACCCGTTAAATTGCTTGTTTGCGATTGTCTTCTTTGTTGTTTACATTTACATTTCCGCATTTCCGCATTGTTTGGTAGAGTTTGCAAGATAATTAGGAATTTCTTCTTAATTATTTTAAAGTACTATTCACCCCCCCTTAGTACTTGTGCAGTAGCTTAGCAGGGCATTACAAAGACTACGTGCACAAAAAGCGTATGATCGAAAACGACCGTGACATCCTACCCACCTTAGAATAAAGTCCGTCCTCGGACTTTCTAGCTATAAATATATCTAGTCACTCTAATAGCTACCCCAAATCATGTCACATTATAATTCAAATCAGATATAATCACTACAAGTGCTTATATATGCACTAGGTAGTCAAGCAGTAACACTACCAACATGTATATATTTACACCCATTCTAAACTTACACCTATCATAGTCAGTCAAATTCATATACGTACTTCAATCATTCATATAATCACGTACACCCCTATATAACTATTACATACTCGTTACATACCATAGTCACCAATACCTATACTAAGCACATACTTACCCGTGCATGGTGCACACCCACACACAGTAACATTTCATTCATATATACCAATCATACCACTATATACTCAGCACATCTACACACCTAGTTTAGCTAGCACACATACGTTCACACAGGCAAGTCCTTAGTAAATAACTATACCAGAAGACCAACACCTATAACTATATACTGGTATAGCGACCCACAATCATGTGCGTAGCACAACCAGGTACAACAATCCTATCACTATACATACATCATCCATTGCTATATTCATGGTACTACACGTAAACCACAGACATATATAACAATATACTTAGAGTATACCCACTCAAGCTTGAGTGAGACTCAAAACTCATATCAGAAAACTCTATATACATAGCACGATACTTATATCTACACCAACACAATACCCTAATATATACATATATACCTATCAACGTACTACACATACATATCATAATATCAATCACAACTTTATATTTAATCAAATAACACCCACATAATTCAATCACTCTACATACCGTAATAATATTACAAACATCAACACACGTAATACATCCTCCTAAGAAAGCATACATCGTATATTCACATACATGTAATATATATTCACACCATAGCCATCTACCTATAATTAGTATACCAACACATCTACTTATCCATATTTAGTTACGACATTCAATAATCGTGTATACCTCGAGGCATACACGCGCACACACAACATCCCATAAAGGCAAACAATACCAAACAATTTATAATCCTACTGCCATACATATATCAAATATATACTCATGCAGCAAATACATAACTACTTACGTCTAAGCACAACACATATCTACGTACGAGCACACACTCACACGTACTAACATATAGGTCATATAATAGGCCTACTCACTTAACTATACGTACACCTATTATCATTACACCTAACATACACATAACTTTACCAACATATTATTTCAACCATTATAAGTATCTCCAACTACATACACCCTATTAGATATTCCAACACAGATTCTTATATACACAGACGTCCCTAGAGTGGTATAGGTATCCACACACATATCTATAAATACTAACACACATACAGCTTCATAAATACCATGTAATTATATGCACTACAACGACATCACAATCTATACTAATGTGCCCACCATACAAAACTAAGGTTAACGTAGGCAACAGTAAGCACTAATGTGATAACTAAACAATAGTGAGGAACCAAAATCGAAATTGAAATGAACAAGATCGGGATGAACGGGTTCAAATGAGGCGACAAATAAGGGAAAGGCTTGGTTGGGTGAAATAAAATATAGTTCAGAATAATCGAGTAGGGAAGAAGGATATAGAATACGAAATAAGGATATAATAAAAGTAAGTTATAAAATAAAAATAAAAATATAATAATATCCTTATAAAACGCAGAAGGGTAGCATGAAGGTTAAATCACGACATAGGATTAGACGCAGAGGAATGAGCGTGGAGGTGAATGAATTGTTTTGCAATTGGAGATAAATTTAAAGGGAGACAGTAGTTTACAACATTTGAAGTAGGAAAAATGATGAGTATAAAATCGACACGCTGAATGCTGAAGTCCCATGTAACTTAGAAAGTATATTAAAGGTAAGCGCGATGAGTTATTCAAATAAGTTTTAATGGGATAAGTAAGAAAAAGGAAATTACAAATCCAATTAGGAAAAATAGAAGTACGGTTCAGAATAAAATTAGTATATGAAAAAGGGACAAGGTATTTATAGATATGAAAAGTATAGGCTGGAAAAATATTATAAAATAGTAATAAAAAATCTCGACAAAAGTCTCGAAATTCAAAAAAAAAATGAATCCAAGTCAACGGAAGAGTATGACGTCTAAGTATATATATTAAAAGTTTTCGAACGAATTTAAACTTAGCGAATAAGGAATATCGGAAAAACTTTCAGAAAGTTCAAGATTTGTAACGAAGAGATTCGAAAAATAGCGACGATCGTCATGAGGCAATCTTGTGAATTGAGGGCAAGGAAAATAGTCGTATGATCAAACATAAATACGCTTAGGGTATGACTTATGAAAATCTACGGGGAACTCCTACTGTCGACCAACTAAAGATTAGGAAACCTAGTGCTAAAACTTTCTAAGAATCTAGACGGTAACGAATTGCATTCGGCTTGGCCCAAAATCGATGAACCCAAGCGAACGACTAAAGAGAATCTAGAAGTCTAATATGGTCAGAGCTAGGCAAGAACCACTAAGGTAAATCCTAAGGCAATTATATCAATTTCTTGCATGGAGTCTAGATAACAATCAGGGACCTCTAACTAGCCAGCACAGACGTCTAACTAAGTCTTACTATAGTCCTGATCTATGGATTTCCCTACTAAGCTGAGATAGATGCTCGGGCAACACGTCTTCTAGCCACCTAGGACACGAAAAACACTCTTATTAGACTCAGATTTTACGACTCGAATGTTTCGAATAATTAATGAATGTTATTATTATTATCGTTGTAACGATATTCCGTAGTTGCAAAAGGACCTGCATGGGCCACCAACAAAACCTGTGACGCCCCGCTTCCCATAAACAGAAGGCGAGGCGTGATGAGGTCCGCTCAGACTTGGAGCTGTGAGGCTACAAGTCTGATAAGCGTCTGAAAAAACACACTTCAAATATCCAAGTCCTTGCAACCACGAAGCGAGACAATGATAATAATAATTTAAGCAGAAATAAAACTCCACAAAAAAACATCCAGATTTTTCCAAACATTCAGAGACAAGTCGTTACGAAAAAGTACAAGAGTCTAAAAAAGGCATAAAGCATGGCCAAATAATACATAACATCAACATGAAAAGAGAGGTGCTACGCACCGACAGCATAACAGCGACTAAGCAAAAAGTGACAACAACAAGAAGGAGCTCCAGGACGGTCCCCAGTGTCCTCAAACTCAACACCTGTAACCTGCACGTTCTCGGCTACAGACTCTGGCACACAACCTAACATGTGACGCCCAAAAGAGAAAAGGGGCACATGTCAGCAAAGTCTCCAAGGAGACTTTGTGCAAGGAAACTAAAAAGAAAGGAAACAACCTAGCAGTTCTAAAATATGCGATGACATGGCAGTTTAAGACATGGATGCAACAAGTAAGAAAGTGCAACAAGTATGACATGGCAACAAGTAAGACATGGCAACAAGTATGACATGGCAAGGGTAGCAAATCTACTAACATTCACATGGATTTACAAGTCACGTAAACACGTCGTGTACAGAGTTTACACCTTACAGCTGAAGTGGCTGTACGGGCACACTTCTACGCTGAGTGGTCGCTTAATCCTACCCCAATCCCAGAGTTTATGCCTTACAGCCGAAGTTGCTGATCTGGCATACTTCTAAGCTGAGTGGTCGCTTAACCTTACCCCTCCACGTGTAATCGGGCATTGGCTTTTAACCAACACATGTAGCCCGCTTCTGGATCACGAGCCAGGAAATGTATTTGGCATAGGGCTGTGCCTGCAACACAGGTGCCTAGCCTCAACAAGCAAGTACAAGTAGCGTGTGCAACATTCAAGCATGGATTTACATCAGGATGCATGGCATGACATGGGTACAATTAATGTGAGTACAGATAAGGAAATTAAATGTGACAGGCATGGCAGAGCAAAAGTAAAGAGCATACATATATGGAAATTAAGCGCGACAGGCAAAAATGTATGAATGACATGGCATTAAAGGAATGCAAGGGCAACTACTTTACATCCATGACATAGCCAGGGAGGAGAGGAGATGCGCTGGTGGCCTGGGTCGGGGTTCGTCGGAGCAAGGAGGTCAGGGTGGAGCTTGGCCTGGTAAAGAGCTACGGCAAGGATGTTGGCCGCGGCTTCGTTTTGAGGGGGAGGGAGAAGGAGATGCGGGACGCGACCTGGGTATTGGCCATCGGCAAGGAGGCCAGATCTACTAGGGTGTCGTGGAGGAGGCCGTCGGGAGGAGGAAGACTCCGGTGGTGTGAAGTTCGGGCGGCGGCTGGTGATGGTGCTAAGGTTGAGCAAAATAAAAGAACCCAGTTTCTTATTGGTTGATGCTGTAAGAACTTTTAGTCTAGGGTTTATATTATTAAAATAGGGTGAGGGGCAGTGGCCTGTTGAAAGATTAGGTGAAGACCTAGGGGTTATAACAACAGGAAATAATGTGTGGTTGTTGGCATCACGTGAATAAGCATTGGGACCCGGTTCTCAAATTAGCTTAGGGTTTATATTATTAAAATGAGGAGCTGCTGCTACAAAGTTCAGCCTATAGGTTTCCTAGCCTATGTGTGAGGTTAAGAAAGGAGTAGCACGTGAAAGGGCCAAGGGTTGATAACTTGGTGCGGGTTTAGTACCGCACAGAAAACGAGTTAGTCTAGCTTAGTGAAATAATCATAAGAACTTAAGCTTAAATATTGTTTTGATTGGGGATTAGTGCAAAAATGGGTCAAACGGAACACGATAATTACGAGAAAAATACCGGGGCGACCGTGACAATGATAGAAACAAAACTAAGAAGACGGATCACAATTTCGACGACGAGAAACGAACTAAAAATAAAAAGGCCTCACGACAAAAGTGAAAATCGCGACGCCTCTGCAAACAAAGTCAAATTGTGGATGAACGACCCGTGAAATGATGTTCCAAAATAATTCCACAATTTAATACTCTTCGAGAGGGTCACAACGGCATATAACGCCAAAGGGTTCGGGTACAAACAAAGTCTAAAATAAATACGTGCACGAACAAGACTACATGCACAAAAAGCGTACGATCGAAAATGACCGTGACAGAAAACGAGCTACTAGCCGTCATCCATGCCATGTACAAATTCTGCTCGTATCTTGTGGGTCCGAAGGTTATCGTGCATACCTATCATGCCGCCCTCAAGTACCTTTTAAGCAAGAAGGAGGCCAAGCCGCGCCTCATAAGGTGGATCCTCCTCCTCCAGGAATTCGACTTGGAAGTCAAGGACAAGAAAGGGGCGGAGAATGTCGTGGCTGACCATCTATCTAGGTTATCTACTCTCGACCCTGAAGCCACTCCTATTGATGACTCACTGCCTGCCGATCATCTTTTCTCTATCTCTTCTGTCTGGACCCCATGGTACACTGACATCGCCAACTACCTAGCATGTGCCATTGTGCCCCATAATGTGAGTTATCAACAAAAGAAGAAGTTCTTCCACGATGTGTGGAAATTTTATTGGGACAAACCCTATCTTTACAAGACTTGCAATGATGGGGTGATACAGAGGTGTATTCCCGAAACAGAGGCGACCTCCATAATTTCTCACTGCCATGATCAACAATGTGGAGGGCATGCGAGTACATATAAGACCATAGCGAAGATCCTTCAGAGTGGATTCTACTGGCCGACTCTCTTCAAGGACAACTATGCTTATGTCCAAGCCTGTGACAAATGCCAGAGGATGGGGAACATATCCAAGAGAAACGAAATGCCTCCACACTACATCTTGGAAGTCGAGATCTTCGATGTTTGGGGAGTCGACTTCATGGGGTCGTTTTCTTCTTCCTCTGGGAACCAGTACATTTTGGTGGCAGTGGATAATGTATCCAAATGGGTGGAGGCGATAGCTAGCCCCACAAATGATTCCTGGGTGGTGGCCAAATTCTTTAAAATCAACATCTTCCCGAGGTTCGGCGTGCCTCGAGTCTTAATTAGCGATGGGGGGAGCCACTTCATAGAAAAGAAATTTGAAACCCTTTTGAAGAAGGATGGAGTGCAGCACCGAATCGGGCGTGCTTACCACCAGCAAACTAGCGGCCAAGTGGAAGTTTCAAACAGAGAGATAAAGAGTATCCTGGAGAAGACTGTGGCTAGCTCTAGAAAAGATTGGTCATCGAAACTTTCTGATGCACTCTGGGCCTACAGGACCACGTTTAAGACTCCGATCGGTACGACCCCATACCGACTTGTCTACAGGAAGGCCTGTCATCTACTCGTTGAATTGGAGCATAAGGCATTCTGGACTGTCAAGAATCTGAACTTTGACACCAAGGAGGTAGGGAGCCACCGAAAACTCCAGCTGAATGAACTTGACGAGATCCGGCTCGACACTTACGAAAACGCCAGGATCTACAAGGAGAAGTTGAAGCGGTGGCACGACCGGCGCATCCTGAAGAAAGAATTCAAGGAAGGAGACTTAGTTCTCCTATTCAATTCAAGATTAAGGCTTTTTTTGGGGAAACTCAAATCTAGGTGGTCGGGACCCTTCCGAGTCACCAAGGCCTTCCCCCACGGAGCAGTTGAGATCGTGTGAAGGGAAGAATCCTTTAAAGTCAACGGGCAGCATTTAAAGCATTACACAATCAGCGAGCTCGCAATTTCTCCAGCGAGAAACCCAACGACCAATGACTCTGCTGCAAATCCTCCGGATCCAAATTGAGCATAAACTGAGGAGTCGAGCAAACGACTATAAACAACAGCGCTTCATGGGAGGTAACCCACGTTCTGAACTTTTGTTGTTAATTATATGATTAGTTTACTAGTTTTAGTGAATAAATTTTACTATGGGGCTTTTTATTGGGAGACTTGGATAATTTTTTGAATCTATGCAGGAAATTGCTTCCACCAGATCGGTTCATGCATCAACCGATCGGGTGCCCAGTATCTGAAGATGGCCAGTATCAACACATAAGCCAACCAATCGGGTGACACTTGTTGTGATCGGGTGGCAGATCGGGTGATGATTACAGAGCTCTCGAAAATTTTTGGTGTAAAATCAACCCATCGGTTGATAAGAAGTTGCGATTGGGTCGCTGACCGGGTGGAGAGTACAGAGCTCTTGGGAAATTTGGAGAGTGGTCAACCGATCGGGTGAAATACATGTAGCTGCTTTCCAACAAGAAATTTTCGAAGACGACCCACCCGATCGGGTGAACTCTCACCCGATCGGTTTGCCTAACCCTATATAAATACTACCCCTCACCCGACCTCATTCACCCGACTTCCGAATTTCAAACTGCACGGTCCATCTCTCCTTCTTCCAAATCGATCTCCTCCATCACTCCCACTACCCCTAAGATCACCCCCACTTCCTCCCGTACTTCCCCACCATCAAAAACCTCCCATCGACCACATTCAACCGCACATCACCCAAACCCAAACCCTAGCCCCCAATTTTCGAAATTTCAGTTCTTGTTGGATTAGCATGTGGCGGCTCCCCAAATCACTCCATCATACATCAAGGTATCTAGTGGGGAGTATCTAGCTTGGAGCTGCATCACTGCTGGGTAACCTCTTTCCAAGCTTTATGTTTCCTCACTTGTGTGCAATATTTTGATTTTGTGTTTACTTCCTACATCTGCTTTATCATAAGTGTAGACACAATCCCACACGTAATTGTTCTTCTACTACGCCATTAACATGTCTGGGAAGGAAAAAGAGCCAGCATCATCATCACGTAGACACAACCTACACGGCCCTTTTCCCCCATCTTTCCTTGACATCAATCCTTCTTTTAAAGAACAATCTGCACGTTTGCACACCCTTCTTCATCGCCCCATGCGACCTACTTTTTGCTGATCACCCCACGCTAGAATCTCTCGGACTTTTGAGGGGCGTAGCCAAACTTTTCGAATGCATTTGGTGCGATTTCCTCCTGCGTGCTCATGCCCACACACATCGGAATCTCACACCTGAGTTCCTTTCTTCTCTCGAAGTATACGATTGGGGATTCGCTTTCTGCATTTTCAATTCCGATTTTTCAATGACGTTTGCCGAGCTAACAATTTGCTAAATTTTCCTCACCCCGATCGTTATGTTGAATGCTCAACTCACGATCGGTCTGATATCTATTCTTACTTCCGGGACGATGGTGTTTGGCAATGATTCACCCGGTATCCTACCTTTCTATCTGGGGCACTTGCTTCCTATATTATACACCCGTGTTACCGCTTCGCCCATTGCCTCTTTGCCAACACCATCTTTTCCCGCGTGGATGTTTCCCCTGTGTCTAGGGACGAGCTTTTCTTCCTATATGCCATGTCCCACGATAGGATCCGTGGACATGACCCATTACCCATTAACACTGGCCATTGGATCATCCACGAGATTTTATCTGTTAGCCGTGCAACTTTCGGACCTATTTGTTGTGCTGTGATGATCACTCTAATTGTCAGTCATGTTTTGAGGCTGCCGTCCGACCTCCAAATTTTGTCGGGTCGAGCCCGTATCGATCGCGACTATTTGATCGATATCGACATGATCACTCCTTTTGGTCGCGAGCGCGTAGTCTACCTTTATAGTCCTGACAATACTCCTTTTGCCATCCTCCCACCATCATCTCTTGAGCGAATCCCCATTCGCACTTCCCATTTACCCTGTGAATTCTATCCGGATCATTGGTATTCTTCACTAGTCCATTTTCCACCCCTGGATCCTCTCGATTAGCACACTTATGCCGGGTCACCTGGAACCATCATTATCCATCACGATCCACCGATCAATTTCGATGCGCCTGTGATCCAGCCCATTGCCCCTCCTTATCCTGTCGGCACACCCTCTCCTTCGTCTTCACCATATTCTTTCGTCCACTATTCCCCACCCTCCTCACCATCTCCCTACAATTCTTTCGACAGCAGCTCAGATTGACTTCCCCCTTGCCATTTATTCTGCATCACCATGATCACCATTTTTGCTAGCATTATCATGATCAGCTTGGGGGAAATAAATTTTTTGTCATGTGTTGTCGTATCATGTTGGTGGTGTGTGCTTGTTTATATGTGTTTGTGTGTATGTGTTTTTGGTATATTTGGGTTGAGTGTCTATCTTCTTTATTTTTCTTTTTTATTATGTGTGTCTTTCATGTTTTTCAATTTTTTGTGTCGATGCATACTTCCCTACCATTTCGATGCGTACTTCCCTACCATTTTCCTTCCCCTCCCATATTTACTGTTATTGCATTGAGGGCAGTGCAAGATTCAGCTTGGGGGAGTCGCACTTTGTGCATCAGTTGCGTCTTTTCACCGTTTTTGAGTCGTTTTCATCGTGGTTTTCTTTTTCTTCTCATCCTTTTGTTCTCCCTCTCATAGAGATGACCCCACATGATGAACTGCCACGAAACCACATGCGCACCTAACTTAGCTACAATAATCACTTTCACTAACCCTAGGAAGCCGAGTCCTATTGCATTTCATGCTTCGTGCATTCACTTTGCTTTTGTGTGAGTTGTTTGTCGTAACTAGCTAGTTGGTGTGCTTTTACGTTGTGATTTTGTTTTATATGCCTGTCCTTGGTTGACCCCTAGACTATCATGCTTTGATTTCGAATATGCGGTATTTTGCTTACACTGCCTGCTTCTTTATGCATGAATAATATATATATATTTTTTGCAAGGTAAGTTAGTATCTATATTGATAAAAATCGAAGTTACAAGGTGGTTGAACACAGAATACCAGGCGCAATGACTAAGGGAGAGGACACAAGCATCGTCACCCTAGAACATATTACCTGGTATCAATGATCAGAGCCAAAGTACAAGTATATTACAGGAACAAATACATACAATAGGTTTTTTAAAAACCCACTAGCCGAACCCAAATCGCAGGTCAGAAGCCACATTTGCTAAAGAGCATAAGCCGCAAATAAACCACCATACATACAGAAGAACAAGGCTGCCTCAATATACTTCCAACTGAAACAGCATAAGCACCCCAGGAGACATAATCGCCAAAGGCACCGGCCGCTCAACACTTTGCCCGAAACCAAAATGCAGCAGCTTGCAAGACTGGACCGAAGCAACACATCAAAAACCAGCCTGTAACCAAAAAAATCAGCAGCCAAGTCCCAAAGTTGCATACGCCTGTAATAAATATCAGCCTGTGTCAAAAGGCATGATGTCCCAATTCATTGCAGCAACATATGCTTCATCCTCCACCTCGCCAATGTTCCGAAGAGCCAAACGGACGTCCGTTGATATGTCCTCAAATAGTACAGTTTTCGGCTTCCTAGAATTTTCGAAAACACGCCTGTTGCGCTCCCGCCACAGGTGATATACAACCGCAGCAAGAATAACCCGAGCAAGCAAACCAAGAACCCCCTTCTTCACATATTTTCCCAAGTAATAGATCCCAATTGTCGGCAAAGAGAGGGTTGTCGGCTCTTTTACTCCCAGTTTGAGAAGGGCTCTGCAAATAAGGTAATTGGAATAAGGGCATTCAAAGAATAGATGGGAGACAGTTTCCGGGGTACCATCCGAACACAACTCGCAAGCGTTAGAGTTGAGGTTACACCATTTTTCCATACGCACTTTTGTTAGAAGTTTGTCTTTAAACGATCGGAGTAGAGTAATAGACATTTTTGGGATGGACTTACTAAACCAAATCAGTTTAGCGAAAGGGTACAGGGTACCTTTATCACGAACAACGTTCCAAGCCTCTCTGAATTTGAAAGAAGAATCCCGCTTCCATTCCCAAGTATCAACACCTGGAGTCAAAGAGATATGCTGGAGCAGTGGTTTCAGGCTTAAAATATCAGCATTATCCATCCAAGATGAACCATCCCAGTAATCACTGACTAGTCTCATACTAGCCCCATCGGGGATGCTGTATAGATTTTTCAAGGGACCACAAGGAAGCCAATTGTCATGCCAGAAGAGAGTGTCTTTCCCATCTCGTACCTTTCTCAAGATTATACGTTGAGATAGGTTCCTGCAATGCAGAAGGAACTTCCACGTACCAGATTGAGAGGCGTCACCGTTAGCAGCATAGAACCTGGAAGATTCCTTATATTTAGTAAGCATGTACTCAGCCTATAAGCCCTTGACCTGAAGGAATCTCCATGTTAGCTTAATCCCAGATGCAAGATTCAAATCAGTAAGCAATCTTAAACCAACACCACCTTCATCCTTAGGTCTGTAAGAGTGTTTCCAGGCCCAAGATTTTGTAGACCCCCAAATAAATTTCCTACACATGGAGGTAAGGGTTCGCAGAACCGATGTAGGTACTTTGTAAACATGAACCCAGAAAAAAATCATTCCATAAATCACACTTCTTACCAACTCGATGCGCCCAGAGATTGATAATAGGGAAGAAGTCCACCCACTCAGCCTTTTCCTACACTTGTCAATTAGGAGACTATACATATGCGCTTTGGGGTATCTGGAAGAGAGAGGGAGCCCCAGGTAAGTAGTAATGGTACTAGCCCTCTTAGCACCCAAATAATCTGCGAGTTCTCCAGGATGCTTTACGCCCTTGCTAAACATGGACAGACTCTTCTCCCAATTGATCTCACGTCCCGTGAAGTTTCTGAAATCCTCCAGCAAATTTTTATGTCCCCCTAGTGATTTTTCTGTTGCACGGCAGAAAACCAATAGGTCATCAGCAAATAACAAATGAGATATAGATCCAGCTCGTTTCATAGGGTGGACAGTTCCTTTAGCAATAGCCTCGGCTAGGAGGAGAGAGAAAGCTTCCATGATAATGACAAATAGGAACGGGGATATAGGATCACCTTGTCTTATCCCTCTATTACCCCCAAAGAAGCCCACAGGGGACCCATTAACCAAAACAGAGAAAGATGCTGTAGAGATGCATTCCTTAATCCAACCGATGAACTTATTCCCAAACCCCATCTGATGCAAGATATAATACACAAATTCTCTGTTTACACTGTCGAAAGCCTTTCTGAGATCCAATTTCAGGCACGCCCTGGACCCCATTGGGTTGCTAAAATCCCTGATCTGCTCATAAGCTAGCAAAGTACAATCAGATAGCAATCTTCCATTAATAAAAGCAGATTGGTTTGGAGAAACCAAATCGCTAATAATTCTCTTAAGCCTGTTGCAAATCACTTTGCTAATGATTTTGTAGATGATATTGCAACAAGCAATGGGCCTGTAATCTCCAAGTGAAGAGGCATTAGTATTTTTAGGAACCAAGGTAAGGAAAGTGTGATTCACCTGTTTTAGAAGCGAAGAAGATTTGAAGAAAGATTGGACAGCCACAACTACATCATGTCCAATAAGTTGCCAATTGTGCTGGAAAAAGAAACCATTGAATCCATCAGGGCCAGGGCTTTTAGAGCTTCCAATCTGAAAAACTGCCTCTTTAATTTCTTCTGCAGTGACCATTCTTTCCATCCATCTAGCCGTTTCCACCTTAAGTTTCCTTTTAGGAACAAGATTGGGGAAAACATTCCAATAATGGGTCTGATTGTAGAGGTTCTCATAGTATTGAACGACCTCAGCCTTAATATCAGCATAAGATTTGCTTTGTACTCCATTTACATCCACGAGATGACTTAGATTATTGATGCTCTGTCTTGCCTTCGTAGCATTATAGAAGAAGCTAGTATTTCTGTCTCCCAAGTCCAACCAATCCTGTCTACTCTTTTGGCGGTGCATTTCTTCATCCATGTCAAGTAAATTTGCAAGCTCAAATGATAGCTTTCGTTCTTTCTCCTGGAGGTCTTGGTTATAGTGTAGGCCAAACTGACTACTAACAGCTTCAAGATTACTTCTACAAATTTGAATTGGATCCATAGCACGATGATCCCTGGCCCATCTTCTAAGTTCAAATTTTAACTGCCGCAATTTCCGAACCAGACAGAACATAGGTGTTCCACCATAATTTGTAGGCCAGTGTGCAAGTAGGATATCATAGAATCCTGGCAAATGAATCCAGTGATTGAAAAATTTGAAAGGCTTTGGGTCAGCAAATACCTGAGAATGAAGGTTGATGAGCATTGGCGAGTGGTCACTGGTGTTAGGATCCAAATATTCCAAGTAAGAGTCAGGAAGCTTGTCAAGCCATTCAACATTGCAAAGTACCCGATCCAATTGTGCCGTAATTCGGGCCGATCCCATACGGTTATTGCACCAACTGAGGCGATTCCCGGTGCATTTGAGATTTCCCAATCTACAATCAGAAATTGAGTTGCTGAAGTCAGAGAGTTTGCTAGCTTCCACCTTGCGGCCACCAATTTTGTCTTTAGCATATAAGATACAATTAAAGTCGCCTCCCACTAACCAGGCTTTAGAGTTTATAGTTGCCACATCCCCCTTAAGGTTCTCCCATAAATGCTTTCTTTCAGTTAGAGAGTTGCTGCCATACACTGCCGTAAGGGCGAATTCAAGTCCCCCGGTATTAAGACATCTAATTGTGATGTGCTGCATAGAGCATGAGATGACGTCAGTCTGCCACACAAATGGATCAAATCCTGTTAAAATACGCCCTCCAGCATGAGTGTGAAAATTATCAATAATATTCCATCCCTTAGGAATGCAAGATTTGGTTATTATGGCTGCAGAATTCAACTTAGTCTCCAAAAGCACAATGACTGAAGGCTTTAGCTTTTTGATCCTATCCTTGAGGTCCCTACACCTCACAGAGTTATTAAGTCCCCTATAGGGTGGGTCTATCCTTAAGATATATATAACGCTTCAAATCGCATGTGTCGGGACTCTACCAATAGGGCTAGGATAACCCATTTTACTTATGTTCTGATTCGCGAGAAAATTTTTCTTTTGCCCAAGTGTTTAGAATTCGATTTCTTTTTTTGTTTTACTTGGTGCAAATCCCCTCGTCGTGTACCGTTCTCCCACTTGGGAGAGTACGCAATTATAGCCCAAAATCCAACAATTCAAAAAAAGGAGAGAGAAGACAAATTCAAAGAGAAAAAAGGGAAAGAGGAAAAAAATATATATGTATAGCCAAAAAATCCAAAAAGATATAAAAATACCCAAAACCCAAAAAAATTCCCGTTGTGAATATTATTCCTATCCACCGTGAATAAAGGGAAGGTGAGAATTTGCACCAAGTGTTCAACTCCACACCTTCTCAACCTCCTTCTTTTTTCGAACACACTTGGCATAGGAATTTTCTAGTGATTATCTAGGTAATAGTGCGGTGATCTTCTAGTTCCTAGCAGTGGAGTCCCCGACACATGATACGCTTCAATTCTTATTCTATTCTCATGCATGCTTGAGCTATTATTCACCGCTAATTCGAATTGAATCGATATTTGGGTCATTCCTTGGGAATGTGTATATGGAGCTTTATTGCACAATTTAGATAGTAACACCGTCTGCTAGCTCACGACCTCGCTCACTCCCGCTTCACCGCGTGGACCCACGACACTTGTACGGACTCATATTCCTGGGTTTAGTGATGTGTTTATCGCATGCTTGCTTAGTGTGGAGTGTTTGATTTTGTTGGCTCTGACAGGCGATCTAGGATTTTTGCTTTCTTTTTCTGTTTCTTCCTTTCTATTTTTCCGTCTGAGCTCCTACTCTCACTCGTCTTCCTCGAGGACGAGGAAGGGTTCAGCTTGGGGATTTTGATGTGCGTTTATATTTTATATATTCACACACGTCTTCTTCGTGATTTTTCGTTGTTTTCTGTTGTTTTGTATCTATTCTTTTGTGGTTTTTAGTATCTTTTCACTTTCTTTGTGTTTTTGTGCCGTTGTAGGAGATTGCCAGCGCTGGGGATATACAAAGCAAATATCATGAGTCCTTAGAGCAACGGGAGGTGCCACACGCGATCCTAAGGGCCAAAAGTCAAAGAATATCATATTTCAGCCCTCAACCGATCCGATGGACAGACCCACCCGATCGGTTCGTGCACAAGTATCCGATCCGATCAGAAGCAGCAGTGAAGAAGAGCCCACCCGATCGGTTCAGCGATCGGGTGGTGGCGACAGAGCTCTATGTCTTTTGGAGCCGAATTCCAACCGATCGGGTTAAATCTTACCTGATCGGTTCATCTGTAGCCAAAGTGCCCCCAGCTCGCGACCCGACGACTCACCTAATCGGTTCAGCAATTGAGTGAAGTATCTGAGAAACTGAAGGCCAAGTCAACCGTTGCCTCACCCTATCGGTTGATGCTTCAACCGATCGGGTGGACGTGTATTCTATATATAGCCCTAGGTTTTTTCCCAGAACGGGATCCCCTTTCCTAGAACTGTCTTTTTTTAGGATTTTGGCGGCTGCGAATTTATTTTGTTTTGTAAGTTCTCTGATTGTCTTGATACTTTGACATTGCGTTCTTAATACTATTTGCTCCATTATTCTATTGCTTGATCTTTATTTTAATGGCTATAAATTGTTGTGTTGCTCTTTTTGCAATGAATTGTGAGTAGTTTCCTAATCTGGGACATTGGTGGAAGCCCCTTCGTGGGTTCTCCCTAGAACGACCATAGGATTAGGATTTCGATAGGATATAGGAATTTAGATGGTTACGCGGGGTGTTTCATTGTCATTGGCAGGAGAAAGACCGACTCTGACCATCGGGCCAATGGGAAATAAAACTGGCATTTGATCCTTTAGCCACAGCTCACACCCCTAGCGTAGACATCGAATTCTAGCGCGTGGGAACGTCATGATGAAATGTCGGGAGTAATCGTTGCGAGCTTAGTGCTCCCAGATTCGGTCGGTGTTAATGGACATGGGAATGCCCACCGTCCGAAGCCAGGTAGACCTAGCATATCATCTTGGGCATCGACCGGAATATCGGGCCCATGGGACGCTTGGTATCACTTTCAGAGGCAAAGTCTCACCATTAAACCCCAGAATCCAATCGTAATCTTATCCGTCGGTCGTAACAGAGAGAGCACATGATAGGGTGGAAACCAAAGTCCTAGGTTACCTTTTTATATCTTACATCTTTCATTGTTCTATTTCGTGACAAACCACCGAGCGATAGAGCTAGCTCACCCACCGGGTGATTCGGATTCTGTCTGACAACAAGTACACCACACGCTTCCTCGTGTTCGACCCCCAAGCCACACTACAACACCATGCGCTTGCGGTTATAAATGTTTAAATCTGGTATCCCGTTCCGACTACACATTGCTAAATCTAGGGGACGTCAGATATCTTGAGAATTTTTATTAGCATATTCACCCCTCTAGGCATCCAGATCCAACAGGTTGTGATGTAGTTAGGGCTATGTATTCCTTGGTTTTGATGTCGTAATGCCCTATTTTGCATGTAAAATTGCGTATTTTATTAGTTTCTACATGTATTATTCAAGTATATTCATTATCGGTGTACTTGGATCGAATCTGATCTTTGCGGACTTATTCGTGGTGTGATCCTTGTAGACATCGCCGTGACCCTTGCAGACACATGAGCCTATATTATTTATGAAACTAATAATCTATTCGATACTTTTGGCATTATTTCATGTTCGTTATTGTTAAATCTTCCGACGTTCTCATACCATTGCGCGGTGAAATGTTGCGTTATTTAGGTTAAGCAATTGACTCTGATGTTTTAGATCTTGATTCATGCAATACTGTGAGGATTCCGAGAGGATGACATACCACGGGATATGTTTATGTGTGCACACCCGGAGGGGCCCGAGAGGGCGATGATCCGCGAGGCTCATCTATGAATCTTGATTGCGAATATTACAAACCAATTGATTAACCAAGGCATTAATAACCATTGATTGCAAACCCCTGACGAAATTACTACCAACACATCCTCTCCACATTGGTACCCTAACATCAACTTCTCCGTAGTATCTTAGGATTTATTTTTAGTTTTTAAAACCTTTACACCACTATTTTCGCCTTCGAATGGTGGTCGTTTCTTATCTGTTCTCTTTATATTGAAATTCGTGGTTTTGCATGTCAGTTGTCCCGTGGATATGTTACCTGGACTCACCAGGATTATTACTTGTTCGATCTCCTATCCTTGGGAGTAGCGCTCACATCATTTGAGATGAGTCAATTTCAAAATATGCGAGTGCTACACCTAAGTATAGGAGATCGAACAAGCAATAATCGTGGTGAGTCCAGGTATCATTTCCAAGGGATAACTGACCTACAAAACCACAAATTTAAGTTTATAAAGAGTACTAATACAATACAAAACTACCACCTTTCGAAGGCAAAATAATGGAGTAAAGGTTCTAAATGCTTAAAGGTAATCATACGATAACTACGTGGAAGTTGATACTAGGGTTTCAATATTTAGATTTTGTGTTGGTCGTGATTTCGTTAGGGTCTTTGCAATCAATGATTATTAATATCTTTTTTGTAACCCAACATTTCACTCCGCAAGGGTATGAGAACATTGAAAAATATGGCGATAAAAGTTCCTCGAAAGTGCCATAAGTATCAAGTAAATTATTAGTTTCATGAGGAGTTTAAGCTTATGTGTCCACAAGGGTCACTGCAATGTCTGTAAGGATCATGCCACGAATAAGTCCGCAAAGATCATATTTGATTCAAGTACACCAACTGTTGGATATGGACGACATGTATACACCTATGAGGGGATGTATGAGGGTATACGGACCTCGGATGTCGCGTGCATGAAAGCATGTGCGAAGGGAACCTTTTCATGTATGAAAAGGACCACTCGATAAGTGGAAAAAGTCACTTTATAAGTGCAAAAAGGCACTTGATAAGTGCATAATGAAGAGGATAAGGAAATGTGCTAATATAGGCTAATAAGCTTATATATGGTTATTTCCTACAATAACTACCCCTAAAGCCTATAAATAGGACCCAAGGGTAAGGCTTTTAAGGCTAATCATTCATGCCATAAGTTTGCATAAGGCAAAACTTTTCCTCTTCTCCCTTCCATTTTGTTCTTCTTCTAAATAGAGATTTAGACGGTGGAAACTCTGCTTCGATCCTCTGTGACGAAGTACTGACCGTTGTGGCGAATCCAAGGGTAAAGTTCAGAGACTACAGCGCTGCGTACGCTAACGTAAGTTCTCTTTTGATCCTCCATCCTCGTACGACGAGATCCTACATTGGTATCAAAGCCATACGGGTTCGCTCCGGTCTCACCGATGAACGAGGCGTTGTCTTTTTCACGAATGAGTTTTCTACCATTATGGATATGGTAGGAGCGCATCGTGACGGAGAGAATCGTAGCAGTTGTTCTTTTCATGTTAGGGACTTCTGCCATTACGGATATGGCAGGAAGTCTCCGTGACGGGAAGAACTGACCGTTCATCTCGCCAAACTCGCACTCTTCATGGATGCTGAGTCTCCATTCAATAGAGAATGTGAACTCTCTTCATGTGGAGCGTGAAGTTTGCGGTCGTGAAGGTATGTTATTTTTTTTGGCACACGGCCATTGAAACATAACTACTTTCTCGATGAACGGGTGTCTCATCGGAGAAGATGGTAGTTATTCTCAACGGAGAAGATGACCTCTTTGGTGCATGATCGCCATGGCCATATGGGCTATGGAGGCTATGTACCCCCCTCCCCATGCGGAGGGGGTTGGCTACGGCCAATGACAACCAAGACCCCCCCTCCGGGAGGGGGGGTGTGCAAACCGGACCCCAAGGAAGGGGAGGCCGGCCATGTCCAAGGGGCCATGGCCGGCCCTGGCCTCTGCCAGGGCCAGGCGCCCTGGCCCCTGCCAGGGCCAGGGGCGGCCCTGGCCGAGGCCAGGGCCAGGCCCTGGCCGGCCTCAGCCAGGGCAGAGGCCCTGGCCGGGGGGCCAGGGCCCCTGGCCGAGGCCAGGGCCAGGCCTTGGCCGGCCTCGGCCAGGGCAGAGGCCCTGGCCGGGGGGCCAGGGCCCCTGGCCGGCCAAGGCAGAGGCCTTGGCCAGCCCTGGCCTGCCTCGGCCAGGGCAGAGGCCCTGGCCGAGGGGACATGGCCACACCGAGGAGCCCTACGGTGTCATCGGTTTCGGCCCCGGCCACCTGCATGGCCGGCCCATACGGGACCGGCGGCAGTTGCATACGGCAAAACCCCACGAAAAGGGGAATCCGGCCTTGGCACGGCCACAGCTCGACCCCAGCAATGGCCGGGGAAGACCATTACCTCTCGCTACAAAATACGTTTGCATAATACGTTTGAAAAATACGTTTTCAAAATACGTTTTTTCAAAAATGTTTTTCCGCTGCAAAGTACTATAAGAGTACTGTTATTTGATAAAGTGATGGGGAAATATTGAAAGTTGTTCTAGATGGTGATTGGGATCGTAATGAATTTTCCGATTCTAGAACAACATCTTCAATATTTTTCGAAAGTAACTTATCAAATATAATTATATCATTCCAAGTGGGATTTTCCAAGTGGGAGTGATATTAATCTACTCTGAAATTTCCACATTCGATTGATTCAGCATCTCAATGGATCATGATTCGACCAGTGGTCTTTTGGACTAATTTGTGGGACACCTCGGTTCTGTCTGGGGGTAGTGAACCATGGACTAGCCATTCCCCTGGTCGGTCCGCTGGTCGAGACTGCTGAATTATGAAAATGTCTAAAATGATGACTATAAATATGAAATTTATGCAATGTTTTTGATCGAACCTTCGTTTTATGTCTTTTGCAGCATTTTAAAGCTAAAATGTCTTCTGCCGCTAAGAACATCGTCGCTGAGTTGAAAAAAGGTGAAAAACTTAACGGCGATAATTACAAACTATGGTCCATAAAGATACAATATGTTCTAGAGGAGCAAGATGTGCTCAAAACTCTAAAGAACATAATGATTGAACCTGAGTTGGGCACTACGGCCTAACACAGAAGAGACAAGGAAGCTTTCGATGCTTGGTCTCGGAAGAACAAGATTGCTCGCATTACGTTGCTATCAAGTATGGCAGACGACATAATGCGGATCTTCCGAGAGCATGACCTAGCCATGGACATATGGTCCAAGCTAGAAGAGAAGTTTGGTGGCACCTCGGTGTCTAAACTTCGTTCTTTAACTATAAGATTCGATTCGTACAAGAAACATCCAGATCATTCCATGGGGAAGCATCTGCGACATATGGCGAATCTCATCTCAGAGTTAAAGGATGCAGGTCATGTGCTCACTGATGAGCAACAAATCCAAGCAGTCATACGTTCCCTACCAAATGGGTGGGACCAAATGAAGATGCATCTCACTCATAATGAGAGCATCAAGAACTTCAGCGATGTTTCTAAGCACCTCGAGTTAGAGGAAGAGCGGCTTGCGGCCGCCAAGCCAAGTGCAGAAGTGCACATGGTTGCTAGTTTCTCACACGGGGGAAAGAAACGGAAAAATCGTTCGAAGTTTACTAATGAGCGTAATAAGCAACCAGAGTCTACCAAGAAACCCAAACATAAGGGTGGGAACAAGAAATGGCACAAGAAGAAAGACTTGAAGAGGATCAAGTGCTTCAAGTGCAACAAGTTAGGTCACTATGCCCGTTCTTGTACGGATGAAGGTGACAAGGTAACTTGTAATGCTAGTTACATATGTGTTTCTAGTTCAATATTTCTTGTAGAATCTAATCCATTTTGGATAATTGATTCAGGTGCCACCGACCACATAGCAAGGGACAGACGGTCCTTCGTGGAGTATCACCGGATACCCCAAGGAACAAAGTGGATATATGTAGGAAACAACACACGTGTTGAAGTGAAAGGCGTTAGGACGTGCAAGCTAGTCTTGGACAACGGCCGCACTATCTTACTACATGATGTCCTCTTCGCTCCAGATATTCGAAGGAATATTATATCTGTGGTCGTTTTAATGGGTCATGGTTATAGTTGGTTCTTTCATAGTTGTAAAGTGGACTTGTCTTGTAATAATTCTTTAATTGGTTCAGGGTATGTTTTCAAAGGATTTGTTGTATTAAATACAATGTATGATTCCTCATTTTATAATGAAAATTTCCTTATTGCAAATTCATCAAATTATGAGTCAGATGTAATTTGTTGGCATGCAAGGCTTGGTCACATTGGACCAACACGAATGGATAGACTTGCCAAACGTGGCCTTCTATCCAATGTTTCAAAGGTCGAAATGTCGACTTGCGAACATTGCCTTGTAGGGAAATCTTGTCGCAAGCCGTTTGGAACCGGCACACGGGCCGAGGTTTCATTACAGCTCATCCATTCGGACATATGTGGTCCGATGAATGTCAAGACAAGATGCGGGAGGTCCTATTTCATCACTTTTATTGATGACTTCACCTGATTCGGTCATATCTATTTGATATCCCACAAAAGTGAAGCATTAACCTGCTTTAAAAACTATATGAGTTTGGTGGAAAATCAATTAGATCGCAAGATTAAGGTCTTACGAACCGATAGAGGCGATGAATATCAATCAGCAAGTTTTAAAGAACTTTGTGATGAAAATGGCATAGTTCATCAGGTAACTACGCCTTATACTCCTCAAAAAAATGGTGTTGCTGAAAGGAGGAATAGGACTTTGATGGAAATGGTCCGTTCAATGATGGCGCAAGCTAACTTGCCAATCACCTTTTGGGGTGATGCATTATTGACGGCTACTTTCATCTTGAATCGCGTACCCTCGAAATCAGTTAGCTCCACTCCTTATGAGTTGTGGAACCAAAGGTCTCCTGATTTAAGCATATTAAAACCTTGGGGGTGTGCATCCTACGCACATATTTCCTCCCATAAGTATGGCAAACTTGGGCCAAGGGGGAGGAAATGTATCTTTATACGATACGCAGAAAACTCCAAAGGTTATGTTTTCATTGGTCAGGAAGACAATGGAGGACTAATTGAATTTGAGTCGAGGGATGTCACTTTCTTGGAAAACGAGTTTCCAAGACAGGGCGAGATAAGTTAGGACTTATCTCTATTTGAGATTTATGATCAAGAAGGATTAACTCATTCGAGTGGGAGAATTCTTGGTGAAGACGAAAATACGTTTCAAACTTCACCAATGGATGATACGAATGATGCGAATCCTATTCCATACGGGAATAATGATCCAAGTGGGAGCATTTCTAACGACATTCCAAGTAGGAGTGATATTAGAATTGATCTAAATTCGAATCAACAAGGACTTGAAGAATCTCAAATACGACGTAGTAGTCATACAAGGTTAGCTCCTCTAAGATTTGAGGATGAATTCCCACAAACATTTATGACTTTACTACAAGAAGATGACGAGCCTGCTACTTTCAAACAGGCCGTATCATGCCCTGCAAAAGACACATGGATAGAAGCGATGAAGGAGGAATTAGAATACATGAAAGTTAACCAAGTATGGGACTTGGTTGACTTACCCAGAGGACGTAGAGCTATTAGAAATAAATGGGTTCTCAAGATCAAGCATAAGGCTGATGGCTCTATTGACAGATATAAAGCTTGCCTTGTCGCGAAAGGTTTTACGCAACAGGAAGGGATAGACTACGAAGAGACCTTCTCACCTGTTGTGCGTTTTACCTCGATTCGCTTGATTCTGGCTATGGTAGCTTGCTTAGACCTCGAACTACATCAAATGGATGTAAAGACTGCCTTTCTCAATGGAGAATTGGACGAGGAGATCTATATGGAACAACCAACAGGGTTTGTAAAAGAAGGAAACGAACATAAGGTTTGTAAACTTCGTAAATCCATATATGGTCTTAAACAATCCTCGAGGCAATGGTATATACGATTTCAAGAAGTTGTCTTATCAAATGGTTTTACCATGCTTGATGAAGATAACTGTGTATATATCAAGAGGATCAAAAGCAAGTATGTTATTATGTCTCTATATGTAGATGACATTTTAATAGCCAGAAATGACAAGGGCTTTGTGATGGATATCAAGGCTTGGCTTTCATCAGTATTTGAGATGAAAGACATGGAAGACGCCGCATATATCCTTGGAGTTAAGATTTCAAGGAATCGTTCGAAGAAACTTCTTTCTCTTTCACAAGAGACTTATATAAAGAAGGTTCTAGAATGTTTTAATATGCAGGACTGCAAGTCCATTGATACTCCTATAAGCAAATGTGATAATTTATGTCTGAAATCGTGTCTACAGAACCAAAAGGAAAAGAAAATTATGGAAAAAGTTCCATATTCTAATGCAGTTGGTAGTCTAATGTACGCTATGATGTGTACAAGACTGGACATCTGTTTTGCCGTTGGAATGGTAAGTCGTTACCAATCCAATCCAGGGCAAGTACACTGGAAAGCAGTTAAGAGGATAATGCGGTATCTTAAAGGAACTGCAGACTATGCTTTATGCTATCAAGGAGATGCCTTGAGGCTCGAAGGCTATACTGATGCTGATTGGGTGGGTGATCTCGATGAGCGACGATCGACCTCAGGATATGTTTTTCTACTCGGATCTGGTGCAATATCCTGGAGTAGCAAGAAACAATCCTGCATCGCACTTTCAACTATGGAAGCCGAGTTTGTAGCATTTAGCATGGCAGTCCAAGAAGCTATTTGGCTTAGGAAGTTCTTAGGCAGGCTAATTGATGCAAGTGGCTCAGGTGCTGTACCAATACACAGTGGCAGTCAAGCATCTATAGCCTATGTCAAAGATCCAAAATTCCATTGTAAGAACAAACACATTGATATCCGCTATAAATTTGCAAAAGACTATGATAAGACCAAGAAGGTAGACATTAGGTACATATCTACGCATGAGATGATAGCGGATCCGCTTACGAAGGCGATCCCCAGAGATGTGTTTTACAAACACTTATCTTCTCAAGGATTGCGTATGAGCTGAGTTGTACCAATGTAAATTCCCATGTCTATGAAAGATCAAATTTAATAAAAGAATAAGTTCTTTTCAACATTGCATATGAGTTTCTTGAAAATGTTTGTGTACATTTATTTTAAATCTCAGCTGAATTTTTGTATGTCGGACAGATTGAGGTTGGCTCTCTCACATGAGCAACTGCCTTTATTCTATCAGACGGATAAAATAAAGATGAGACCTGTTTAAAGTCAAAATCGTCAGGCGGATGATTTAGAGTCATGACTTAAACAAAATGGTCGTATGAAAGATCGGCATCATATGGATGCTTACAAAAGATCTAAAAACATTTTTAAATCTTATCTATCTTATGCGGGATGTGGGTCCAGGAAATTACTGAGTAGAAAAGGGACTCAAAGTCAGACATTGTGGTGTCTGATCATCATCCTTACAACATCATTAAGACATACGCTCCCTGGGAAAGGAGTGATGTTGTAATACGTATTCATAATACGTATGCATTTGACCCTTGGGATAGAATAGTAATTGTGTTTACTATTATGTGAGACCCAAAGACCACATGGGTCTTAACTTCTTACCCTTATGGACTCTTATTGGTTCCTTTAGATTTGACTGTGTGATCGCTATCTTAGCATGTTGCTTATGGAATATGGTAATTCGGTCCGGCGGGGCATGTTAGAAAAGCGAGTCAAGTCAAGATCGAAAGGATCGCAAGAAGAGGAAGATTAATTTCATATTCACATTTGGACTTTAGAGATTCAAAGCTGGCCAGCCAATTGTAATCCAGATGGGATTCAATTGTTGAATATAAAGTATAAGAAATGTGAAGAAATAATCTAGGGTAAAGCATGCGTTAATCTACTCAACTTTGCACCTCAAAGAGTGTTGTGTATCTCTGAAAAGTGCACAACAACAGACTCTATGCGCATGACGGTCACATGGTCTATTTCTCGGTATGATAAATAGAAGAACTAAAGGAAAAGATGTTTCCTTACAATCCCCTCAAGTGTGAGTGGGAGATGTTGGATATGGACGACATGTATACACCCATTAGGGGATGTATGAGGGTATACGGACCTCGGATGTCGCGTGCATGAAAGCATGTGTGAAGGGAAACTTTTCATGTGTGAAAAGGACCACTCGATAAGTGGAAAAAGTCACTTTATAAGTGCAAAAAGGCACTTTATAAGTGCATAATGAAGAGGATAAGGAAATGTGCTAATATAGGCTAATAAGCTTATATATGGTTATTTCCTACAATAACTACCCCTAAAGCCTATAAATAGGACCCAAGGGTAAGGCTTTTAAGGCTAATCCTTCATGCCATAAGTTTGCATAAGGCAAAACTTTTCATCTTCTCCCTTCCATTTTGTTCTTCTTCTAAATAGAGATTTAGACGGTGGAAACTCTGCTTCGATCCTCTGTGACGAAGTACTGACCGTTGTGGCAAATCCGAGGGCAAAGTTCAGAGACTACAGCACTGCGTACGCTAACGTAAGTTCTCTTTCGATCCTCCATCCACGCACGACGAGATCCTACACCAACTACGATAATACTTGAATAATACATTTAGAAACTAATAAAATACGCGATATAACATGCAAAATTGGGTGAAGAGACATTAAAATCAAATATTACATAGCCCTAACTACAGCACAACCAACACATACGAAGATTATCCATGAATGGAGAGAAAACAATCAATATTCATAGACAAATACATCATAAAATACTCAAAATACACGTCTAATACTCCAAATACAAGAGTAAAAGTTAAGACATTTATCACCAAATCGCTCTAATTGAACCCGAGATCTTCTTCAGAAAATAGCATCTGCCTCTGTCTCCGATGCGTCCAAAATTCACTAAAAAATACGTGAGAAAGCTTCAAAATACGCGAAGAAAAGAAAAAAACCTAGAAAAATACGCTTATGTATAAAGATTGCGGGTTTCTAAGTGGTAGCGGCTCCGGATCCGCATGTAATTTCGTCTTAAACCCGCTACCGCAACCGCTTCAAATGAGGAACATTGGATATATGTGCGATGGAACATGATACCGACACGTGGCACCCAGCGCCTGCTCCACTTTAGTCTCAATCCGAGTTTGCTTCGACGTTTGTTTAGACCGTTGAATCGATCGGGCGATGGCCCAGATCAAGCCACGTCACCTGATAGTTGCTCTATCTTTAACTCTTAACTTGCTAGTTAGATTGGGGGGGGGGGGGGGGGGGCTACGGCTCAGATTGAGCCACGACGCACCCGCTTCATCGTTGACCCAAGATGTTGAATCGTGGGTGGGAAGCAGTAGGATGCTGCCACATCGGAGCGTCGGGTGCTGCGGCCATATTTTCTTGTATTCCCTTCGTATTTTTTGTATTTAAATGGTATTCTGCATTCAAAAATTCATAAAAATTAACACAGATCTCAAAAAAAATAGGAAAAAATATCCGTTAGAATCGTAAATTGAGATCTACACATGAAAAATATTAGAAGACAGAAATAATCAATAAAATATTATTTTATGCATATATCAAGAGATTCTTCTAATAATTATGAGTAATTTTAATACGCTCGTATTAGAAGCCAAATATGCATCATATATGCACAAAATGACAATAAATGAGGGGTTAAATATGCAATAGTTGCACTGAATCCAAACCTCAACTAGCGCTTTCCTAGTCCCTAGCAAAAAGAACGATTAAATCGGATTCTTAATAAAAATATTAAATTCTATCCATCGTCTATGGCTTGGCTCATTAAAACGCTTTCCATCATGATCTTTACCATCAAAATACACAATCCATGAAGAAGATTAATCACACAATATTTTCTCTAATTTAATTTGAATAAATAACATGCAAGCATCGTTTTGCATAAGTGAAAGTATAACACGACATCATGTCATAATTTTCTTATTTCCAAGAAATTGGCATCACTTAAAGGTCATTCAGTTCATGGGTATTGAGTTTGCTTTATTCATTATATCTTTTTTCTTCTTTTTTGATGACTTAGAATGATCCATGTACCGAGATTTCAGTTAATGACTCCTTGGCCGGACGACCTTCGGGTATTAGGCTTAGAAGAGCCCCTCGAACATAATAACTCGAATCATCTAAGTTTTTATTCTCTCTTTTTCTAATGCACTCCCTATCGTCTATCTTTCGACGTGAATTTCCATGCTTCATGAGGCACGAAGACCAGGCTACTTAATAAAACTCAAAGAAATTGTGCATTTTATTCTTTTTCTCATTTTTTCTTTTATTTCTTTTTTACAAGAAACTCAACACCCATAAGCGTAGACATATTCATAATGGCCAAACTCCTCTTCAATTCGAAAATTAATCCAATTAACCATGTCTACTTAAGCTTATGCATCAAAATAACTAGCGTGAAATAAATTCAAACTATGTCAAGATATTAGTCACGGTAATTGAAATTTTTTCATAAAAGGCATATTAAGGATTAATTCCATTAGGGAAAAAGCCATACACAATTTTTAGAGTTCAATCAATGCATAATCGTCCGATAAAGTGATACATGAAGGAGTATTAAATGATGAAAAATGGTGATTGGTTCTTTTCAATCTCTATTATTATTATTTTTTAAAAAATCCTAAGATCTTATACTCCCCCCAATTAAAGATGTTTATTGTCCTCAATATTGAAAATGGTACGAGTTTATTCAAGAATAATTATCCTAGAAAGCAAATAAAAATCTACTCTATTGGGAAGAACACGTCGTGGTCAAATAGAGGATCACAGATCTTTAATGGTGGATAAAGTTGTTCTATCTACTCATTGCGCTCCTCATCGAGCATCTTTCCTCCACTAGCTGAATTAAACCACAGCAACATAACTCCCAACATCTCTATAAAGTGTTCACATGTATCCTGCAAGAGATGAGTTACGTTTGTCCAATTAAGTCTCAAATACCGTTCAACGAAAATGTTCCAATGTAGTCATCAAAATACGTAAAATAAAGAAGAGCATGTTGATGACTACTCCCTAAAAAATTTGCACTACTCTTGGTATGATGCTCAACCAAGGGGGAGAGTTATGAATGATTTTAGGAAAAGGGGGAAAGAACGGTTCGGGCTCCATATTGATAATCTCTGAACTCATATCACTAGTTGTCTCCTCATCCCGTTCATCCAAAATTACTTGCTTGTCCTCTCCTTCTTTGCACACACTCCATGTCATGTTAATATCTTGATAAGTGCTTTCAATGTGACATGGCTCGCTCAGTATACATGCAATAGAAGAAGAACCCATATTAGATATTTGAATCTGAATTTTAAAAAGATTACTTTCTTCTAAGCAAGTAGCCATCAAAGTAAGATTCTCAATTATTTGTTGAATTTGATGACTCCGAGTAAGTAGACTTTGCAGAAATTCTTGGGATTTAGCCTCATGTGTCTGAATGAGTAATAGAATTTCCTCTTTTAAGGGTTGCAAGGGTATGTATATGTTTTGCTCTCCTTGATCAGGACATGCTCCAATGTCATCGCAAGAAAGCTCTGTCGCTTTCTGAAGCCTCATTAATGATGTGGTCATTCTCTTGTAAGGACTGCATGTACTCCCAAGCCTTTGTCGGTGTCGTGACTCCCAAAATTTCCTGCAGCTTTGGTTGTAGTCCAAAGAAGAAGAACTCCATAAGCTCTTTCTTTGTATACCCATGCTGTGGATAGCCCAATACTAGCTCTGTGAACCTCCTCCAGGCTTGATAGAACATTTCACAGTCTCCTTGACTGAAATTAATAATCTTGGCTTTCTCCATTCTATGCTTATGCTCAATAGCCCGCTCTGTATCATACCAATAGTCTGTGCCATAGAATTCCAAAGATTATTTTTTGATATTTTAAAAAACCAAAAAAACTTATAAATGTCCTAAGCTATATAGGATGGAAAGATCTCACCGAATATTCCTCTGTATAAACTGAAATTGAAGATCACAAGTACAGTTGTCCCCATCAACGGCACCAAAAACTAGGCTCGTCTCGAAATATGCGAGTACTACTCCCAAGTATAGGAGATCGAACAAGTAATAATCATGGCGAGTCCACGTATCGCATGTAAGGACCCTGGCTATGAGGAAAACACTAGAAGGGGGGTTTGAATAATGTTTATAAAAATTAACTATGAAATTACGCCTAATTAAAATCCTAATCCAACAAAGATGTGGAATTAAAAGAAACACCAAATTAGCAATTCAAACAGAAAGATGTTTCAAGGGTTCGGATTACCCAAGTCAAACCCGACTTGTTCCCGGTAATCCTACGTCCTTTCCACCTGGGATACTACCCAGATACTCAAGTTAGAACCCTAACTTGAGGTTTCTTTTTAACCCACTTGTAGCAACCCTACAAGTGTAATTAATACACAATTGATGTCCTTTAATCCCACAACTTGAGATCAAGCAAACCACTCTCACAACCGAGCGTAAAACCAAATAATGAGAGTTATGAAATTTGAAATTAAACACTTACAAATTACATATACCTTGAAGTAGAATTTGAAGGAGCAAAGTGAAGTGAGTGTTGATCTCTTCCAAGAAGAGAGAGAATCCCTTTCTCTTGTCACCACCAAATGCCTAGATGATATTAACTTTGATTCTAGGTTGGAGAGCAAGAGAGAATGAGATTGGAATTCTAGGGCTTTGAGAAAATAAGAGCCTGAGACACTTAGAGATGATCAAGAGTTAATCAATAGATCCCAATGGAATAGTAGAGGGCCTCTTTATATGTTCTCTAAAACCCTCAACAGAATACCCAAAACCTACTTTGAAATCAGAGTGAAAAATCTCAACGGATTAATTTTACAGCCAGGACAGGTGACAAATGAAGAACGGACAGTCGCCTGCTGCACTGTGTCAGAGGGTAGGTGAGAATTCAAACGGTAACTTACCACGAGGACAGTCGACTGATGAAGATTAGACAGGCCACTGAAAACCGACATGCTACTGATAAACCTTCTACAGGCGATTGTGTGGTAAAGTGCGTAAGTTGACAGAGTGTAAGCATTCTGGGTAAGCTTGGACATGCGACTGACGTGGTATCCACTGGGGCCTGTGCCATGGGCAGGCTACTGGGAAACCAACTTTAATCATCTGTGTGCACAAGTGCATAACTTGCCAAAATTAAAGATCTGGGCAAGTGATGGACATGCTACTGATGTGGTATCCATAGGTGCTTGTGCCATGGGCAGGTGACTTGGAAACCAACTTCAGCCGTCTGTGTGTACAAGTGTGTAAGTTGACAGATCATGGGATCTTTGGGCAAGAGGAGACATGCGACTGACTAACAAGTCACAGACGACTGAAACTAGACATGCGCGAGTACTTTGTACAGCAGTCGTCTGTTGAAGTTGAATACAGAAAAGCCCAAAAACCTATGTCAAAACATGTGCATTACAGACGATGGCAGAATAATTCTCAGGCACCTGTATGGAGACATGCACCTACATTTTGTTCTTCAGTCGCCTGTTGAAAATCCAGAATGCATATTAAAAGGGAATGAAGAGTTGGAGTCCTAGGAAATGGTTTCTAATGACGTCCTAGGCTAGATAAAGTGAAGTGTGTGATCTCCAAGATAGTTCTACTACAAGGCTACATTCTAATCAAAAGAAATAAAAGCATAAAAAGGTTTACATTGTATTTTTCTTCTCTTCTTTCTCTTGAATGGCCTTGAAGTCTTTGAAGCTCCCTTTATTCAATTGATCACCCAATCTTCAATTCATTGAGGTTTGATTATCTTGATAGTCATCCATTGATATTTGATCTTCATGATTAGCTTAGGCAATGGATTAACTACGTAGAGGGGATTTATCACAAGTATTTATGTTTACTCATCATCAAAACCAAGTAGGGAGAAGTCCAATACTTAACATTCTTCCCCTTTTTGGTGATGAGGAACAATCATAAAAACAGAAATAATTGTGCTTTAAAGAAATACTTACTCCCCTACTTAGATGCCAATCAAGTCAGACAATAAAGATATGGGCATCATGAGATCAATTAAAGTATAAGTATGATATACGTGAATGAAATGAATTCAAGTATTTGAATTTAGGATTTTTGAATCCAAATTCACTATATCTTACTCCCCCTGAATCTAATGCTATTTCAAAATTAGCTTCAAGTTTAGCTTCTAATTAGCACAAAATTATGATTTGTTTAGTTCTCTCACCCTATTGCATTATCCAGAAAGTGGGAGTAGAGAAATAACACAACTAGTACTAAATAAAAGCAAAACATCATGAGAGTATAAAGAAGTGCATATGCATTTAATGTGATACCAAAAGAAAATATGAAAACCATGATGGTGTATCACACAAATACATATCAAAATCATCAAAACTAGATTGACTAGAGGAATAGAAGTCCAATAGCAAAATTCATCATGCAATACATCTCAACATTCAATATATATAATAAAGAGCACATGAAGAGACAAAAATGCACAACAATAGAAATGAGATAAAAATGAGCCAACGATGACATCATGTGTGTGTGTGTGTGTGTGTGTGTGTGTGTGTGTGTGTGTGTGTGTGTGTGTGTGTGAAAAGAGAATACATGGAGTACAATGAAAATAACAACCCCAAAACATCCATATGACAACATCAACACAAAAGTATATCTAACCTTACATGAAACTATAATATCAATATATATATATATATATATATCCAAAATAACCATCGATACATCAAACATCCAAACTCTCTAATCCTAATAAAAAGAAACTAAGTCCTAGGGTGAGCAGTCTCTGATCATCACCAATCGTCAACCTGGACAACATCCGCATGAGCTCTTATCTCAACATGAAAGCCCTGGGTCACTATCTCCGAGGTAGACACAACAGCAGCTGGAGGAACATCAACATGAGAGGCCTCATCAGGAGCAGCCTCAGCATGCTCTACAACAGTAGTAGAAGGCTATGGAATCTGAGAGATGTCAGTTGGATGACATTAGGAGACGACAGTAGGAGGAGGCTGGGTGACGTCAGCTAGAGGAGCCTGAGCGTCACCAGAAGCAGTAACAATAGATGAGGAATATCCTTAGCAGGATGAAGTAATGAATGGAGGGAGGCAGGTATAGATAAGCCCTAATGCTCAAATGAGGTACTGAGCATCTCAAGAAGCAAGGTCATCTTCTGATCCAGAATAGTGACCTTCTTATCCAAATGGATGAAGAAGGGATCAAAGGCTATCGAAGGAGGAGCTGAAGATGATGATGGAATCGAAGTACTAGCAGGAGGAGCATATGTGCTGGCTGGAGGCACATATGATGTATATGGGCTAGAAGCAGATTGCTCTTCCTAGCTGCAGTCTGCAGAGCTGAAGATGACTTCATCTTTGCAGCTGTATCAAGAAGGGAGCTAAGATGTATAAGCTCATATGCAGACAACTAAATCTCAAAATGATGGAAGACATGAGTGAGAATGCAACCATATGGGATATGAGATGTGGAGGGGGTGATCTCGATGTGGTCCATCCTATCTAGTATAACCCCAGCCCAGTTCAGTTCCATCCTCGAAAAGATAACATACATGCACTTGAGGATGTCATGTGAGGGCTGGTTAGAGGATCCATACTTGGGAAGGATGTTGGACTTGAACATATGATGGACAACCCAACCACAAGGAGTGAACATAGAAGCCTTCACCCCTGAGATGATGATAGGAGGGACGACACGAAACATGTCCTGGAGGATGACAATGTTAAGCTCAACAACAGAGGATATGGAGATATCAGCAGGTAGGCATCCTAAGGATGGGATGCTAAGAATGGTCCCTAGAAGCTTGGGGTCAAGCTTGATCGATGTCCCCTGAACAACAGTATCTGAAATCCTTGTCTCGTTATACTCACCGTGAAGGCGGTTAGCATAGAAAAACTTGATGAGCATGTGATAAGGCCTAAGAGACTTAGCTTGGGAATATCTAAAGATATCAACAAACTTGGTCGAAGTCAAGAGCTGGGAGAGGTTCTCGGCCTGAAATGCTGGATACGAAATGAATCGCTCCTTGACGAGCTTAACGTGAATTAAAGCATTATACTTTCCGAGACAAATACCGTCACGGTAAGTAGGCACGAATGAAGCAGGAGACCTAGGAGGAGGATTGGGTAGAGGTTCTACTTCAGGATTGGTAGGCTCGACTTAGGGTTCAACATGGGAAATATCAGCTTGAACTTGGGGTTCGCCATGGATGATTGCTAGGGGCTGAACCTGGGTTTTCCTATGCTTATGAATCAGGGGCTCAGGCTCAGATTCACTAGCCCATGATTCCTCAGAATCAGAGGGAGTAGTGAACTCAGGAGGAGAAGATGGAGATCGAGCTCTTTTCATACGAGCTTTAGTCAGAGCCAACTTAGAAACCTTAACCCGAGGTTCCCTAGGTTTATTCAAGGAGAGATATTTACCCTTAGAAGAAGAAGATTTGGATTTGGGTGCAATGGAATGCAATAGAAAATGAAATCGACGAAATCGATAATTAGGGCATGAATCGAAAGAGATTGAAGTCAAAATGCATACCTAAACGATGGAGATGAAGGAGACCGACCCGACAGAGGAGCAAGGAGGAGGAGGAGATGGTTGGTGGTGTTGATCGGCGGTAGAGGAGGCACGTGGCTGTCGATTGGAAGGAGGGGGAGATCGGGCTATTTGAATCACATGAGAGAGAAAACGCCCACTAATCGACGGTTATAGTAAGAAGTGGGAGAGATCTGGGCCGTTGGATTAAAATGAACGGATTAGATCGAAGACTACGAACTGCCAAAGTCGACGGATAGGCGACTGATGCGCATCATGCAGTCGCCTGTCAAACTTTCATAAAAAATCGCTTAGAATAAAGATATGCGCCTATAGAAGAAAACACAATCGACTGGATTTGGCCAGGTTCCTGTGAAATGACTTACAAGGGCCTGCTATACAATAGAATTTTCAAGAAATTTTGATCCTGTTCTCGAAAAAGTGTCAATTGGGCAGGCGCCTGACGACAAAAATACAATCGCCTGGAAGATGAACATGCGCCTGTAAAATGAGTATCAATCACCTATCATTAATATGAGTTATGAAGGCTTAAAAACTAGAGATTGAGCAGTCGACTGTTGAAGAAAGTACAATCGACTGTCCTGGTTCTGAAATCCAAAATTGAGTTAGAATCAAGGATTTGAGACTTCTCATCCTTAGACCTATACTGTAATTACTCTAATAACATTAAATAACCATCATAAGCATATACAATGATACACATATCAAAGATAACAAGAGAATCATAAAATTCATCAAAATCTCCAATAAATCTCATAGAAAACTAATGTGAAAAATAGACATATTCAAAATGAGATATGAAAATGATCAAATGAGCTCAAAAAAGTTATAACATATAAAAATGAGCTCCTAGATTTCAGATTCACCCATAATCCCTAATTCTTCACGCAACCTCACAAATGAATATTCTTTTAAAGGTTTTGTAAAGATGTCGTCGATTTGTTTTTGGGTTTCAATGTACTCTAAGATGATGTCCTTCTTAGCTACATGATCATTAATGAAATGGTGTCTTACATCTATGTGTTTGATATAGGAGTGATGTATCGGATTTTTGGAGAGACAAATTACACTTTGGTTATCAACCATGATATGGTAAGTATCACAATTGACACCATAGTCTTTGAGAGTGTGTCTCATCCAAAGAACTTGTGCACACACAAGACCTGCGGCAATATATTCTGCTTCGGTCGTGGACAATGATACAAAGTTTTGCTTCTTGGAAAACCAAGAGACAAGGAAATTTCCTAGAAAATGGCAAGTGCCACTATTACTCTTCCAATCGGATTTGCATCCAGCAAAATCGGCATCACTATATGAGACTATCTCATATGTGCTAAATTTAGGGTCAAGTAACCCATAATCTAGTGTTTGATTGAGGTAACAAAAAATTCGTTTAACCGCAATCAAATATGACTCCTTAGGTCTAGCTTGATATCTAGCACAAAGACAAACTGAAAACATGATATCGGGCCTACTTGTGGTTAAATAAAGTAGACTACCTATCATACCTCGATATAGACGAATGTCTACATCTTTCCCATTTTTGTCTTTGTGAAGATGTGTGGTTGTATTCATGGGAGTCCTTTTGCTTGAAGATGATTCCATCCCGAATCGCTTAATAAGCTAACTGGTGTACTTGGTTTGGTGTATGAGAATCACATCCTTCATTTACCGAATTTGAAGACCTAGAAAATAGTTGAGCTTACTCATATGGCTCATATCAAATTCTTCCTTCATATATTTAGGAAATTCTTGGCAAAGATCATAGTTAGTAGATCCATATATGATATCATCTACATAAACTTGAAAAGGAGGATGTCATTTCATAATATTTAGTGAACAAAGTAGAATCAAATTCACCCATTTTAAAACCTAAATCCAAAAGAAAGGTTTTGAGTTGATCATACTAAGCTCTAAGAGCTTGTCTCAACCCATATAACGTTTTCTTAAGTTTAAAAACGTGGTTTGGAAATTTTTTATGTATAAAACCGGGTGGTTAAGAAGCATAAACGTATTTACTAACAAAACCATTTAAAACACACTTTTTACATCCATTTGATAAAGTTTAAAATTCTTAGGGATGAACAAGATGAAAGCAACCTTATAGCTTCAAATCTAGCTACGGGGGTAAAGGATTCTTCGAAATTAATACCTTCCTCTTGCCGGTAGCCTTGAGCTACTAACCTTGCTTTGTTCCTTGTGATGACCTCGTTTTCATCCGTCTTGTTCTTGAATATCCATTTGGTCCCAATTACTTGGTGACCACGTGGAAGAGGGACGAGCTCCCAAACTTTATTCCTTTCAAATTGCCTGAGCTCCTCTTCCATTGTTACGATTCAAGAGCTATCTTCACATGCTTCTTGGATGTTCGTTGGCTCAATGGTAGAGACAAATGCACAATGTGAGAACTCATCAATCCTTGACCTTGTTTGGACACCCACACCAATATCTCCAATTATTTGGTCATATGGGTGGTTACTAACGGTTGAATAAGCTTTGGGAATACCTGGATCACTTGGAACAATAGCAACATATTCATTAGTATTGTTAGTCTCAATAACATTATCAATTTTAATATTACTGATAGCATCACGTAAAACTTCTATTTTATCATTAACATTATGAAGAACATCAAAATCTCATGAAAAGAAATGTGAAGTGATTCCTCAATCGTTGAAGAGATTTTGTTGTATATCCAATAGGCTTTGCTACGTATGAAATATGTATATCCCGTAGGCTTTACCACATAGAATATCCAACAAAAATTCCTTCATCGGATCTTGGCTCAAATTTGTCTAAATTACCAAACATGTTCTTTATAAAACATTTTGAACCAAAAACTCGAAAATACTTAACTTAAGGCTTTTTATCATAAAATAGTTCAAAATAAGTTTTGTTCATTCGAGGCCTCACTAGGATCATATTGAGCACATAGCATGCTGTGTGCATCGCCTGCACCCAAAATTGAAGTCCAAGATGACTATCATGGATCATGGTATGTGGAGACTCAATAAGAGTCCAATTCTTTCTCTCAACAATACCATTTTGTAGTGGCGTGCGAGGGAATGAAAAGTTGTGAGTAATCCCGTTGTCATCACAAAACTTAGAGAAAAGTTCATTCTCAAATTCCCCTTCATGATCACGACAGAAAGTGATAATGGTGGTTCCTAAGAGATTTTGAATTTTCGTCGCAAATTTGGTAAACTCATCAAAGGCTTCATTTTTGTTAGTTGAAAATGATACCAATGTAAATCTAGAAAAGTCATCTACAATGACTAATCCATAATGAGAATTTCCAAAAGTTGCTACCCTAGTGGCCCAAATAATTCTAAATGAAGTAATTCTAGGGGCCTCTTAGAAGTAATGCCATCTTTAAGTATAAAAGATGATTTACGAAGTTTACCTCGTTGACATGAATCACAAAAGATTTTCTTATTAAAAGATATGTTCGAAAAACCCTTAACTAAATCATGCTTAGCTAATTTATAAAGATGCTTAAAATGAACATGCCCAAAACAGCGACGTCATAATAATTGTTCATTAGAATGATCGACTAGGCAATGTTCAATAGAATGAGGCATACTTAACATATTAATATTTTATGTCTAATGCTAGAAAATAAAACATGTGAATCATTATCAACTATAATACACAAACCTTCTCCAAAGTTAACCTTGCAACGTTTGTCACAAAGTTGACTTATGGAAATGAGGTTATGAAAAAAACCTTCGACTAAATAGACATTATTGATTAAAGGTTTGGATGGATTACCGACTTTGCTTACTCCAATGATAGTTCCCATTTGATCGCCTCCAAAGGTGACCGTTGCACCGTCCTTGATGCGGATCACTTTGAATAGCAAGGAGGGATCTCCCGTTATGTGTTTGGAGCAACCGCTATCTTGTATCCATCATTTCCTTTTAGAGGTAATCTTTCTTTTCTTGCCCATTTCCTTTTTCTTGAGTACCTACAGAATATACCATAAGCTCATGGTAACCAAGATTGTTGGGTCCAAGGGGATAAGCCCTTTGGAAATCAAGTCCAAGTGAACTTTGGCTTCCCAACATAGTTATCACAATTAATAACATCTGTAAAATATGACTTCATATAAACATTCGTATCATAAATGCTAGTGTCCTTGGGACTCAAAATTGTGTATGTTTTGGACGTCCTCTTTCTAGTTGCATGCACATTAGGTTGAGTTCTACGTGGTGCATCATGCTTAGGGGCATGAGTTCTAGCATATGAAAGAGGAGGAGGATATGCATGAGACATTTAAGGATTATATGCAAAATGAGGAGCATGAATATTATATGGTTCATATGGAGCATACATATGATGTGGAGGATATGGATGATGTGTATGAGCATATGAATGTGTAAGAGCACGTGCATGAGTATTTCTCATGTGTGGGTTTGCACGTGTCCATGGGTGTGGAGCATTCATCATATGTGTTCCTAAGTGTAGTAGGAGTGTTCCTACGTGGGTGAGTGTTAGTGTACATAAAAGCATGTCCCTTTTTTTTATTTCCACCCTTGGAGGGTTTCTTGGCAAAAGAGGATTTTGTGGAGTAGTGACTTTCTTGGTAGGTTTGCTACCCATTGTGTTTTTGTCACTACTTGTGGATGCACCGGAGGATGGCCTCACAAAATTTATAGTTACACCACTATAGGAGGTGCATGATTTGGATGCATTTGCTTCCACATAACCAAGTCCAATACGATGTGTGGCCGGAAATTGGTTGGAAAGCAATTCACCCAATTGCCCGTTCTCTTTGTTAAATATCTTAACTTGGGAGGACATGAGCTCATATTTCTTCCTAAGGAAAGAAATAGAAGTGTCCAATGTGGATACACGTGTGGTGAGCTCTTGCACTTAGGTTTTGAGAGAATCATTCTCAATACCCAATTTTGTGTTTTGTGAGTGGAGATCATCGCTGTCTTCAAAAGAAACGTGTTCTAATTGAGATTTAAGGGAATTCATCTCATTTCTCAATATGCCATTTTGAGAAATCAAATTTGCTTTCTGAAGTGTGAGTGTGTCAATAATGGTGTCATTGTTAGTAATGGATGGCATGGATGATTAAATGGCATTCAATTTCTTCAAATTAGTACACCTAAGCATTAGAAATTGAAACTTAGAAAATAACTCTTCTTTATCTATTCTAAGTTCATCATTGTTACCACGGTTTCATCTCTCACACTATCACTTCCATCGAAGGGTGTATTCTCACGTGCCATAAATCACATGTGTACACTCTCACCCTTCTCACCCTCATATTCACTTGAAGAATCCCTACTCGAGTCATCAAAAGTGCTAACGAGTCATTTCTTCATATCCTTCTTGAATTTGTCAGACTTGAGGTACTTTGGTGCTTTCCACTTCTCCTTGTTCTTTAACATGGGGGCAATCCTTCTTTATATGCACTGGATTGTTACATTTAAAACAAAGAGATAAAGAGCTGTTAGTGGAATCAAATTTAGATTTGGATGGAAATTTACCTTTGCAAAAGAAGCGTCGGAACTTCTTCGCCATAAGTGCCATTTCTCCCAAATCCATCTCATTCTCGGACTCATCACTATAGGAGGATGAAGAGGTAGCCTTGAATGCTAATGCCTTCTTCTTTGCCTCCGTTGGCTTCATCATGCCTTTCTTCAATCGGTTCTTCCTTCTTACTTCGTAAGACATGAGAGTACCGATGAGATTCACTACGGTATAATTCTTCATGTCATTGACCTCCTCAATGGCAATTTCTCTTCTTTCCCATTTTGAGGTCATTGACATGATTATCTTCATTACCTTCACTTATTGGGTGTATGTTTGTCTAAGAGCTTCAAGCTCGTTGATGATGTCGGTGAAGCGACCGTACATCATGGCAATGTTCTCACCTTCCTGCACTTGAAACATATCGAAGTTTTGTATATCAACTTATAACTTTGACAACTTTACCTTGTTGGTCTCTTCGTGGGTGACGATGAGATGGTTCCATATTTGATATGAACTCTTACATGTGCATATCTTGTTGAACTCATCGGGATCCAATGCACAAGGAAGAGCGTTCATTGCTTTGGCATTGTTTACCTCGACAGACTTCTCGACGGGAGTCCATATATCGAAATCCTCTTCCGTGGGTTCTATGTAATCCTTATGGAGGGTTATCCAAAAGGAAGCACTCATAAGAAATGTTTTCATCCGGCACTTCCAATAGCCGAAATTCATGCCATTGAAAAGCGGAGGATGAACCGTCGATTGTCCTTCGAAAACGGAAGAAGCACTATCACGATCATGGTTTTTGTAGGAAGGAGGTGGAGGAATGTTGTTATTTTTGGATGCCATAGCTATAACCTTTAGCTCTGATACCAATTCTAAGGACACTGGCTATGAGGAAAAGACTAGAAGGGAGTTGAATAGTGTTTATAAAAATTAACTAAGAAATTACGCCTAATTAAAATAATAATCCAACAAAGATGCAGAATTAAATGAAACACCAAATTAGCAATGCAAACACAAAGATGTTTCAAGGGTTTGGATTACCCAAGTCAAACCCGACTTGTTCCCGGTAATCATACGTCTCTTCCACCCGGGTACCACCCGGATACTCAAGTTAGAACCCTAACTTGAGGTTTCCTTTCAACCCACTTGTAGCAACCCTACAAGTGTAATCAATACACAATTGATGTCCTTGAATCTCACAACTTGAGATCAAGTAAACCACTCTCGTAACCGAGAGTAAAAGCAAATAACGAGAGTAATGAAATTTGTAATTAAACACTTACAAATCACATATGCCTTGAAGTAGAACTTGAAGAAGCAATGTGAAGTGAGTGTTGATCTCTTCCAAAAAGAGAGAGAGATGCCCTTTCTCTTGTCACCACAAAATGCCTAGATGATATCAACTTTGATTCTAGGTTGGAGAGCTAGAGAGAATGAGAATGGAATTCTAGGGCTTTGAGAAAATGATAGCTTGAGAAGCTTAGAGATGATCAAGAGTTAAGAAATAGACCCCAATAGAATAGTAGAGGGCATCTTTATAGGTTCTCCAAAACACTCAACAGAATACCCAAAACCCCCTTTGAAATCCATGTGGAAAATCTCAACGGATTAATTTTACAGCCAGGACAAGAGTAAAATGAAGAACGGACAGTCGCCTGCTGCACTGTGTCAGAGGGTAGGTGAGAATTCAAACGGTAACTTAACACGTTGTACAGTCGACTGATGAAGGTTAGACAGGCGCCTGAAAACCGACAGGCGACTGAGAAACCTTCTACAGGCTACTATGTGGCAAAGTGCATAAGTTGACAGAGTGTAAGAATTCTGGGTAAGCTTGGACATGTGACTGATGTTGTATCCACAGGCGCTGGTGCCATGGGCAGGCGACTGGGAAACCAACTTCAGTCTTCTGTTTGCACAAGTAGGTAAAATTGCCAAAATGAAAAATTTGGGCAAGTGATGGACATGCGACTGTTGGGGTATCCACAGGCGTCTGTTCTATGGGCAAGCGACTAGGAAACCAACTTCAGTCATTTCCATGCACAAGTGTGTAAGTTGACAGATCATGGGATCTTTGGGCAAGAGGAGACAAGTAATTGACAAACAAGTCACAGGCACCTGAAACTAAACATGCTCCAGTATTTTTTACATCAGTCGCCTGTTGAAGTTGAATACAGAAAAGCCCAAAAACCTATGTCAAAACATGTGCATTACAGACGACTGCAGAATAATTCTTAGGTGCCTGTATGGAGACTGGCACCTGTATTTTGTTCTTCAGCCGCATGTTGAAAATCCAGAATGCACAGTAAAGGGAATGAAGAGTTGGAGTCCTAGGAAATGGTTTCTAATGACTTACTAGGCTAGATAAAGTGAAGTGTGTGATCTCCAAGATAGTTCTACTACAAGGCTACATTCTAATCAACAGAAATAAAAGCATAAAAATGTTTACATTGTATTTTGCTTCTCTTCTTTCTCTTGAATGGTCTTGAAGTCTTTGAAGCTCTATTTATTCAACTTGATCACCCAATCTTCAATTCATTGAACTTTAATTGATCTTGATAGTCATCCATTGCTATTTGATCTTCATGATTAGCTTAGGCAATGAATTAACTGAATGGAGGGAATTAGTCACAAGTATTTATGTTTGCTCATCATCAAAACAAAGTAGTGAGAAGTCCAATACTCAACATCTTATCCACCAGAGAACTGACATGCAAAACCACGACTTTAAGTTTATAAAGAGTACTAATACGATACAAAACTACCACCTTTCGAAGGCGAAATAATGGAGTAAATGTTCTAAATAATAAAAGGTAATCCTATGATAACTACAGGGAAGTCGATACTAGGGTATCAATATGGAGAGTTTGTGTTGGTCGTGATTTCGTTAGGGGTTTTACAATCAATGATTATTAATATCTTTTCCATAACTCAAAGTTTCGTTAGGGTCTTTGCAATCAATGATTATTAACTAAACGTCAGAAAGACGATAAAAGTTCATCGAAAAGTGCCATAAGTATTGAGCAAATTATTAGTTTCATAAGGAGTTTAAGCTTATGTTCCCACAAGGGTCACTGTAATGTCTGTAAGGATCAGGCCACAAATAAGTCCGCAAAGATCATCTTCGATTTAAGTACACCAACTACGATAATACTTGAATAATACATTTAGAAACTAAAAAAATACGCGATATAACATGCAAATTAGGGTGAAGAGACATTAAAATCAAAGATTACATAGCCCTAACTACAGCACAACCAACACATATGAAGGTTATCCATGAATGGAGAGAAAAGAATCAATATTCTTAGACAAATACATCATCAAATACTCAAAATACGCGTCTAATACTCCAAATACAAGAGAAAATTGAAGAAATTTATCACCAAATCTCTGCAATTGAACCCTAGAACTTCTTTAGAAAATAGCATCTGCCTCTGTCTCAGGGGCCTCCAAAAGTCACGCAAAAATACAGGAAGAAAGCTTTAAAATACGCCAAGAATACCCCAAAACCCTAGCAACAAATGCTTAAATGTAGAGGTTGTGGGTTTCTAAGTGGTGGCGGATCCAGACCCACATTTAATTTCGTCTTAAACCCGTTACCGCAACCGCTTCAAATGATGACCGTTGGATTTATGCGCGATGGAACATGGTGCAGAGACGTGGCACCCGGCGTCTGCTCTGCTTTAGTCTCAATCCGAGTCTGCTTCGACGTTCATTTGGACCATCGAATCGATCGAGCAACGGCTCAGATCGAGCCACGTTGCCCGATGGCTGCTCTGCCTTTAACTCTTCTTTTGCATATTGGACTAGGAGGCGACGACGTAGATTGAGCCACGTCGCCCTTGCTTCAGTGTTTTAAAAATCTGTTGGATCGTGAGCGGGAAGCAGCGGGATTCTGCCATGTGGTAGCATTGGGCACTGTGGCCGTATTTTTCTTGTATTTCCTCCATATTTTCTGAATTTAAATGGTATTTTGCAATAAAAAATTCATAGAAATTAGTACAAATCTCAAAAAATATGGAAAAATATCCGTTGAAATCGTAGAATTGAGATCTACACATGAAAAATATTAGAAGACATAAATACTCAATAAAATAGTATTTTATGCATATATCAAGAGATTCTTCTAATAATTATGAGTTATCTTAATACACTCGTATTAGAAGCCAAATATGCATCATATATGCACAAAATGACACTAAATGAGGGGTTAACTATGCAATATTTACCCTGAATTACCCATCCGGGTGTATGGAATCATATCTCTGCTAAGAGGGGTAGTGACCTCCTCCTTGGCCTCTATACTACCATTTGTGGTTGGACGGAGCACTTCGTGTTCATCACCTTCCCCGTAGAAGCACTATTCCTCATTTATTGGGGTCACTTTGGTGGTTTGGAATCATTGGAGTCGGGTCTTAGTGAGGGAGAGTCTAGAGCCGCTGACCTTTTGAAGGCCCTGCCAGCCAAAGAGAGGTCGATCCAAGTTCTGTTGGACGACCAATTGTTGAAGAGTGCAATGTGGGCTCCATATAAGGTCGGTCTTTTGACCTAGTTCCCATCTTGGCTCACCATAATTTTCTCTTTTTGCCAAAGATGGCCATGCAGGAGTTCAACAAGCCCTTAAGCATGACTAATCTCACCTGCCTTGGTTACAAGAAAATAAGAGGTAGCACGTCTGGGTGACTAATCAAGTGGAGGAGCAAGGGTTGGTCCAGTCGATCGGGAGGCTGAGCCCAGATGCTGGAATTTCAGCCCTAGCCATGGAGGGTCCTCCTGCAGCTATGGAGGACTGGTCCCGATGGTGGAGGGGTCGTCGTCAGTCGGTGAGAACTCGACTGAGTCCGAGGGAACTCAGCCATTGTTGTTGTAGGACCACTAAAGAGAAAGGAGCACCCTCTGACATGCTCTGAAGTGCCTGAGAAAATGAAGAAGGAGGGCAAGGTTGAGCCCCTGACCGTGGTTGCTTCTTTCTCTATATCGAGGCCTCGGCTGATGTCCCTGAGTTGGTCAATTCTTGTCCCATGTGACTTCTCCCTTCTGAGCTGATCGAACTGACTTCTTTCGAGCGAGAGCGGGCTCAAATATTTCCCCCGTATAAGCCCCTCCTCGCTGATCTGGAGTGTCCTAAAGGCAAACTCATCAGGCATGTCTATAAAGTGAGTCCAGCGAGTCAGCTTAACAGATTGTGGAGTGGCGATGCGACTAGCCAAGAACTCTGTGTTCCCAAGGGATCGTTCCTTCGTAATGCGGGTCACCTCTAAGAGTTTGGCTAGCAGCATGGTATGCATGTGCCAGCAGGCTGATTTGCCCCCTTATTTCATTCTTTATTACTACGGTGCTCCTCTGACTTCTTTGTTGCATAGATGTCTCTGGTTGCTACCGAGCTACGGTGATGCTCGGTAGTGGTGGCTGAAATCAAGGCGAGCCTCGATCGGAAGTGCTGAAAGGAATGATCACCGAGCATGCCACCATGGAGGTGAAGTCAGAGTTGAAATCAACGTTGCTCTATGTTAGCAACCTCTCATCGAAAGTGGAGGGGTTAGAGAAGGCATTGGCCAGATAGAAGAGAGCTCGATCGGTCGACAATGTGTCTCGGGAGGTTATCGAAGAAAGCGTCTGGGCATTAACCTCTTTGAAAAGGGGACTGAGGAGGAGCTGGCCCTTGAAGGAAAGAGGTGGATGAAGGAAAAGTCTGAGCTCTGAACCCAGCTTGTGAAACTGAGGAAGGTTGACCACGAGAATATTTCCGCTGACGTTATGAGGAACTACAATGAAGCCATCACCTGGTACATGGTGAATTTGTTTCGTAATAGGTTCGTCAGGTGTCAAGAGCAAATCATGCAGAATTTTTCCGCCTCCAGTGTTGATTTTGGCAGACTCGAAGCATTGGGGAGCATAGCGGATGCCACACAAGCTGAGGAGGTGCCTACTAAAGGCTCGGCCCCAGTAGCTCCTCTTCCATAGGCTACATTTGCTTTAGCCTTAATTGTACAAAATTTGTTTTGAATAGGACATTCTTTGTAAGAAAATGTGTGTTGTCTTGTCGCTCAACGTTTTCGTGTAGAATCCTAGGAGGTCCCAAGCCTTTAGGTAGGGCCACCATAGGGGATCAGGGGGGATTCTACCTTTAAGGCCAAGCTTGCACAGGTCATGCGAGTTCCATGGGCCCCCTCCACAGCCCAGGTCTATCCAAAAAGTTAGGAGTCATGTGGTACGTGAGGTTTGTGTTCGCCACACGATTGGTTGTTGGGGGTAGGGGCCATCGGGCATGCAGTTGATCCAAAACTGATCAGCCCACTGGGTGAGGCTCCTGGCTCTACAGTAGACCCAAGTTTTCGGTTCGTCTGCTGGGAGTGGCCCCAACCTTACGGCTGATCCAAGTTTTTGACTTGCCGACGAGGGGAGTGGCCTCCAGACTTACAGCTGATCTAAGAGGCTGGTCAGCCCCTAGGGGAGTAGCTCCAAGCCTTACGGCTGATCCCAGTCTTCGTCAACCTACTGGGGGAGTAGCCACTAGCCTCACAGTTGATCCAAGTTCAGTCAACACATTGGGGGAGTGGCCCCCAGCCTCACGGCCGATCCAAGTTTTTGGTCAGCTGGCTGGGGGAGTGGCCCCCAGCCTCACGACTGATCCAAGTTATTGGTCAGCTTGCTATAGGAATGGCCCCCAGCCTCACGACTGATCCAAATTTTTGGTCAGCCCACTGGGGGAGTGGCCCTTAGCCTCATGGCTGATTCAAGTTTTTGGTCAGCCTGCTGGGGCAGTGGCCCCCAACGTTATGGCTGATCCATGTTTTTGGTCAGCCTGCCGGGGGAGTGGCCCTCAGCCTTATGGCTAATCCAAGTGTTTGGTCGACCTGCTGGGGAGTGGAACCCAGCCTTATGGATGATCTAAGTGTATGGTCAGCCCGTTGGAGGAGTGGCCCCCGACCTTATAGCTGATCCCAGTCTTTGGTCGACCTATTGGGGGAGTGTCCCCCAGCCGTATGGTCGATCCAAGTTTTTGGTCAACCTGTTGGGGGAGTAGCTACAGCATTACGAGTTATCCAAGTATTTAATCAGTCAGCTAGGGGAGTGGCCCACAGCCTTACGGCCGACCTGAGTGTTTGGCTAGCCCGTTGGGAGAGTGGTCCCCCAGCCTAACGGTTGATCCCATTCATTGGTCGGCCTACTGGGGGAGTGTCCCCCAGCCTTACGACCGATCTAAGTTCAGGTAACCCACTAGGAGAGTGGCCCCTAGCCTCACAGCTGATCCAAGTTTTTGGTCAGTCCATTGGGGGAGTGTCCCGCAGCCTCACGGCTGATCCAAATGTTTATTGTGGGAGAGGCCATAGCCTTACAGCTGATTCCAATCTTTGGTCGGGCTACAAGGGGAGTGACCCCTGCCTTACGATCGATTCAAGGTCAGTCAATCTGCTAAGGGAATGCCCCCCAGTCCAACAGATGATCCAAGTGTTTGGTCATCCCATTGGGAGAGTGGCCACTGGCCTTACGGCTGACATGAGTGTTTGGTCATCTAGCTGGGGGACTGACCCACAGCCTTACGACCGATCACGTGTCTGGTTAGCTCACTTGGGGAGTGCCCATAGCCTTATGGCTGATGCAAGTGTTGTGATTGGTCAGTGATGTGTCCATATTTTCCACTATTTTCATATCCTCATTTCATTGCATTCCATGCCATTTTCACATCCAAATCCCATATTTTACTACGATATCGCGTTTCTGACGTTATATTCGAGTTTCGTAGTGTTTTATGAGTTTTCAGGGATTTTGGAGCGATTTGGGACCCCACTTGGGTATGGACACATCTGACATGCTCGTGAGCTCATTGGTGAAGCTCTGTAGGAGTTTGCCATACTTTTGGAGCCATTGGAGGAGAAGAGAGAGAGCAGGAGGAGAGAGAGGAGCTTCAGTAGCTCTTAGAGATGATTTCCCAGACTGCTCGGTCGAGCAGCACAGGTGCTTGGACCGAGCAGATTCAAATGAGAGAAAGGAGCTGATATGGGGATCACTTGGATCGAGCACTTCATCTGCTCGGTCGAGTAGCGTCGATTTTCAATGCTGAAGCAATTCCAGCGCACGGCCCGAGCAGATCTTCAGTGACCGAGTCAGCCTTTGCTCAGACCGAGCCGAGCTGAATCGGCATGTGCAGGCAGAGTGCAAATTTTGAAGATTTTGGATTCCCTGTCAAGCTCGGTCGAGCAGCACAGCTGCTCGGTCCGAGCGACCGACCGAGCAACGCATTGCTCGACCGAGTCACCCACTCGATCGACAATGCCAGGGCCATTTTTGGAAGTATTTTTTGAAGCCGTAAGTTGCACGATTTTTGGGACTGAAGGCTGGGAGCTTGCAGTAGCGAATGGGAGGTGATTCATTTGACTTTTGGAATAGTTTTTTAGAGCGGAGCTCAAGCGATTTTGGTAGTTATTTTTTAGATTTGCTTTTGTTGAAGATATTGGATCGAAATTATTGGATTGTTAATTTTTTCCTCTATCGTTCTTGTGCTTGGGAATCTGGAATTTTCTTTGGATCTATAAATTTCAATTCTTATCTATCTCTCGCTGTAAGTCTTATATTTTTATTTGTCAATTGCTATGATGTCTTCGTCTCTAAAAATGATGTTTTTATTCGTGAATATTGCCATGTGTGAGTAGATATTTCTAGGGTTGATGGGTTAGCCCTAAGATCTCAGGGGGAAGACATGGATCTGGATCTCTATGTTGAATTAGGGATTTAGGAAAGTATTTCGGTCGATCATATCGAATCCCTAGGTAACCCGTACTGAGATCATGCCCACGGTCTGTGGAATTGATGTGCCTAAGGGGTATCTTTGGGATTCGAATAGGTAAATCAATAGATCCAATCAAGGCTCGTGATAATGCCCGGCTCGCGTCTTGAGGGGATCCATCGACGAACTATACCGCTACGTTGATGGCTACCGCCATTGTATCAAGAGAGCTACTGAAATACCTCACAATTCTAACCCACGAGAGTGGTACGAATTGGGAGACTTATCCCCTAACCCTAATGCAACCTAAGGATTCTATTCCATCGTCGATCCCTGACGATCTTAGCAGTGATCCCTAATGCCCTAGTCCTTTTATTAGTGAAACAACAACAACACCTCAATCAACTCCTTCAACCCGATAGCTATCGCACTTCGAGATTTAGAAGTAAACTGAGAATCCATATACGCTATCACCGTCCCTATGTGATTCGATATCATTTATACTACAACTTGACACCGTCCGCTTGCAGATTGAGCCCGGAATTGAAACCTAGGGCCATACCACGCCTGGCGATCGTGACACCGCCAGGTGAAATCTAGGTGTAGGTTTTGTGTGCGTCCTGTTTTTGGCGCCGTTTCCAGGGATGCAATAGTGTTTATCTCAGTTTATTTTTATTTTTGAAATTTTCTAGCACTCTAATCATTTCCCATCTTTCCACCATTTTTATTCTTTTATTTATTTCGGTGCTACTGATGGTATTTGTTTGTGCATGAACACTCGCTTCGGGGGATCTACTAGAGAACTATTATTCGATCCCGAGATCGAGAAGATAGCGAGGGCTTTAAGAGCCTCAAGTAGAAGTTCATCTCCCTCCGCTCAGATGGCGGACAACAATAATCCTCCTCCTCCTCGCACCGGGTCCATCAGGGACCACATGAAGCCGACGTATGGAAACAACTCCTCTATTCTTAGACCGCAGCTGGCGACGACGAACTTCGAGCTAAAAACGGGGCTAATCAATTTGATGCAGCAGGATCCCTTTCACGGGCATCCGCATGAATCCCAACCACCATATTGACACCTTCCTGGCGAAGTGTGACATGTTCAATGCAAATGATGTTAGCGATGATTCTGTGAAGCTGCGGCTTTTCCCATTCACTCTGAGGGATAAAGCCTCATATTGGCTCCGGGCCCACCCTCCCAATCATTTCACCACCTGGGAGAAGCTGGTACTTGCCTTCGTGGATAAGTTCTATCCACCCTCGAAGACCGTGCGGATCTGTGGAGCGATCTCAAACTTCAAGCACCTCCCACAGGAATCACTCTATGAGGCATGGGAAAGGTTCAAGACATCCAACATCAGTGTCCTCACCATGGGATTCAGCCATGGGATTTATTGCAGAGCTTTTACAACCGGCTTCAGTCTAGCACCAAGATAATCATAGATGCTAAGGCGTAAGGCGCCTTACTGGATAAGTCTCCTGAAGAGGCTATTGACTTGTTAGAGCATATGTCGGTCAACAATCAACAATGGAGCGAAGAAAGAACTATTGTGACCCGGACTCCCGAGGTCAAAGCTGCTAGCCACTTGGACTCTCACATCGAGACATTATGCAAACAAGTGGCCAAGATTGAACAGCGCCTGGATTCCATCTCGGCATAACCCAGCACATCTTATCATCCTGCAGAGGAGTATGCAGATCAGACCTATATTCCTAGCGAGGCATACTATGATGGTGCCGAGTTATCTGAATCAGTGCAATACGTCCAAGGAGAGGGACGAAATCAGTGGCAACATCCAGCTGCTAGGAATCACTCGGGGGTTTCTTATGGAAATCCAAGTGGAGGGATGCAACCTCCACAATTTCAGACGCCGCCACCCCCTCCTCAGCAGTAACATGTGCAGCAGCAGAGCCAGCAGCAGGGCAGATTTAGGCCAGCTGGGCCTTATCGACCGCCAAGATATCAATTCAACTGGCCGCCTCAGCAGGGCTATGTGCCAAACCCGTCGCGGTCAAATCTGGAGGCCACTTTGGAGACCTTTATGAGTGGGCAGGCCCGCTTCAATCAGGACACCTCGACCCAGTTCAAGAGCATAAACTCTTCATTTGATGAATTGAGGGGTCAAATGTCCCAGCTCTTGAAGAATCAGGGGAGATTGCCCTCACAACCGGAGACAAACCCGAGGGCCCAAGCTAATGCTGTGGTTTCTGTTACCACATGTGGAGGACGGGTGACTGACCCCGTCATGGTTCTGATTACTGAACAAGGAGAAAGTTACTGTTGAAGAAGCCACTGATGATGGAGATAGAGAAGAGGACATTGAAGGGCCTATGATTATTGAGGAGAAGGCAGATGCACCACCCATCACGCCTACTACAGCACCTCCTCATGTTGATGCTACAAAGAGTAAAGCTACCCGACCCTCCCTCCATACCCACAGAGGCTAGCCCTGGCCAAAATGGAGAAGAAATACTCCAAGTTTACAGAGTTGCTGAAGGGAATTCAGCTGAATATCCCGTTCAAGGATGCTATTACGGAGATCCCGAGCTATGCCAAATTTTTGAAGGTTCTAATCATGGGAAAGAGAAAGCCTGAAGAAATCAAGCTCATGGAGGACTCCACCTCCATTATCAAAAATCATCTCCCCCGGAAGCTACCGGATCCGGGAAGCTTCACCGTGCCGTGCTCCATTGGAGGGATGCCCATCAGCAGAGCTTTGATTGATCTGGGGGCTAGCATCAGTCTGATGTCCCTTTCTATTTTCAAGAGATTGCAGACTGGAAGTGAGCTAGAGCCGACAAGTATGTCCATCCAGCTTGCAGATCATTCTATCACCTACCAGGTGGGTATAGCAAGAGATGTCATTCTTCAGATACCCCCAGGGTTATGTGTTTCCGTCGAATTCGTTACCATGGACATGCCCGAGGGAGGGAGCTCCCAACTTATACTTGGCCGCCCCTTCATGGTGACGGCCGGCGTTCTGATCGATGTCTGAGAAGGGACCCTCTCTCTCAACGTAGGGAATATCGAAGCTGAGTTCCGGCTACAGAAGCCGATGCGAGAGCGTGCACATGTAGAAGGGGCCAGCTATTTGGAGCTTCTTGAAGACGAGGCCATTGAAGATTTCACTTCTGAGGGGGTCATGAAGGACCCAATGAAAATGGTTATCGACGATGACGTCGACCCAACTTATCACAAAGCGGTCGCCGCATACATCCGAGTATTGGACGAGGAACTTCGACATCATGCTCCGAACCATGAAGAACCGGAGACTACATGCTACTCAGGGGAGAGTCTTGAAGTAGGCGAAAACCAAATGCCGCTGGATTGCACCATCACGAAGAACGACACGCGTCTTCCATGCGCACCAAGCGACCATCAATAAATCAAATGGAGTCGAGCTCATGATTAAAAACGAGCGCTTAATGGGAGGCAACCCAATTTCTTAGATTTCGGATTTTCTTTTTCAACTTTTTATTTTTATTTCATATTTTAGCGATAAAATTTTAAAATCACAAAAATTTAATGAGTTCATCTTTTGTACATGTTGGACATGTGGGGGCATGCGTATCGACATTACAAACGGAAGGAAGCTGGAGGAGAGCAACACATTTGGAGATTTGAAGAGAAAATAGAGGAAAAAGGAGACACAGGAGACTCGACCGAGCAGCTACACTGCTCGGTCGAGCAGTGCAGAGACGAAAAATGAGGCAGATTATCGCTTCTTCTACACAGACTGAGCATCCTCTTGCTCGGTCTGAGCAGACATCAGCTTGACCGAGCAGTCAGCTGCTCGATCGGATTGCACATGCTTTTGGAAAAATGGAGAATTCATCACTCTGCCTACACGGCCCGAGTGGCATTGGCACGGTCCGAGTGATGAACAGTCCAACCGAGCATCATACTGCTCGGTCGAGCATACGAGGGGGTATATTACAACTCAATTTATTGGATTTTCTCAACTGATTGACTCGGTCAGGCAGCTTCGCTGCTCGGACCGAGTCGTTTTATCCTATCTCGTGGGCCCCACCCCAAGCGAGTTGGGTTTTTAAACCCAAAACATTTTCAAATTACCCTAAGTTAAAAAATTTTAACCGTAAAAAAATCTACCCCGAGCTCTCTCTCCCCTCTTACTCAGACATCCCCTCTCGTCGCCGACGCCCTCCGCCGCTCCGCTGCCTGCGCCACCCGCCCCACTGCCAATCTCCGGTCAGCCCCTTCTCTTTGTCTCTCCCTATCTCTCCACCGCTCCCTCTCTTTCTGTCACGCCCCGCTTCCCAAAAACGTGGAGGCGAAGCGTGAGAAGGTCCGCTCAGACTTGAAGCTACAAAGCTGCAAGTCCGATAAGCGTCAATCAATTGTAAATAGCAGGTCCTTGCAACGTAAAACGAACCAAAGATAATAATAATGAAATGAGACAAAAGAGAAATCTCAGAATATCCAAAATAATAAACTCCAACATCGCAGAAAAGCCACCAGGCTAAAGAAAAGAGTCTAAAAAGAGGCCCCAGCATGGCCAACAAAAGTACAAAGTACAAAAGCAAAGTAATGGTGCTACACACCGACAACTAATAGCAACCTAAAGCAAACGCAACTCCAAATCAGTCTCTAAGACTGGTCACCGGTGTCCACCAACTCCTCGTCAAAAGTAGGCTCTGGCTCAGTGTCAGCAAACACCTCGTCCTCAGCTACGGTCTCTGACTCAGGGTCTAACATGTGACACCCAAAAGAGCAAGGGGCACATGTCAGCAAGTCTACAAGAGACTTGTGCAAGGAAACGGAAAGTGCAGGTAAACAACCTAGCAGTTCTAGCATGATGCAATGACATGGCAGATATATCATGAGTGCAACAAGTAAAGTAAAGTAAAGTAAGGTACGAGCATGGCATTTAAATCATGGCATGGATATCAAGTTTTGCAAGAAACATTCACAAAGACAAGTACAAGTATAGTAAGCACGTCGTGCACAGAGATTACGCCTTTTGGCTAGAGTGGCTGCGCGGGCCAACTCCTAAGCTCAAGTGATCGCTTATCCCTACCCCTCCACGTGTATATGGACTGGCACCCATCTTCTGGATCACGAGCCAGGAAGTGTTTTTCATGATGGCATAGGGGTGCACCTAGCCGGACAAGGAAGTACAAGTACAAGTATTGTAGTGTGTGCTACGAATGTAACATTCAACTTTGATGACATGTAAGATGCAATGCATGGTAGTTAAAAGTCCGTACAGATAAGGAATTTAAACGTGACAGATAACAATGCATGAATGACATGGCAGGATGTCAGATCTAGCTTCGTTGTCAAGCTAGATCTTAAAGTTGCGTCTAAACAGCTATCATTTCACTGTCTAGTCTATTTTACGCTAAGAACAAGGAAGTGGCCTAAAAACATGGCCCTAAGCAAGAATTGGCAAGTTTCACTTGCTTGCAAGTATCACGTCAGAGAAACACCGTCCAAAGAGTCCAAAGTCACCAAAAACCTACGTGCACAAGTCCACCGGCCTAAAGTCCATATTATTAATCTTGATTAGTGAATCTAAAATATTTAAAACACTTTAAAAACATCAATTTTAGTCTTGATTAGCAGGCAATGGGTTGGGGGTCCAAGGGGTGCAAAGCGTTACCTCAACACGACGCGAAAGCTACACTGGCGTCGGGTAGCGACGCCAGGGGTTGGAATAAAAGAACGCGCTCCAAGTCCTGATTCCAGAATAGATTACTCACTCGAAAGATTTGATCAGCAACTAGAGCAACGAACCAAGATTCCAAAGCTTGCACGTGCGACGACGGGCTACGACGTATCGCAACGTCGTAAACGGCAAATCCTCGAAGAGAAAGAACCTAGGAAGGACAACATGTCCAACATGCACGCTCTCAGCATGTCCTCCAAAATCTGAATCGTCCTCTCGAACTGGCCATCCGTCTGCGGGTGGTACGCCGTACTGAAACTCAGACTCGTACCCAAGCTCTTCTACAGACTCTGCCAAAATTGAGACGTGAATCTTGTGTCTCTGTCTGACACGATACTCACAGGGACTCCATGAAGTCGTACGATATCCTGCACGATTCACGTTACATCACTATTTAAACTAGGAAAAGAAATAAAATCAGAGAGTAAAAGAATTTACCTCCATATATCTCCTCGCTAGCGTCTTAGTAGACTGTCCTACTCGGAAGGGAATAAAGTGCGCAGATTTGGTCAATCGGTCTACGATCATCCAAATCGCGTCATTTTGCTTCGGACTTCGAGGTAGTCTAGTCATGAAATCCATAGTGATGTGCTGCCACTTCCACTCTGGAATCGGAAGCGGTTGTAGCAACCCTGCCGTACGCTGATGCTCCGCCTTTACCTGCTGGCAAACCAAACACTTGGCTACACTCCGAGCCACACTCCTCTTCATACCATGCCACCAATAGTTCAGACGAAGATCCTTGTACATCTTGGTGCCACCAGGATGCACAGAATACGGCGAACTGTGTGCCTCAACCAATAATTCCTCTCTGATATCTCCAGCTGGCATACACAACCTGGCTCCAAATCTCAACGAACCATCCTCGTGAATCATGAAGTCAGTCGGCAGACCGGCTTCCACCTGCTCCCGAATCTTCACCAGCTTAGCATCTCCATCCAGTCCAGCCTTGATCCTATCCACGATCGTCGACTGTATCTGCATACTCATCAACGAAGAAGTCTCTCCAGGAAGGACAATCTCAATACCAGACTCGCAAAAATCCTGCTGCAATCTCCACTGTGGAGTCAACATCATCACCGCTGGAAGTCTGCTCAACGCATCTGGAACCACATTCAGCTTGCCAGGGTGATACTGCAAATCAATCTCATAATCTGTCATGAGCTCCAACCACCGACGCTGTCGCATGTTGAGCTCCTTCTGCGTAAAAATATACTTCAAGCTTTTGTGATCGGTGAAGATCTTCACCTTCTCACTCAGCAGGAAGTGCCTCCAAATCTTGAGCGCAAACACGACAGCAGCCAACTCCAAATCGTGCGTCGGGTAATTCTTCTCATGAGCCCTAAGCTGTCGAGAAGCATACGCAACCACGTGCCTATGCTGGTGCAACACACAACCAAGACCTTTGCCAGAAAAATCACAAAAGATCTCGAATCCTCCACTCCGATCAGGCACAACAAGAACAGGGGCAGTCGTCAACCTCTCCTTCAGCACACCAAAAGCCCTCTTACAATCATCAGACCAAACAAATGGTACATCCTTCCACGTCAGTCTGGTCATCGGCTCAGCAATCCGGGAAAAGTCCTTAATGAAACGTCGATAATAACCTACAAGCCCAAGGAAACTCCGGATCTCAGACGCTGACTGCGGAACAGGCCACTCTCTGATAGCCTTAATCTTCTCGGGATCCACCGAAATTCCATCGCCTGACACCACATGTCCGAGAAAAGCCACTCTATCCAGCCAAAACTTGCACTTGGAATACTTAGCATACAAACGATGCTTCCTCAAGATCTCCAACACTGTCCTCAAGTGCGAGGCATGCTCTTCCTCCGACTTCGAATAGATCAGGATGTCGTTAATAAAGATAACGAAAAACTTGTCTAGAAAGTCGTAGAAGAACAGATTCATCAGGTTCATAAAAACTGCGGGCGCATTGGTTACACTGAAGGGCATAACCACGAACTCGTAGTGACCATACTTCGTACTAAACGCTGTCTTCGGGATGTCGTCCTTCTTCATATTGAGCTGATGATAACCACTCCTCAGATCCAACTTAGAGAACACCCTCGATCCTCCAAGCTGATCAAAAATTTCATCTATTCGTGGCAAGGGATATTTATTCTTGATGGTCACAGCATTCAGCTCTCTGTAGTCCACGCACATACGACGCGAACCATCCTTCTTCTTCACCAGCAACACCGGTGCTCCCCACGGAGATGACGTGCATTTATATTTCATATATTTGCGCATGTTTTCTTCCGTGTTTCTCCGTATTTTTGGCCGTCTTATATTCGTTTTCTCATGTTTTCTTGTTTTCTTTCACTTTTTCGTGTTTTTCGTATTTTGCAGGATTTTACCGCGTAGGGGACATAAAACGACGATATCATGAGTCCCCGGAGCAACGGGAGGAGTCACGCGTGATCCAGGGGGGCCAAGCGATGAAGATTGGTATTTCTCAGCCCTCAACCGATCGGGTGGACCAGCCACCCGATCGGTTGATGCATGCGTATCCAACCCGGACAGGTGCTAAAGTGAAGAGCGGCTCACCCGATCGGTTCAGCGATCGGGTGAACCCGTCGGAGCTCTCGGCCATTTGGAGCTGAATTCCAACCGATCGGGTGACATTTCACCTGATCGGTTCATTTGTAGCCGAATCATCCAAGCGACGACCCAGAGAGCTCACCCGACGGTTCGCTGACCGTGTGAAGTTGACAGAAGTCTCTGTCTTTTTGGGCGTAATTCCAACCGATCGGGCGACTTCTCACCCGATCGGTTCATCTGTAGCTGTAATTCCTCATTTGGTGAACCGACGGAGCCACCCGCTCGCCTCAGCGTCTGGTTGAAGATCTTCAAAGCTCTCACCCGATCGGTTGACTCTTCAACCTGTCGGGTGGTGATATTTCTGCGGTTTTAGACCCGAACCGTTAGGGTTTCGGATGGGGGCTATAAATACACGATGTTTGCCGATTTGAGGGGTTGGTTCTTCAGTTTTTCTAGGGCTTTTTGCCCCTTTCTCTTGTGAGATTTAGATTAGTTTAGATTAGGTGTTTGGTTAATAAATCTTGTATTGGATTGAAGGTTCAAACTCGAGATAAGTATTTCTTCCTCCTATTTTCTATTGTTTTGTCTTGTGTTAAGTTTTCTTGATGGTGAACGTTTGTATCTCTTTTATGTTGTTTATTTTTGTGTTCTTCACCATTGAGTAGTGTCGATGAACCCTAATACGGGTTAGAGTAGGATTGATGCTTGGGTTGTTTCATTTGACTTGGTTGCATGGCATGTGTTCGATGAAATGTCTCAATGGGGATTTCTAGCAATCTGAGTCCAATTCGTATGGAAACACACTAATTATGTTGGGGATTGGGGTCCGGTGTCTTGTCCAGTCAAGATCCGCTTCGATGTATTGCTAGAAATCACATTTGACCTATTTGGCCATTAGGGTTACGCGGGGGTGTTTCATTGTCATTGGCGGGAGAAAGACCGCCTCTGACCGTCGGGCCAAGGGGGAATAAACTTGGCGGTTGACTCCCTAGCCATAGCTCACGCCCCTAGCGTTGACATCGAGTCCTCGCACGTGGGAACGGCTTGTACAAAATGTTGGGAGTTATCATTGTGGCCTTAATGCTCCCAGTTGCGAAAGGTGTTAATGGACATGGGAATGCCCACCGTGTGGAACCGGGTAGGCCTAGCGTACTTGGCACCGACCGGACTATCGGGCCATGGACGCTAGGTACCACCTTTTGGGGCAATGTCTCACCCTGGGTCAAGTCAAATGCAAAGTGTCATGAGTGCTCTAGCCTGTGTTAGCGGGGATTAATTTCGTGTCTTTTTCATTTCTTTCTCTTATTTCTACACTTCCACCCATATCATCCGCGTAGCTAGCACACAACCTAGGCGAGACTAGTAGCCATTCAAGCCATCCACCTCCCTGAGTTCGATAAACCTGCACCCTACACTAACCGTGCACTTGCGGTAAAACGACACCGCGCCCAAACCGTAAACGGGGCGCCGGTCAAGTTTTTGGCGCCGTTGCCGGGGAGGCGTTCGGTTTTATATTAGCTTAGCTTGGGTTCGTTAGACTACACATAAAAACACAAAAAAAATTTCTTTTTCTTTTAAAAAAATATTCAATAACTAAGAAATTTTTCCCCACTATTATATGATCTTTTTGTTATTCTCTTATACTATTGACGCTCCTCTCTAGTTTTCTTATTTTTGTTGTCCAGGTATCTTTGGTGTAACCATGTGGAGATCAAATTTCGATGCTCAGATGGGAGGATACAATCCTTATTCGGTTGTGGTTTGTGAGACTTGTGGGATGGTGGGGCATGTGTATTATGATTGCCCATTTACGCTCGAGAGCCTCCCCCTACACCAAGGCCAAACATTTTCCCACAACCATAGCCCAAACACCTCCCATCCATTTTCACAACCTTATATCCCTCTACCAACACAAGAAGAATCAAACCTCGTGTTCTCCTTGAAAGTGCCATGTTTAACCAAGGCCAAACATTACGAAACTTGATGGTACCAATCATCGAGCCTACACCGAGGAGAGGGGATGAAGGAGAAGATATACCTACTTTCATGGTTGAGACTACCATGCCGTCGGCCACCATAGACACATCTCATGCCGATCCCCCATTTTTCCATCACTACCACTTGGATGACGAAGCATTTTTTGATGATGATAGTGAGGATGAGGAGATTTCTCTAGGATCTGTGGGAGAGACTTCTTGTCTTGATTTAGATACCCCACATGAGTCCTATGAGAGGACCGAGGAGTTTACAGAGCTTATGCATAAGGGCAAGGAGGATGTACGTGAGGACGAGGACACGATGACCACATACGAGGGGTCCGCTCCACATCCACCTCCACAGTCATCTCTGTCACAGCTTCCTCCTTGGTCGGTGGTCAACCATGAGGATGTCATTCAGGACATCAGGCAGATGGTGGAGTATGAGCATATCATCGAGGAGGACGTGCATGAGGGCTTGGATACGATGGTCCACTTCATGGAGCCCGAGTCACATCTACATCTACCGGCACTCTCCACTTCTTCTACGGCTGAGCATCTACTTGAGCATATTGCCCCTATTCAGGGAGATTTTCATACTCACTCTCACTCCACTTTTGAGTCTCGCTTTTCACGTCCTATTTCTTTAGACTTATATGTTTTTGACACACCATATCTCTCGCAGGACACATGATCTATTTCCCTCGAGGTATGCTACGGTGCGTCACTACCTGGAGAGCCACTTCTCATGGAGAGCGAGAATTCGGTCGTCGCTAGTACAGAGGATAGCGACCCATTCTCAGAGAGTATTCGTCACACTTTTACTATTTTTCCATATTATTTTGACGATTATCTCTGGGATACTTTTATTTTGGGGAAAGATTTTTTGCCATGGACTAATGCACCTCGTCCTTTGCAGGTTACAGGTGGACACCTACGAGGGATGCTTGGAGGTGCATTGCTTGGGTCCATTGGCACACGTGGCACAATGCTTCTGGCGGAGCCACAGAAGGAGCAGTTAGAGCAGCTACCTGCCCCACTTCAGATCTTGGATCAGCCTATGCTCAGGTGTATCCTAATCCATTAGTGTAAAAATTTACCGCTTTCTAGTTTAGATTTGAATAATCTCGTCTCCTCTCATTAGTGAGGGGAGCGTATCTAGGATTTGCTTTTTCATCTTAATAACCCTTCATGTCGTGCCCTTCTATCATTTCACCCCCATCCTCTGCCGAGGAGGACGAGGACTCGTCCTCTCCTGCATTTTGATTTCTTTCTTTTCTTTTCCGATTTTCCCCTAGCATATCTCTGCATCAAATTGATCATATCATTTCGCTAGCATTGTCATGTTCAGCTTGGGGGGATCGATTTGTGTGCATGTTTTCGCGTATCGTTGTTGTGTGTCTGTGTCTATGTGTTCTTTCGTCGTGTTTTATATCTTTTATTTGAGTGTTTCTTTTTCTTTATTTTTTTTAGTTTCATTCATGTGTTTTTCAAGTTTTTCACTTTTTGTGTCGGTGCGCACCCCCCCATTTTCTTTGCCCTCCCGTATAAACTATTATTGCATTGAGGGCAATGCAAGTTTCAGCTTGGGGGAGTCGCACTTCGTGCGTCATTTGTCCTCTTTTTCTTCGTTATTTGAGTCGTTTTTCTCCGTCCTTTTCTTTTTCTTTTTTCTTTTCTTCTTTTTATCTCTTTTTCCTAGAGATGAACCCTATGATGAATTGCCACAAAATCACACACACCTAGCATGGCATCGATAACCACACTCACTAGCCCTAGGATATCGAGTCCCCTTGCATTTCATGCATCGTGGGTCCACTTAGCTTTTTGTGAGTCGTGCGTTGTGCCCAGTTGTTTGGTGTGCTTCTGCTTTGGGATTTTACTTTATATACCTGTCCTGGAATGACCCCTAGATTATCACGCTTCGATTTGAATATGCGGTATTTGTTTCTACTGTCTGCTTCTTCTGCATGCTATATATATATATCGTACGCTTCATTTCGCATGTGTCGGGATTACACAATTAAGGACTAGGATAACCCATTTAGCCCATGCTCTAATTAGCGAGAATAGTTTCCTTTGCCCAAGTGTTTAGATTCCGAGTTCTTTTTTGTTTTACTTGGTGCAAATCCCCTCGTCGTGTACCGTTCTCCCACTTGGGAGAGTACACATGTATATACCCCAATATCCAAAAAATCCAAAAAAAAGAGAAAAGAAAAGAAAAACCCAAAAAGAAAAGAAAAGAAAAAATTGTATAGCCAAAAATCCAAAAAAACTATACAAATACCCAGAACCCAAAAAAATTCCCGTATGAATATCTTTTCCTACTTGCCGAGAATAAAGGGAAGGCGAGAATTTGCACCAAGTGTTCTACTCCACATCATCTCAACCCCCATCGGTTTCGAAAACACTTGGCTTAGGAACTTTTTAGATATTATCTAGGCTATAGTGGGGTGATTTCCTTAACCCTAGTTGTGGAGTCCCTGATGCATGATATGTTTCGATTCTCTCTCTATTCTCATGCATGCTTGAACTATATATTCACCGCTTTATCCAATTCGAATCGATATTTGGGTCATTTCCTGTATTTGTGTATATCGAGCTTTATCGCACATCGTAGATAGTGACACCGTCTGCTAGCGCACGACCACACTCACTCACGCTTCACCGCGTGGGCCCACGGCACTTGTCTAGACTCGTATTCCTTGGTTTAGTGATGTGATTTGGCATTTGCTTGCTTGGTGTGTCGTTTTTGATTTTGTTGGCCCTGACGGGCGATCTAGGATATAGAGTTTTCTTTCTCTCTCTTTCTTTCTATTTTCTCCCTCCGAGCTCCTACTCTCACTCGTCTTCCTCGAGGACGAGGAAGAGTTTAGCTTGGGGGATTTTGACGTGCGTTTATATTTCATATATTTACGCACATTTTCTTCTGTGTTTCTCCGTATTTTCTGCCGTCTTATATTCGTTTTCTCGTGTTTTCTTGTTTTCTTTCACTTTTCCGTGTTTTTCATATTTTGCAGGATTTTACCGGCTTAGGGGACATAAAACGACGATATCATGAGTCCCCAGAGCAACGGGAGGAGTCACGCGTGATCCAGGGGGGCCAAGCGATGAAGATTGGTATTTCTCAGCCCTCAACCGATCGGGTGGACCAGCCACCCGATCGGTTGATGCACGCGTATCCAACCCGGACAGGTGCTAAAGTGAAGAGCAGCTTACCTGATCGGTTCAGCGATCGGGTGAACCCGTCGGAACTCTCGGCCATTTGGAGCTGAATTCCAACCGATCAGGTGACATTTCACCTGATCGGTTCATCTGTAGCCGAATCTTCCAAGCGACGACCCGGAGAGCTCACCCGACGGTTCGCTGACCATGTGAAGTCGACAGAAGTCTCTGTCTTTTTGGGCGTAATTCCAACCGATCAGGTGACTTCTCATCCGATCGGTTCATCTGTAGCTCCAATTCCTCATTTGGTGAACCGACGGAGCCACCCGCTCGCCTCAGCGTCCGGTTGAAGATCTTCAAAGCTCTCACCCAATCGGTTGACTCTTCAACCTGTCGGGTGGCGATATTTCTGCGGTTTTAGACCCGAACCGTTAGGGTTTCAGATGGGGGCTATAAATACACGATGTTGGCTGATTTGAGGGGTTGGTTCTTCAGTTTTTCTAGGGCTTTTTGCCCCTTTCTCTTGTGAGATTTAGATTAGTCTAGATTAGGTTTTTGGTTAATAAATCTTGTATTGGATTGAAGGTTCAAACTCAAGATAAGTATTTCTTCCTCCTATTTTCTATTGTTTTGTCTTATGTTAAGTTTTCTTGATGGTGAACGTTTGTATCTCTTTTATGTTGTTTATTTTTGTGTTCTTCACCATTGAGTAGTGTCGATGAACCCTAATACGGGTTAGAGTAGGATTGATGCTTGGGTTGTTTCATTTGGCTTGGTTGCATGGCATGTGTTCGATGAAATGTGTCAATGGGGATTTCTAGCAATCTGAGTCCAATTCGTATGGCAACACACTAGTTGTGTTGGGGATTGGGGTCCGGTGTCTTGTCCAGTCAAGATCCGCTTCGATGTATTGCTAGAAATCACATTCGACCTATTTGGCCATTAGGCTTACGCGGGGGTGTTTTATTGTCATTGGCAGGAGAAAGACCGCCTCTGACCGTCGGGCCAAGGGGGAATAAACTTGGAGGTTGACTCCCTAGCCATAGCTCACGCCCCTAGCGTTGACATCGAGTCCTTGCGCGTGGGAACGGCTTGTACAAAATGTTGGGAGTTATCATTGTTGCCTTAATGCTCCCGGTTGCAGAAGGTGTTAATGGACATGGGAATGCCCATCGTCCGGAACCGGGTAGGCCTAGCATACTTGGCACCGACCGGAATATCGGGCCATGGATGCTAGGTACCACCTTTTGGGGCAATGTCTCACCCTGGGTCAAGTCAAATGCAAAGTGTCATGAGTGCTCTAGCCCGTGTTAGCGGGGATTAATTTCGTGTCTTTTTCATTTCTTTCTCTTATTTCTACACTTCCACCCATATCATCCGCGTAGCTAGCACACAACCTAGGCGAGGCTAGTAGCCATTAAAGCCATCCACCTCCCTGAGTTGGATAAACCCGCACCCTACACTAACCGTGCACTTGCGGTAAAACGACACCGCGCCCAAACCGTAAACGGGGCGCCGGTCAGGAGACACACTAGGATTAATGTAACCCTTCTGCAAAAGCTCATCCAGCTACCTACGCAACTCCTCCAACTCTGCTGGAGCCATACGATACGGCGCCTTCGAAATCGACTGCGCTCCCGGAATAAGATCGATCGAAAACTCGAGAGCTCGATCGGGCGACAGTCCAGACATCTCCTCGGGGAAGACGTCGTCGAATTCTCGCACCATAGCTGGTCTACTCTGCTCCATCTGCATAGCAACAATCTTCACCGGTCTGGCCCAAAACCTGACAGGGCCAAGCGAACTGCTACCTCGACTGAACTCAAACACTGGATATCCTGGGATCTCGAACACCACCTTCTTCCTCCGACAATCGATCGTAGCATAGAAAATCGCTAGCCAATCCATCCCAAGCACTGCATCGTAGTTGATGATGTCGTGGACAATAAAATCAGCGTAAAGCTCATGTCCATAGACCACCAAAGGGCAAGAATTGCACCCAAGATGCACCGAGATCACGCCATTTCCTGTAACGATGTTCCAACTCTTGGGAAGAGGGGAGGTCGTCAAGGAATGCTTCTCCACGAAGCTCCGAGAAATAATACACATCGATGCACCAGAGTCAAAGAGGACTCGTGCAGGAAATGTGCAAACCAAAATCATACCTACCAAACAATCTAACAATCAACCCTATTCTAACAAACAATCATATGCAATCAAACAACCATAAGCTAACAATCAAAACTATCTAAGGAAGGAAACAACTAGATTGAGAGTTACCTGCGATAACCTCATCCACAGCCTCGCTCTCCACTGCCGTCATCAGATAAGCCTGCCTCCTCGGCTGCATAGCCTGCTGAAAAGCCTGCCTCTGTGGAGCGAGGGGTGCTCTACGTCCTGCAGGTACAGGTGATCTCTGCTGCAACGGCTGTGCTGCGACTGGTTCCTTCCAAGGCTGCTTAGACTTCGGGCACTCCTTCATAGTATGTGTATGATCTCCACAAATCAGGCACTGTCCCAACATCCTCCTACACTACTCCTTGACATGCCCGGGCTTGCCACAGAAATGACAAGTCTTCTGAGTAGGCCCATCTGGCCTCTTGAACTGCACCGTCTGATTAGGACTCACCACTCCTCTGACCTTCTCCATAGGCCTCTTCCCAGCTCCCGGTGTCTGTCCTCTCTTCTGCCTCGCAATCCTCTCCTGTCTCCGAGCAGCTACCAGCAACTTCTGATATGACTCCATATCCGTCGTAGACATCAGGCTCTGCAAGTCTAGGGAAAGACCCTGCAGAAACCTCTGAGCTTTCTCCTCAGCATCCTCCACCATCTTCGGTGCAAAGCAACTCAATCTAGTAAACTCCTGGTGGTACTGGTCCACCGTTAGATTTCCCTGCTTCAGCTCAATGAAGCACTGCAACATCTCCCTCCTGGCAGCTCTCGGAAAGTACTCCTCATCGAACCTGGACTTGAAAGTAGCCCAAGGTATAGGACTCACCAACAGCTCCTGTAGGGATATATGCCCTCAGATCATTTGTATTTGATGCAAATGATAATTTAAACTTAGATAGGGACTATTTTGCATTTGATGCAAAAGCGATTAAATGTGTATTAAATTGTTTAATACAATATTTAATAAAATAAACGCAAGGAAAAGTTCACGGGTAAGACGGGAATGTCTCGGTCTAGACCCAGGTTCGAACGGCGTCCAAATCGGACACCAAATGCTCAAGTTAGAGCCAAAACAGCCCAAAGGATCAAACCAAGCCAATTAGCCCCTTTAGGCTGATTAAACTAATAAAAGAGGGTGGGGCCCGGGCCTGACCTGCTTACACATGCATCAGCGGGGCCCGCGTCGGCTGACGCGGGCGGAAGCCCAAGGCGCTTCACGCGCCTCTGTGAGGCGCGTGCAGCGCACGCGCCTCACTGAGGCGCGTGCACAGCACGCGCGCCTGAGGCGCGTGTAGCACACGCACCTCGAGGCGCGTGCAGCTGCACACGCCAGGCTTGTTTTCTGGTGCGCGCGGTGGGCCTCCCATTGAACCTAGGGTTCCGTGCTCTTTTGATTTTTGACGGCTGTATGTATTTGTGAAATACAATGTTTGGGCTGATCTTTGGACACTCAATTGGAGGGTCAAACAAACTCCGATTGACGAACGGTTTTTTCCTATGCGTTCACCGTTGAACACTTGTCGTATTGATAGGTTGTATCAATCTTGAAGCTCAACGGTGAGTGAGTTAAAATTCACGGAAGTTTACACTTTGTGAAGTGCAAACTAACTTGATTTTAATTAACTCATTATTTAGTCACACATCGGATTTTGAGAAAAGGGGAGAGTCCACCGCCTATATAAATAGGGGTCTCCCCCTCCCTCAAAACTCGTCCCAAGCTCTAGATCTGAGCGGCTCTCGTAAATGTTGGAGCACGCTCGGATCTAAGCTAAATTAATATTCTCCTCTCCTTATAAATTTCTGCCTTGCTCCTGAGGGCTCTAGCAAAGCCGCAAAGGAGTTCGGATTCAGATCCGAAATCTAGGCGGAGGTTTCACTCGCGTGAAACTTTCTTCGGCGGTGGGTGGCTCGGCGACACGGGGATTGATCGCCTCGGGATGCGGAGCGGTTCTAGGAGCGGTGCGGGGAGCGGTTCAAGGAGCGGCTCGACGTGAGACGGGAGCAGCTCGGAAGACGGCGCGGAACATCTCGCCTGCCCCAGGGCTGAGATTCCGGGTATGTGTTTAAGTTTTCATTTAATTACTCGCAGTAGTTAGATCCCTCTTGGGGTGGTCAGATCCACCCCAAGTTGGCAGAGTTCCTGGCTAATAGGGTCTGGTTCCTTAGGGTTGCATGTTAATTAGATTAACATAAAATTTTTTCGCTGCATTTCTGTCTATGTTCCGTCCGACTTAGGACGGGACTAGAGTTTTTGTGCCCTAAGGGTCCCAGAAAACCCTTCATTGGTATCAGAGCCATCTCTGTATGCTGATCTAGGACTGCGAATTTATTATTTGAATGCTTTTACAGAAAAATGTTTTCTTTAAATTTATGCGATAAATTTAATTTTTTTAATTAAAAAAATGTTTTCTTTAAATTTATGCGATAAAATTCAAATTATTTTTAAATGTTTAAAATTTTTATATGATAAATTTTAAACATGAAAGTTTTAAAATGGAATTTTAAATTTATGTGATAAATTTTAAAATTGTTTTAAAGCTTTAATACTTTATGCGATAAGTTTAAAAGGTTGTTTAAAATTTTATGTGATAAATTTTAAGCATGGAATTTTTTAAATGATGTTTTAAATTTATAAGATATTTTTAAAAACTGATTTTAAAAGTTTAAAATTTTTATGTGATAAATATTTTAAAGGAGCATGCAAATGTTATGATTTTAAAACAAGCTTTTACTTTATGAGATGAAATAAATGTTTTAAAATCATATTTTAAATTTAAATGTTAAATTTAAGAATGCATGCCAAAACTGTTTATGCGATAAACTTTAGTCTATTTAAATTGTTAAATATTTGTACACCTTTTTATGCGATAAAATTAGTGTAACATTATTTTAATGGCTATGTCATCTTGTCCCTATTTGATAACACAAGACAACCCTTTAGGTTAGCCATTAAGTAATGATTAAAATTTATTACTTGAATTTTAATGACATGCTATGTTTTAATAAAACATTAACAATGCTTCAAGACCTAATTCCTGATTAGGGTAGTCCTTTTAATGAAAATTTTAATTTTGATTGTTATTATTAAATCATTAAAGGACTTCGCTTTTAGCGTTGGTTAATAATTTATTAAAATCCTAATAATGATTAGGATAGCACGTGAACCTTATAGTTGATAAGGACTTAATAAAAGTTATTAAACAAATCCTAAAATTTTGAATTTAACGATGCAACTAGTTGATAGGATTAATTAGTTGTTAATAAAATCTGTTTAGTCTATGGCACACATACAAAAATGACAAGCTTCATTCAATGGACCATGATCCAGTCAATGTGCTTGGCTAAGAGTTCTGGGTCAACCCTTGCTAGTACAAGGGGCAGTGATCCTGGCTTAGTCAATTCCCTGGCTGTGTTCCGCTGGACCGCAATGTCGCGAATCATGATTGTATGACACCCTGGACTATATCTAGTCAATGCGTTATAAATCTTATTAAAGATTAATTCGTATCCCTCCTTGATTTTGGAGCTTGGTAACTCAAAGAAGACAATTATAGTTGTTGAGTCTCCTCAAGCTGTGATTTGTTTTTCTTTAAGGAACAAACTCCAACATACATGTGATGTAGTCTAGACTTGACCCAAATCGATGCGTCGGGTCTCCTCGAGTATCGATCTAAGTCAAATCTGGACACGAAATCAAGGGTCTGACTAGACCAGTCATTATGATTTGTTGAGTCTCCTCAAGATCATAAGTGACTGTGGGTAAAAAAAACGACAGGGAATCACATGTGATGTGATTGACCAAGAGTTAGTCTACCAGTCATGGAACCAATCAACTTGTTGAGTCTCCTCAAGGTTGTGAGGTTCGGGATGATTGGATCCCTCTTTCACTAATTTTTAAATTCGATTAAATCGTTCGTTATTAAGCTTTAAAACGATCGTAAAAATAGTGGGAGGATATAGATAGATGAAAGCCAATCTACCTATATTTAATATTGAACATATGCAAAAACTAGGGCAAGATTATGTTTACCGAAGGAATCAAAATATAATATTGGAATAAGTTAACTGGTCAAATAGTTGATTAATTGAATATCAAGTTAAATTCTAATTGATGGAATTAAACTATATTCTCGTTGACATTAAATGACCTTCTAAAGAACAGACTTAAGAAATATGATTTCATTAAGTTCTGGGTCCAACAAATAAATTAAAGCTACATGTCACTCTTCTCTATATGAGGCAGCTTGAACATATAGGATATTCGAAGTATGTTTCTCCATACAACTTGTCGAGCTACCCTCAAGGTTATATGGACAAACAATTCCGATCCGCAAAGTTCGAGAATTCGATCAAACCGTTTGAGTCGAATACGAGTGCATGAACGGTGCAAGACTATGTATCCCAACCGGATCTTGAGACAAGCAACTTCTTGAGCTAAACTCGAGATTGCAAAGCTCAAGCGTTTGGATACATAAGATGCTTGCATAGCTATTTATGTTGGGTTAATTAATATCTAAATGTGATTTAGAAAAGGAAGAAGGCACTCCGGAAAGTCAATTGAGAAAGTTAGTTTAATTTATCATTAGTAAAGGCATAAGTAGGATGAAATGAAAATGTGATATATTTTGATGTCACGATTTCAGAATAAATAGTTATACAAAAACGTCTAACACATTTTTTGACGAATGTCATCACCTTGCTTCGGAAGCAATGTTTTGTGTTAAGTAATTTGTAATAACTATATATATATATTAAATGTTAATATATAAATACACAAGATAGTAGCAAACTTATATGGTAAAATAGACTAGGCCATGTCGAGAGACTAAGCTTCACAAGTCACATAAAGAGGGGTCTGACCTCTCGTATTATGAAGTCTACGGACACTTGTGAAACTTATCTTCTCAGATATAATGGCTGAAAACCATCTGTAAGACAGTGGAAGAATGAGTTGTCGAACTCAGTCTTGTACATACTGATGTACCCGAGTCTATTTTAACCAAAATAAGTTATTCGTATATTTTATTAAGACAGGTGTTCTTGATGAAACACAAGTCTGATAAAATAAAGAACGAAAAGTAGAAAGTATTTAAACTGATTCGATTAGATCGAATGGTCAAATACTTGGCTACATAAAATCTTGTGTAATTAAAAGAAAATGTGATTTTCTCTCGGGTCAAGTCTGTTAACACATCCGTGTGTTAAAATGTATGAAGCACACTTAGTGAGACTTGGTGCGATACATAGTAAGTGACTCTGAGTTAAGTCCTCTCTCTGGGTTAAGTCCCAGATCGTAATGCCTAGGTTTTGATAATGTCCTATGAGGACATTGTCAATAAGATATTCATTAAATCGATCATTAAAGAAGTTGTATAATTACTCGAATTTCGTGAGACGAATTGTCGAGTTAGACATCATAACTGATGATGACTTAGTCAACTTCCGGGATGAAATTCGGAGTAGTAACTCCGATTTAAAACTTGATGCAATCAAAATAGGTCACTGTGCGTAAATAAATTTGAGAATTTAGTTTACGTACCCAAGGAAAATGTTTCCTCACTTTCTGCAAGTAAATCTTTAAGTTGAAAGATTGGTGCAGAAAGAGAATAGTAAAGTACAATCTTGTTGATCGAAAACGGTTTTCACCCTAATTTCTTTAAAACGGATTAGTTGAAATCGTCTCGCCAACAGATGTGTACAGATCTACTCGGACCAAATCCGATGTAAAACGCTCATGTTGACCATGAAAATTGGAGCATTCACTTATAAGTTTGTTTTTTTCTAAATATGATTTAGACGGACCAACTTATATGAATTAGCCAGAGAGTTTTTCAAGGTCAGTGGGAGCGTATAAATTACATGCAAGGCATCAAAGAGATGGAACATATAATTTGATTAAGTAATCAAAGAGTTTGATACTTTATCAGAAATAAATACGAGCCATTTGAAATGACCAGTAACTAATTTAAATGATTATCGTAAGGTACGATGAATTGGATAAGATCCAAGTAAATTAAAATATTATGGATTCTGAAAGACCAAATGAATTATTTGAATGAGATTCAAATGGTTGGTCTAAACATAGAAACCCTTAAGTCTATAATATAGACGGTTTTAGCAGATCCACTCATGAAGGCTCTACCACATGAAGTCGGGAAAACTTATGTGTAAAAACGGTATGAGATACCGAGATAAATGGGCCTAAGTGCAAGTGGGAGATGTTGAGAGATGATACCCTCGAGGCTATCTATCTTCATGTGTGCATAGCACAAACATCTTGTTCGAAATAACAGTAAGCTGTTTGGTAATAATTTATCTAAGTTATTTTATAATGCAGTTAACATTAGACATTAACTTAGGTAAAGTCCTGAGACTTTATGCAAGGTCAAACAGGTATCGAGATGAGTATCTCGATCATGGAGAAATGTTTGACCGTCTGTAACATAAGTCTAAAAGGGTTCGTGGTCGTAGATGTTTCGAGACAAGGATATCGAAACATCGGATAGACCATTGTGTCTTAGTCTTCACCGTTTAGCGGTGGCGATGATCTCATGATCGCTTGACTTGGTGAAGTCGTAGATGAGACACAGGTGCTCATTAGAGAATGAGTTCACTGAACGATCCACAAGAGTTATCATATGGTTATATTGACCAATCTGTCAATGATGACTCTGAGTGATGATAGGCTAGTTGGTCTTTTGACTTGAGGTCATTTTGAGGAACTTGTGCGTGAATGGTGCCACTTAGATCAAATGACCTAGCTTCGAGGCAATCCCCGTCGAAAGGTCTTTGATTGGGTGACACTTGAAGCGTATGAGGAGAGTAATGACCAAGAGAGGATTCGTCTCTCCCGGTCAATGGGAGTTAGTGTCGTAGGGTTAGTTCGATCTTTGGTAAAAACTCTGGCCAGAGTATGTTGGAACAAGTCCAACATGATTTGACTAAAGATTGATAGAAACTAACCGGAGTCAAGTTATTGGGGTTGACATTTTGACCGTACCCCAGACTTGATCTACACGACATAGTTTAGACGAAGAGACTATAACTGCGGAATTCATCACGGAAACAGTCAGGGTGGTCCCGACAATACTCATGTCAATGAGTTAACCACATAATGATGATTCCTGAAGCAGGGACGGCAACCACTGCTCGTGGTCACTGCCGTATAGGGCTTCGAGCCCAACTTGTTGTAAGGGTCAGGCTGTAGGGTCTCACACGGAGTGCGATCTTTCGTCTAGTAATAGGTAGAAATAAGTTAGGGAGAATAATTTGCATTTGATGCAAGGGATAAAATATTGCAAAAGATGTTTGCAATAATCTCCAGCATTCGGAATAAATGATCCTGAGTGCAAGTGGGAGATGTAGGGATATATGCCCTCAGATCATTTGTATTTGATGCAAATGATAATTTAAGCTTAGATAGGGACTATTTTGCATTTGATGCAAAAGCGATTAAATGTGTATTAAATTATTTAATACAATATTTAATAAAATAAACGCAAGGAAAAGTTCACGGGTAAGACGGGAATGTCCCGGTCTAGACCCAGGTTCGAACGGCGTCCAAATCGGACACCAAATGCTCAAGTTAGAGCCAAACCAGCCCAAAGGATCAAACCAAGCCAATTAGCCCCTTTAGGCTGATTAAACCAATAAAAGAGGGTGGGGCCTGGGCCTGACCCGCTGACACATGCGTCAGCGGGGCCCGCGTCAGCAGACGCGGGCGGAAGCCCAAGGCGCTTCACGCGCCTCTGTGAGGCGCGTGCAGCGCACGCGCCTCACTGAAGTGCGTGCACAGCGCGCGCGCCTGAGGCGCGTGTAGCTCACGCGCCTCGAGGCGCGTGCAGCTGCCCGCGCCAGGCTTGTTTTCTGGCGTGCGCAGTGGGCCTCCCATTGAACCTAGGGTTCCGTACTCTTTTGATTTTTGGCGGATGTATGTATTTGTGAAATACAATGTTTGGGCTAATCTTTGGACACTCAATTGGAGGGTCAAACAAACTCTGATTGACGAACGGTTTTTTCCTATGCGTTCACCGTTGAACACTTGTCGTATTGATAGGTTGTATCAATCTTGAAGCTCAACGGTGAGTGAGTTAAAATTCACGGAAGTTTACACTTTGTGAAGTGCAAACTAACTTGATTTTAATTAACTCATTATTTAGTCTCACATCGGATTTTGAGAAAAGGGGAGAGTCCACCGCCTATATAAATAGGGGTCTCCCCCTCCCTCAAAACTCGTCCCAAGCTCTAGATCTGAGCGGCTCTCGTAAATGTTGGAGCACGCTCGGATCTAAGCTAAATTAATATTCTCCTCTCCCTATAAATTTCTGCCTTGCTCCTGAGGGCTCTAGCAAAGCCGCAAAGGAGTTCGGATTCAGATCCAAAATCTAGGCGGAGGTTTCACTCGCGTGAAACTTTCTTCGGCGGTGGGTGGCTCGGCGACACGGGGATTGATCGCCTCGGGATGCGGAACGGTTCTAGGAGCGGTGCGGGGAGCGGTTCAAGGAGCGGCTCGGCGTGAGACGGGAGCAGCTCGGAAGACGGCGCGGAACATCTCGCCTGCCCCAGGGCTGAGATTCCGGGTATGTGTTTAAGTTTTCATTTAATTACTCGCAGTAGTTAGATCCCTCTTGGGATGGTCAGATCCACCCCAAGTTGGCAGAGTTCCTGGCTAATAGGGTCTGGTTCCTTAGGGTTGCATGTTAATTAGATTAACATAAAATTTTTTCGCTGCATTTCTGTCTATGTTCCGTCCGACTTAGGACGAGACTAGAGTTTTTGTGCCCTAAGGGTCCCAGAAAACCCTTCAGCTCCTCCTCTGCATCCCACCAGTTGCGGGCATTATCCTTGAGCTGCTTCTTCACCAACTCAACCCATCCAGTCGGGTCGACCTTCGACATCTTTAGATTATCCTCAGTATTCCTGATCCACTCCTCAGCAGCCAACGGTCCCTCAGATCCATCAAAGTAAGTCGGGCCCAGCTCCTGAAACTGCTTCGCTCCGGGCTCGAAGCGAGGGGCACTCTGGGTATTCTGGAGCATACCCTGCTGCACCTGCATCATCTGATGCATCATCCTCATGATCTCAGCATTAGTGGGCTCTCTATCCGGTACCTCAGCATGATTGGGCCCACTACCAGATCGGGTCTGTCGCCTTCTAGCCATCTAATGACATAGAAAACGAACAATATTAGACTCAATAGCTTAATGACTTAGATGTTGTAATTTATTTAATGGACATTCCGTTATTATCGTTGTTCCGTTAATTCACAATTGCAAGACGTGGACCTGCATGGGCCACCAACAAAACCTGTCACACCCCGCTTCCCAAAAACGTGGAGGGGAAGCGTGAGAAGGTCCGCTCAGACTTGAAGCTACAAAGCTGCAAGTCCGATAAGCGTCAATCAACTGTAAATAGCAGGTCCTTGCAACGCGAAACGAAACAAAGATAATAATAAGGAAATGAGACAAAAGAGAAATCTCAGAATATCCAAAATAATAAACTCCAACATCGCAGAAAAGCCACCAGGCTAAAGAAAAGAGTCTAAAAAGAGGCCCCAACATGGCCAACAAAAGTACAAAGTACAAAAGCAAAGTAATGGTGCTACGCACCAACAGCTAACAGCAACCTAAAGCAAACGCAACTCCAAATCAGTCTTTAAGACTGGTCACTGGTGTCCACCAACTCCTCATCAAAAGTTGGCTCTGGCTCAGCGTCAGCAAACACCTCGTCCTCAGCTACGGTCTCTAACTCAGGGTCTAACATGTGACACCCAAAAGAGCAAGGGGCACATGTCAGCAAGTCTACAAGAGACTTGTGCAAGGAAACAGAAAGTGCAGGTAAACAACCTAGCAGTTCTAGCATGATGCAATGACATGGCAGATATATCATGAGTGCAACAAGTAAAGTAAAGTAATGTAAGGTACGAGCATGGCATTTAAATCATGGCATGGATATCAAGTTTTGCAAGAAACATTCACAAGGACAAGTACAAGTATAGTAAGCACGTCGTGCACAGAGATTACGCCTTTTGGCTAGAGTGGCTGCGCATGCCAACTCCTAAGCTCAAGTGATCGCTTATCCCTACCCCTCCACGTGTATATGGACTGGCACCCATCTTCTGGATCACGAGCCAGGAAGTGTTTTTCATGATGGCATAGGGGTGCACCTAGCCGGACAAGGAAATACAAGTACAAGTATTGTAGTGTGTGCTACGAATGCAACATTCAACTTTGATGACATGTAAGATGTAATGCATGGTAGTTAAAAGTGCGTACAGATAAGGAATTTAAACGTGACAGATAACAATGCATGAATGACATGGTAAGGTGTCAGATCTAGCTTCGTTGTCAAGCTAGATCTTAAAGTTGCGTCTAAACAGCTATCATTTCACTGTCTAGTCTCTTTTACGCTAAAAACAAGGAAGTGGCCTAAAAACATGGCCCTAAGCAAGAATTGGCAAGTTTCACTTGCCTGCAAGTATCACGTCAGAGAAACACCGTCCAAAGAGTCCAAAGTCACCAAAAACCTACGTGCACAAGTCCACCGGCCTAAAGTCCATATTATTAATCTTGATTAGTGAATCTAAAACATTTAAAACACTTTAAAAACATCAATTTTAGTCTTGATTAGCTGGCAATGTGTTGGGGGTCCTTGGGGTGCAAAGCGTTACCTCAACACGACGCGAAAGCTACACTAGCGTCAGGTAGCGACGCCAGGGGTTGGAATAAAAGAACGCGCTCCAAGTCCTGATTCCAGAATAGATTCCTCGCTCGAAAGATCTGATCAGCAACTAGAGCAACGACCCAAGATTCCAAAGCTTGCACATGCGACGACGGGCTACGACGTATCGCAACGTCGTAAACAGTAAATCCTCGAAGAGAAAGCACCTAGGTGGGGCCCACAGTAGTTCTAGGGACCAATGGAGGACCCACAATACCTCTAAAGAACTTGGGGGCCCATGGTGGTAAGCGGTGCAATGGATGCGGGGTTGCGACGATTGTCTCTCGGTCAGACACAGCCGGTGCGAGGGATTGTCTCGGTCGGACACAGCGGACGGCTGTGCAGTGCAGCGGGGGTCGGGCTCTCGGTCGGTGCAGAGCAGGCTCTCGGTCGGTACGGGAGAACGGGCCGGTCGGGTGCTTGGGGCAGGCGTTGCAACGTTGCAACGTTGCAACGGTGCGGGCGATGCGGAGCGGGGGGTCGGTCGTTGCGGGCTGATGCGGGGGATCGGGTCGGTCGGGCGCTTGGGGAGCGAGGCGATGCGGGGCGATGCAGGACGGGCGATGGTGTGGCAGAATCTCTCGGTCAGACCGAGAGATCCTCTTGGTCGGACACGGCGATGCGGGCGAACGGTGCAGCGGGCGGCTGTGCGAAGCAGGGCGTGCGGAGCGGGCGAAGCTCTCGGTCAGACCGAGAGAATCTCTCGGTCGGACGGGGTGCGGTGCGGAGCAATGAAGCGGGCGACCGCTGTGATGCGGAGCGGGCGGTGGTGTGGGGCTTGGCCTCGGTCGGTGCGGGGAAATGGGGGCGGTTTCCTCGGTCGGTGCGGGGGTGGCTGTTGCAACGTTGCGACGAATCGTCGCAAGCGAGATTTTGGGTTTTGGGAGCGGCTAGGGTTAATTGCTTGCGAAAATGAGTCTTCCTAGGGGTTGTTTATATAGTGTAGAGGGGTTGACTAGGTCTAGGGCTAATTCTAATAGGATTAGGATTTTAAAATAATTTAAAATTCGAATCTACCTCTCCTAATCATGTATGGATTGGGTGAGACCAAGATAGGGGCTAGGATTTGGCTCAAAATTCGTTTGTAGTATTATAAACGTAATAAAATTTTATTTGGCCGAAATTAATTTAAAACTTGGTATTTAAAAATATTTAAAACTTTGTAAAAAAATGTAAAAGTGGTCAAATAAACTCCAAAAATTATAAAATAAATATTGGGGTGATCGGGACGACGAGAGAAAGGTAACTAAGGAGACGGATCTCAATTTTGACGTCGGACGACGAAACTAAAAATAGAAACGTCTCACGTCAAAAGAGAAAACCACAACGTCTCTTCGAATAAGGTCAAATCGTGGGAGAACGACCCGAGAAATGTTGTTCCAAATTAGTGCCACAATTTAATACTCTCAAAGATGTTCACAACGGCATATCACACCAAAGTGTTCGCAAACAACCAAAGTCTAAAATAAATACGTGCACGGTCAAAAGCACGTGCACGAACAAAGTACAACGAAAACATACCGTTACACTTTCACCGTCTTCGTCATCATTTCGATCGACGGCGCCGCCAATCCAACCACCCCAAAAGCCCCCCTCCGCCTACCCCGCCCCCTCTCTCATCGGACCGCCCAAAACCCCCTTACTCCGAGTGCCGCTGCCCCAGGGCACGACTCTGCTGCTCGGCCCGTACACCGAGCATATTAGTGCTCGGTCAGCACTTCCCCACCGAGTAGCACGACTCGGACTGAACAATATCACTGCTCGGTCGAGCAACCCAATTTCAGCGTATCCCCCAATGTAAATCTCTTATTCTGACGTTTTGATCGTTTCTATTTTCTGGTACTCCCTGTTTACGTCAGCAACTGCTGTCAGGACTAGCTTGGGGGATATTTTTGCACTCGCATCGCTTGCATCGCTCGGTACACTCTTCCATGTATTTATCTTTTTACCGTAGCATCACATTACCATCGATACGATGGTTCGCACGTGAGGTGCCGTCACCCCACCCATTCATGAGAACAGGCCCACTCCAGGTGCCTCTTCCTCCAGACCGCAGCGTCGTGCATGACTAACCACCACCATCACCACCACCACCACCACTACCACTACCACCCCTCCACCACAGCTCTTATCCCCACTACTTCCACACCCATCACATCCACCACTACCCCTGCCACCTCTGCCCCTATTCCCTCCACAGCCACCACTGCCTCTGCATCATCTCCCCCACACCCTGCCCCCACCAGGGATGCCTTGCCTGCACGTCTACGGACCTATGGCGTCACGTTTCGAGACGACACACACCGAGAGCGCTTTGTTAGGATCTCTCAGCGTCGTCTCGTACATACTTTGTTCATAGACGTGGTTACCCTGCACTCCCTTGGACTTCTACATGGGGTCTATCACCTCTACCGAGCGATTGGTTTCGACCGCTTTCTCGATGTACACACCCCCACCTACACCCACATTTCACTCGAGGCTCTCAGCTCCCTCGCTCACACCCCCAGTGGGTCATGACATCACTTTTTGACTCATGGATCACGAATGCACTATTACACATGCCATGATCTGCGAGTACTTTCACTTCCCTGCCATCCCCGAGCCCAGAGCAGCCTTTTCTCCACACTATAATGTGGACACATTTGATGCTCGAGCCTTTTAGGAGCGTTTTCAGGCCTTGCTCAGTATCGCCCTAGTCGTGTGAAGGCATCGTGCATCGTGCACCCATGCCTTCGTTACATGTAGAGGCACTTAGCCACCACTCTCTTCTGCAGGCCTGAGGTCGGGACCATGTCCCTACCAGAGCTTACCCATCTCATGGGCATGACCCGACTTCTGAGATTCCACCCGGATGACTCACTCCACCCATTCATGCTCTCTGACGTAGCCCACTGGTTGTGTTACCACCTACTCCATAATGCCACCACCGACTACGCCATTGACGTCTATTGCGGTGGTTTCTTTACCATCTTTGCTAGGATGCTCGATATCGACATTCCAGATGACCTTCACCGCCCTGTTGGCCTGACACGCTTGACCCTCGGTGTGCTCGAGCGCATGCATATTATCAGACCTTATGGGGCTCGTCACTGGCTATATCTCGTAGGCACTCACCACACTCCACATATGGTTCTTCCAGCCCCACACCTCACCCATATTGCTCCAGTTCATCTTGACTGGATGATTCTTAGGGTCGACCCACTCCCTACCCAACACATACTCGAGCCCCCCGGAGCACCCGTCGCGGTAGCCGCTGTAACGGCCGGTACTCGCTACTTGTCATACGGCTGTGCGTATAGAAATTTCGAGCACCTGATTGGTTTTGTGCTTGGTATGTGAGTCGTGTCGTTGAGTCGTTAGGGCCGTAGCACCTTGGTTGCATCCTTAGCAAGCCAACCCCGACGTGTGCCCAACTTAGAATTACCGTCGCCTTTGGACCCCGTATCCTATGTACGCTTTTCGTGCACGTAGTCTCGTTCGTGCACGTAATTATTTTAGATCTGGTCCGTACCCGAACCCTATAGTGCGATATGTCATTGTGATCGTCTCTGAGAGTATTAAAATCGTGGTGTTGTTTCGGAACGTCATTTCACGGGTCGTTCTCCCACGATTTGATCTTATTTGACGGGACGTTGCGATTTTCACTTTTGTCGTAAGGCCTTTTTATTTTTAGTTTCGTTTCTCATCGTCAAAATTGTGATCCGTTTTCTCTGTCTTCTTTCTCTCGTCGTCCCGGTCACCCCAGTATTTATTTCACAATTTTCGAGCCCCGTTTGACCCACTTTCACTTTTTGCCCAACCTATTATTGATTTAACCCTAAGATGATTAACCCACTAACTAATTCTTATTTATATGTATATCTTCTTCCCATTTAGCCTTAGCCTAGCCCACCTGGTTGCATGGGCCGAAACCTTCAGCCCGTTATCACACACCCAGGTCTTCAATTTCAATTGTTAATAGCAAAGCCTATAACTCTAAATAAAACATAGGACCCCCACATGAGCCCTCTGTTAAAGTACCCTAGGTTATAAATATTAACCTAACCTACTCATTTCCCCAGTAGCAACACGAGAGCCGCCGCAGCCTAGGGCTTTTGTGTTTCACGCAGCGAGTTTTCCCAGCATCTCGAAACCGCCGCTTTCTTTATCTTCACACGCTGCTTCTTCCCAACGCCGCAACAACCCCCTCGCGCGTCATCTCCTTCCTCCTCCACCTCCCCATGCCGTTGTGGTTGTCCGAAGCCCCGCCTGCAGGCCGCTGTAGCGCAGCAGCTCCGCACAGTAGGCTGCCGTGCTCCGCTCGTTCCCAGGCACCGCCCGCAGCTGCAGCAAGCCTCAGCGAAGCCCCGCGCCACCGTGGACTGCCCCAACCAGTCCCTACACGGCCTTCTCCGGCTTCCACCACCGGCGCACGGTGCTGCGCCACCCCGTCTCCGCCCTAGCCTGGCCATCTCAAATTCCGACCCCTCCTCCGGTGAGCTAGCCACCGATAACCCCCACCACGCCCGCGTGCGTGTGGTGGCGACACTTGAGCATAAGAGGAAGGTCGGCGTACGTTTTCATGCGGGTTATATTAATATGTTACTTGCTATTATTATGTATATGCATGTGTTAAGTTACCTTGCTGTAATATTATGACTCGTACTAACCTATATTCGCATTTAATATTTAATGTGCTACATTATATTAACAATGGGATGAACAGTAAATTATAAGCTATATATTAATGATATTTTATTAATTAATCAATTTTAGCCTAATAATGTAAATTAGTTACCGCAGATGTGATACGTTTTTCTTCGCGACCCATTACTGTTCCCGAGTCGACGCTACTACCTTACACGCTACCGGAATCCAACCCCTGACGTCGCAGATTCGGGCGTCGATCGACCATTTCACACTTCCCGAGGGCGATCCGGTGACTTCTTCCACTGACGATCACCTCTGGGTGCCTGATCGCTCCAAAATGCAACCCAAGAGCACGACCAAAAACTTGATCGGCCCCCCGGATACACACCCGGAGAACGATTGTAGTTTTACCGCAAGCGCACGGCGTAGTGGCGAGCGGGTATTGAACACGAGGAGGTGGTGTCGGTTCCAATCTATCCTAGGTTGGTTTGACTACGAACGTTTTATTGGTGGAGATGGCTATGGTATGATATAATGGAAATGGTGGTGGATGTTGGTGTCGGTGATAAAGAAATCGGTCAAATATCGATTCAAATACAATATAATAAAAGTGTCTAGGGCTAGGGAATTCCCGCTACGGATCGTCATACATCATCGTAAATAGTGAATCTCAATATTACTAGACTTGCATTGAGGTGAACTAGTCGTAACTGAATATAGAACCAAGCTCACGCTCTCGCACTATTGCCGGTCTATAGCAACCTAGATTAGAGCCCAATCTCTTGCAAACCCTAACCTAAGCCACTAGCATGAAGATCGACGTCATCGTTCAATCGCTCCTCGAGCCCACTCTCGTGCAAACTCGAGTTACGATCTAGGTTGTGATAGTTCGTATTCGTCCAATCTCTTGCAAACGAATATGGGTATAGATTTACAATTAAAAATCCTAGCTTTGGTCCAATCTCTTGCAAACCAAATCTAGAGAAACCCAATTGTAAACCTAAATCGAATATCTAGGCCTTTCCATCGATTAGAATCCAATCTCTTGCAAACCTCAATCGATGGAAATCCCTAGCTATCCGTAATAAATCAATCACAACTTAACTTCCTATCAATTCTAGCAATTTAGAAATTCATTCATCACAAATCTGAAATTAGATCCATAGGGTTCATCCCCAAACCCTAGAACAACAAATCTACTCTAGCATAGCAATAAGCATATGAGAATCAATAAAAATCATTGCTTGCATACAAAAAGATATCAAATCAAAGATTCAAAGAATAAGAACAAAGATACTTAGCTTTGATGAAGAATTCCAATCCAAATACAAGCTTTTTGATCCAAGAGGGGGCCTAGGGCATGGCCTAACCTCTAAAATAATCAATAAGAAAACATCTTGGAACCTAAGAAAACATGGGGGATCCTTCTCTAATGGTGGCTACAAAACCCTTAAATACTCCCCCAAAAACCCTAGCAAAATTGCCTAAAAAGCCCCTGAAATTTGGGCCCAAAACTGAATCTGCGCGTGCCCAGAAATCTGCGCCAGTTACGACTCGACCGAGTGGAAATCTCACTCGGTCGAGTGGAAATCTCACTCGGTCGAGTGAGCTTTCCTGCAGAAAAATCCAGAAAACATCACTCTGTCAAAATCTGCCAAAACTGTCAAAAACTGGTCACTCGACCGAGTGGAAATGTCACTCGGCCGAGTGACACTGACATGCAAATTCCAGCACTGCATCATCGACTTGCAGAAATTCCCCAGATTTCATCCGACCTCCGATTTGCGCGTTCTTGGTGGTGTTGGAATCGTCATGAAGTCTACTATCCATAAAAAATAAGAGAAAAATAATTTACCCAGTGTAATGATAGAAGATTTCAAAAGAGTTGGAGGATGTCTGAAAATCTGGGCGCTTCGTGTCCTCGGCATCACTCGGCCGAGTGGCAAATGTCACTCGGCCGAGGGGCTTTTGGAAATCGGCAGAGTCGGAGCTCGTAGTCGATTGACGGATTACAGAGAGTTGGACATTTTGGCTCGCCGTCGTCTGGGTGCCACTCGGGCGGACGGAGTCTCCGAACTCGGCTGAGTGGGCGTGCGATGCTCGGCCGAGTGCACGCTGATACATCTCTGTTGCGTGCCCGATCTGGCCGGCCGAGCGGGGTCTCAATGCTCGGCCGAGTAACTCCTTCACTCGGCCGAGTGGCATGCTGAAAATGCCCAATCTCCATCTTTTCGCTTCCTCGTCGCTCCTACGACGTTCTTTCTTCTTCCACTCGTCTTCCATTGCAGAATAACCCTCAAAAGAGCCATGGTTGACACTCCGTAGTGGGTGCAGATCCTTTAAGCTCATTTTTGCTCCCGATCGCTCTATATTTCCTGAAATCCGACAAAAACAAGAAATAGTGAAAAGTAACGCAATATCGTCGAATAATCGTGAAAAGCGTGATATGGGTGATCGAAATGGCATGCAAATATGCAGAAAAAGGTGTAAAATATGGACCGATCAAAATCCCCCAAGCTTACCTCTTACTCGTCCTCGAGAAAGATAAGTAAAAAGACGAACTCGGGAGATGAAAAATAAGGGAAATGAAATAAAAGAATATGAAGTGGAAGGGGTCGCTAGATTATACTCTCAGATCTCAAGCCATAAGATACACATCACGATAACTTGGGAAATACGAATCACATGCTATAAAGATTTCATATCTTACTTAAACATGGCACTTGCAAGCTTTTCAGATCAACAAAAGGGATTCTCTAAATTCATACAATCAATTCATATCCACATCATGCATTTCATAGAATTTAATATACAAATGTTGACGATGCACTTTTCAATCAAAAGTTATAAATGAAGCATATAAGATACACACCAAGCATGCAATAGAGAATATAATAAAAGTCATGTCATTCACATATTTATTTCAAATCATGAAAAATCACCATATCTAATGTATTTTGCAAAGTCTAAGCATTATCGAATATTCCCATTCATGCACGTCTCCACTCTAATGTCATACTCACTCATATGGTCAAATGAATTCACCCCCCCAAGCTTAGCTTGAGGCATCACATCTAAAGGAATATGATAGTGGAAAATGGGATTTTTGCCTTGGTTTTCCCAAGTATTTTGTGGCTCCAATAATGAGATAGAGAAATATCTCTTTTTTTTTCTTTTGGACTTTGTTTCTCATTTTTCTTTTTGGATTTTTGTAGGAGCTATATGATTTGTATTTTTGGATTTTGGCTCCTTTTTGGCTTTTTGGACTTTTTGGAGCTAACTTTTTCTTTTGTGGGGATTTTTGGGAAATAGATGCGATATAATTAGCTTTAGGAGGTGAACTCAAGTGACATGTAGAGAATAAAAAGATATATGCGGAGAAAGAAATAATGTAACACTCGGTTCACTATAAGATGTGCACGAACAGTTCAATAAAATAATACTTCAACTAAAACTCATATGTAAGCATGGATATTCTCAATCATTTCAATAAATAGTGAAGTCAAGCAGTAAAGTTTACCACCATATCAGGCATGCAACAGAAGGTGAATAAGATAATAAAACTGATGCTTCAGATATACTAATGATGCGTGAATCTTGGTGCATTTCCAACAAAAGCATACTAAACACTAATCCATACATTCAGTTTCAATTAATATCATGCATTCATGTAGAGGAATCATCAAAAGACATAGATTTGCAAGCACATGTGAATAGCAAGACTATGGAATACTCTAAGTAGCATGGCAAGGAATAATAAGCATCGTGATGGTTGGTAAAGCAATACGAGATATCATCATACAAAACTCATCTAGCGGAAAAAGAGAAAAGGAAAATAAAGAAATAAAAATAAAAGAGGGGAAAGAAAAGAAAATCAAGCACACAATATGATGCATGAACACACATAAAAGGAAAATAAGATGGAAAAATAAAAAAGATGATGCAAAAATTTTGAAAAATTTTAAAAACCCTAAAATAAAGTAAAAATGTAATTAATGCATCTAAATGGCATGGAAATGCACTCTCCCCAAGCTTAAACTTCACATTGTCCTCAATGTGATCATAAAAGGAAAAATATGAGAAACAACGATAAATATGAGGGAGGTGAATGAAAAATGATGAAATGAATGACATGAAATCCTAATGCAACTACATGCACATACAACCCCAAGCTTATACCAAACAATCTTATTCAAATGACTCGATCAAAAATATCACGGCTTCACTAAGCGATATCAAGTCAAACAAATAAGAAAGTAAGGTTTCACTTGAAAGAAATGCTCAGTGGGTGGTGAGAAAAAAGGATGTGACACATTAAAATATAAAGTGGGCAATTAATATATATAATGGGTTTGGGGTGTAAAAATATGTTTATTACCGTCATGTGAGGTGATATTTATTCAAGCAAGTCTATACGGTCCTCTCGCTCTCGAGAGGATTCGTGTTTATTTAAAGCATAAAAATTTCTACACTACTGGATTGATATCACCTATAGCAAAAGGTGGATCCAGTATCTTTGCCGGTGCAGGCAATTGCTCCAACTGCTCCTTCCGTGGCTCCGCTAGACGCGTATGTCCACGGACTCCATCAGATTCCAGCAATGCGGCTTCCAGCATCTCTCCAAGGACTCCACCTGTACCCTGCAAGAGATAAGCCGCATAAATCTGATGTGGATAATTCTTCCCCAAAATAAATGTATTCCAAAGAGGGTCATCAACATAAGTATTTAAAATTAAAGACGGGTGACAACACTTCCCTGGAAATAAATCTCCACTCTCGTATACCACGTCGATCAACTCCTCATTGTTCGCCTCGGGTTGTTCAGGTAGCTTGGGCATATAAGCATAGGTATCAACAGGCAGCTCCTCATCATCATTAGACTTATCCCATCGCACCTCCTGATCATAATTAATCTCATCCATGGGTGCTAACTCCTCGCTCTCCTCCTCGTATACGTCCCATCGTACCTCTTGATCGTATGTACATGAATCCTGCAAAAGGCACGATGAGTCGTCAAAATCTGAATTATAAAAAACATCATACACTGGAGGGGAATCAAATATAAAGGGTGAGGGAGTAAAGAGATCTCCCTGAAGGGGAGCCATAAGCTCAGTGGGATTGTCCTCGGCGTCAGTGGAAGGGTGGTCCTCTGAGGGATGCTCAGCCTCTGTTGAAAGTAGAGGCGGTTGCGGTAGCTCGAAAGGAGGAGGGTAATGCTTGGGATCCTCATGAATGGCTGTGTCCTCGTCCCAATGCACGGCCTCCTCGGTGACAAGCTCTGGCTCCGCATGTAAGGCCTCCTCAAAAGCAAGCTCTGGCTCTTGTGGGTGGCAAGGGGGAGCGACGATGGCACAAGCTGACTCTCCCCCAAGCTGAACGTGGACATCCTCCTCAGGCTCCTCAGGTATAGAAGGCAATGTAAATGTCATCATCTCATTTTCATGCCTCCTTCTTTGTTTCTGTCCAGGAGCTCGAGGCACCCGATTGCATGGCTTGGCCTCCTCAATAGTAGGTGCAGGTGGCTCTATGGGCTCATGTATCTTGACCGTGGTATAAAAGTGGGTCTTGTGCCCCTCAATTAGAGCGTGGACTCCATAATCAATTGTGCCTGTGGAAGAGATACAATGAGTAATAAAGTTTTGAAATTCGAGCTCAAAAGGTTCACCTGCCGTTATTGTCAATGGACCGGAATCTCGAACTACGTCAATAATGTTTCTTAATAGGTCCATATATGTGTCCTCCTTTGACAGTTCAGATGTCTCTATTTGTGGAGTGTTGATGGTGTAAAGGTGGATATGATCACCTTCAAGTGAAGCATACACTCCATCTATGATAGTACCTGCGCTAGAGACATTAGCCATAACAAAATCGATGAATACTTGGTCGTATGGTTTACTTACCGTAACGGTTAGTGAACCGGTAGATCGAGCATCATCTATCATTTGCTCCAAGGCTGCTGCCAACTGTAGATCACTGAACTTCCCCACTTGCATCCCCTTCAAAAACTCACGTGAGGGTCCCTTTAGCCTTCTAGTGAAGATATCAAATAGCGTGGAGTCATTCCACTCATGGTCTGACTCCGTCTGGAACATTTCTAACATTCCTTCAAACCTAGACAAGGCTTCCCCGAAGGATTCTCCATCAGCCTGATAGAATGCAGCGAGATATATGTAGGATTGTATAGAGCCCGCTCGCAATTTCTTTGGAAGCACCATCGCTGCAACAAGTGTACCTGATCAAGCAAAGTAAACAACCAGGAAAAGACATCAGTGGTACAAAGAGAGATAAAGATAATAATAGTAGCAGGTGGTGGGAAAAATCTCTCTCAATGTTGTTTTTGATTTTTTTTGTTTTTTTTCAATGTAATCTAATCAACCTAATTGTGATAAATTGGCACCCAACGGGAAACACCTCCCCGGCAACGGCGCCAAAAACTTGATCGCTCCAAAATGCAACCCAAGAGCATGACCAAAAACTTGATCGACCCCCGGATACACACCCGGAGAACGATTGTAGTTTTACCGCAAGCGCACGGCGTAGTGGCGAGCAGGTATCGAACACGAGGAGGTGGTGTCGGTTCCAATCTATCCTAGGTTGGTTTGACTACGAACGTTTTATTGGTGGAGATGGCTATGATATGATATAATGGAAATGGTGGTGGATGTCGGTGTCGGTGATAAAGAAATCGGTCAAATATCGATTCAAATACAATATAATAAAAGTGTCTAAGGCTAGGGAATTCCCGCTACGGATCGTCATACATCATCGTAAATAGTGAATCTCAATATTACTAGACTTGCATTGAGGTGAACTAGTCGTAACTGAATATAGAACCAAGCTCACGCTCTCGCGCTATTGCCGGTCTATAGCAACCTAGATTAGAGCCCAATCTCTTGCAAACCCTAACCTAATCCACTAGCATGAAATCGACGTCATCGTTCAATCGCTCCTCGAGCCCACTCTCATGCAAACTCGAGTTACGATCTAGGTTGTGATAGTTTGTATTCGTCCAATCTCTTGCAAATGAATATGGGTATAGATTTACAATTAAAAATCCTAGCTTTGGTCCAATCTCTTGCAAACCAAATCTAGAGAAACCCAATTGTAAACCTAAATCGAATATCTAGGCCTTCCTATCGATTAGAATCCAATCTCTTGCAAACCCCAATCGATGGAAATCCCTAACTATCCGTAATAAATCAATCACAACCTAACTTCCTAGCAATTCTAGCAATTTAGAAATTCATTCATCACAAATCTGAAATTAGATCCATAGGGTTCATCCCCAAACCCTAGAACAACAAATCTACTCTAGCATAGCAATAAGCATATGAGAATCAATAAAAATCATTGCTTGCATACAAAAAGATATCAAATCAAAGATTCAAAGAATAAGAACAAAGATACTTAGCTTTGATGAAGAATTCCAATCCAAATACAAGCTTTTTGATCTAAGAGGGGACCTAGGGCATGGCCTAACCTCTAAAATAATCAATAAGAAAACATCTTGGAACCTAAGAAAACATGGGGGATCCTTCTCTAATGGTGGCTACAAAACCCTTACATACTCCCCCAAAACCCTAGCAAAACTGCCTAAAAAGCCCCTGAAATTCGAGCCCAAAACTGAATCTACGCGTGCCCAGAAATCTGCGCCAGTTATGACTCGGCCGAGTGGAAATCTCACTCGGTCGAGTGGAAATCTCACTCGGTCGAGTGAGCTTTACTGCAGAAAACTCCAGAAAACAGCACTCTGTCAAAATCTGCCAAAACTGTCAAAAACTGGTCACTCGACCGAGTGGAAATGGCACTCGGCCGAGTGACACTGACATGCAAATTCCAGCACTGTAGTATCGACTTGCAGAAATTCCCCAGATTTCATCCGACCTCCGATTTGTGCGTTCTTGGCGGCGTTGGAATCGTCATGAAGTCTAATATCCATAAAAAATATGAAAAAAATAATTTACCCACTGGAATGATAGCAGATTTCAAAAGAGTTGGAGGATATCTGAAAATCTAGGCGCTTCGTGTCCTCGGCATCACTCGGCCGAGTGGCAAATGTCACTCGGCCGAGGGGCTTTTGGAACTCGGCCGAGTCGGAGCTCGTAGTCGACTGACGGATTACAGAGAGTTGGACATTTTGGCTCGCCGTCGTCTGGGTGCCACTCGGGCGGTCGGAGTCTCCGAACTCGGTCGAGTGGGCGTGCGATACTCGGCCGAGTGCACGCTGATACATCTCTGTTGCGTGTACAATCTGGCCGGCCGAGCGGGGTCTCAATGCTCGGCCGAGTGACTCCTTCACTCGACCGAGTGACATGCTGAATGTAACGACCACTTTTCGGTGTACGATGTTCGTGCAAGTGCTTTTGACCGTGCACGTGTTTATTTTAGACTTTATTCGTTGGTGAACACTTTCGCGTGATATGCCGTTGTGAACGTCTCGGAGAGTATTAAATAGTGGCACTAATTTGGAACGACGTTTCTCGAGTCGTTTTTCCACAATTTAATCTCACTCGATGAGACGTGACGATTTTCACTTTTGACGGGAGACGTTTCTATTTTTAGTTTTGTCGTCCGACGTCGAAATTGAGATCCGTCTTCTTATTTAGCTCACTTTCTTCATCATGATCACCACGATATTTATTTTATAATTTTTGGAGTTTATTTGACCACTCTTATATTTTTAACAAGCTTTAAAACATTTTTAATAATTAATTTATAAATTATTTTCGGCCAAATAAAATTTATTTGAGTTTTAAACGTTTTAAAGAAATTTTGAGCCAATTTCTAGCTCATTTGGACCAAGTCAAATCCTTGGGTGAGTTGGAGAAGTTGAATTTCAAATTTTAAATTATTTCAAACTTCTAATCCTATTAGATTTAGCCCTAGACCAAGTCAACCCATCTACACTATATAAGCAACCCCTAGGAAGACCTATTTTCGCAAGAAATTAGCCCTAGCCTCTTCCAAAACTCAGATTTGACGTTGCGACGATTCGTCGCAACGTTGCGACGTTCAGCCCCCGCACGACCGAAGGAAACGGCCCCGTTCCCCCGCTCCGACCGAAGCCCCGCCCCGCATCCTAGCCGCTCCGCACGCAGCAGCTCCGCACCGCTCCGTTCCCTCGGTCTGCCGAGGGATTGGCCCGCACCCGCTTGTCGCCCCGCTCGGCACCGTCGCCCGCTTGTCACCCCGCATCGCTCCGCGTCTGACCGATCGCCCCGCCCGCAGCGACCGACGCTTGCAACGTTGCAACGTCGCAGCCCCGCTCTCCAAGCGCACGACCGACCGCTCCCATCGATCTGACCGAAGGAGGCCCCCGCACCCGCGCTGCTGCACAGCCCCAAGCGTCGCACAGCGCCGTTCCTAGTGTCTGACCGAGAGATCTCCCCGCACCGAGGCTGTACGACCGAGAGTCATTCGTCGCAACCCCGCATCCGTCGCACCACTTGCCTCCGTGGGCCCCCCAAGTTCTCCAGAGGTATTGTGGGTCCCCCAAAGGTCTCTAGGACTACTGTGGGCCCCACCTAGGTGCTTTCTCTCCGACGATTCGCCGTGCACGACGTTGCGACACGTCGTAGCCCGTCGTCGCACGTGCTAGCTTTGGAATCTGGAACCGTCGCCCCGGTTGATGCTCTGAACTTTCCAGCGAGGAAACTATATTGGAATCTGGACTTGGAGCGCGATCTTTTATTCCAACCCCCGGCGTCGCTACCCGACGCCGGTGTAGCTTTCGCGTCGTGTTGAGGTAACGATTTGCACCCATAGGACCCCCAACCTAATGCATGCTAATCAAGACTAAAATCAGTATTTTCAAAGTATTTTAAATGTTTTAAATTCACTAATCAAGATTAATAATATGGACTTTAGGCCGGTGGACTTCTGCACGTAGGATAATTGTGATTTTTGGACTCATTGGACGGTGTGCTCAGACGTCATACTTGCAGGCAAGTGAAACTTGCCAACTCTTGTGTAGGGCCATGTTTGTAGGCCACTTCCTTGCTTTTAGCGTAAAAGAGACTAGTCAGTGAAATGATAGCTGGCTAGACGCCTATTTGATCTAGTTTGACAACGAAACTAGATCCGTCACCTAATTGATCTAGCTTGACAACGAAGCTAGATCCAACCCTTTAAACTTGTTGTTCATGCATACTAAACTGTCACATTTACTTTCCTTATCTGTACGCACTTTTAACTGCCATGCATTGCATTCTACATGTCATCCAAGTTGAATATTGCATTCGTAGCACACGCTACATACTTGTACTTGCTTGTCCTGGCTAGGTGCACCCCTACGCCATACTTGTTAAAAACACTTCCTGGCTCGTGATCCAGAAGCGAGCATTACCGTTCGAGGGTAAGGCCCTGGCTCGATACACATGGGAGGGGTAAGAGTTAAGCGGCCAATCAGCTGGGAGTCTGCCTGATCAGCAACTGCAGCTGTAAAGCGTAAACTCTGGGTGGGGCGGAGTTAAGCGACCAATCAGTGTGAAAGAAAGTCATTTCAGCTGTAAGGCGTAAACTCTGCACATGACATGAAAACATGACTAGAGAAATCCTTGTAAATGTTATTAGTCTTGCCACACTTGCCATGCCATGCTAGTTTACTTGTTGTTTTCTTTACCTGCTACACTCATACTTAAACTGCCATGTCATTGCATCATGCTAGAACTGCTAGGTTGCTTTACTTGTACTTTCAGTTTCCTTGCACAAGTCTCTTGTAGACTTGCTGACATGTGCCCCTTGCTCTTTTGGGTGTCACATGTTAGACCCTGAGCCAGAGACCGTTGCGGAGTACGTGATGTGTTGCTGACGCTAAGACTGAGTCCATGATTGCACAGGGGGATTTTGTGGACACCTGTGACTATTCTTTGAGTCTTTGTTGAGCTTTCTTTTGTTTAGGCCTTTTGTTAGTTGTCGGTGCGTGTCACCTTGTTTTGTACGATGTACTTTTGTTGGCCATGTTTGGGCCTTTAGACTCTCTTTTATTTCAGCCTGGTGGATTTTCTGCGATGTTGGAATTTATATTTATGGATATTCTGAGATTATTCTTTTGCCTCATTTCATTATTATTATCTTGTTTCGCTCGCGTTGCAAGGACCTGTAGTTTTAAATTTGATCGACGCTTATCGGACTTGCAGCTTTGTAGCTTCAAGTCTGAGCGGACCTTCTCACGCTTCGCCTCCATATTTTTGGGAAGCGGGGCGTGACAGGTTTTGTTGGTGGCCCATGCAGGTCTTGTCTTGCAATTGCGAATTAACGAAACAATGATAATAACAGAATGTCCATTAAATAAATTGCAACATCCGAGTCAGAAGCCCTGAGTCTAGTCATTTTCCTATGTCCCTAGGTGGTAGAGACTTAGTTAGACGTCTATGCTTGCTAGTTAGAGGCATCTGTTTGTTAGTTAGACTCCCTGCCAGCAATTGATCTAATCGTCGTAGGAGTTACCTTAGTGGTTCATGTCTACCCCTGACCATATTAGACTTCGAGAATTTCCTTCGGTCGTTCGCTTTTGGGTTCATCGATTTCGGACCAAGCCGAACGCATTTCTTTACCGTCTAATCTTTAGAAGTCTTAGCGCTTAGTTTTAATCCTTAGTTGGTCGACCATAGGAGTTTTCGTAGACTTTCCTGATCCATAACCTATGCGTAAGAATGCTTTGATCACCTGACCAATTTCCTTGCCTCGATTCACGAGATCGCCTCATGACGATCGTCGTCAATCTTCAAACATCGCCATTGCAAAACTTGAACCTTCTGAAAGTGTTTTTCAATCTTCTCTTCAACTAAGTTTAACTTTGTTCAAAATTTTAATATACCAATATTTCATCCTCCTTCATTGATTTAAATTTTAAAAAAAAACGTTTGTCGGAATTTTTGAATACTAGCTTATGGTATTTTCCCAGCCTATATTTTTCATACATATGTAAATGTGTCGTTCTTTCATATATTAATCTTACCTTGAACCATACTTTTGCCTTGCCCAATTCGATTTATAATTTTCCCTCTTATTTGTGTTATTCGAATGATACGTCGTGTTTACTTTAATATACTTTCAAGACACATGGAATTCCAGCTTTCAGCAAGTTGGTCTTGGCTCCTCGTTTTCGCTACTTCAGATTTTTGCAAAATTACTATTTTCATAACCTCATCCTGCTTTAGACCCTCCCTGATTTGATTTTAAAGATTTGCTATTTGATCTTGATAATTCTTATGCTAAGTTACTATTATTTTTCTTTTCGCTCACCATACACGCTTTTAGAAAAATTTCCAAACCAAATTGAATTTCAATTATTTTTATATCCGTGTCAGACTTGTTGTGCTCGTATATTAAGAACCTTGCGTAAATCAGTTTTTTTCATTTTTGGCAAACCCTGGTTCTCTAAAAGTAGTTTCAAACCGATCATTTTAAATTTCTCCATAGCCTAGAAGTTTTGAAAGCATTTAACATGAGTTTAAATTCTTCCGTTACTTGATTTCATTCTTTGACTTTCAAAAACTTTTTGACAACATTGTATTAAATTACTAACATATAAGATTTCTAAAACCTCGTCCTTAATATTCGTGTAAATGATTTTACTTCCTTTTACATTGATTTTATATAAACCAATAAAACATTTTCTCTTATTATGAATATTCGACTCAAACTTATTTCAACTCGCTTTATCGATCTTCAAATATTTTATACAGATGAGGAATTCCAATTTTTTGAAGTACAACAGTTTTCAATTTTGCGTATTTTAGCTTATGCTATTTACCCTATTTTCTTTTTCCCCTCCTATATAAGCATCACTACATCTCCCTTTTCCCTCAACCTAAACATCACCATTGAGTCAATGTTTCGTCTAACCAAGCTGTCTCCTAGTATTCGTCCTATCCGAACTCGAGCTTATCGACCCTTCCTTCGCCACGCTCTCGACCTCCCTTGTTGCTTAGACTTTAGTGCCCGTCAATGTCTGTGTCAACTCTTAGTTGTTAGTAGACCCTTGGACCTTTCTGAGGTGTTGTAGTGCACGTACGTGAGCTTGAATGAGTACACCCCCATAGTATATTAATGCTTGCCTAATGTGTGATATATATATATATATATATATATATATATATACTCGGAGTTATTCGTGATAGTATGAAGTTGTTGTGTGTTAGTAGTTATAGATTGTTGTGTGGATAGCTATACTATACTAGAGATGCCTGTGTATAAAGAGTTAGCGTTGAAATACCTAAGTGGTGTATGTAGTAAGAGATACTTATAATGGTTGAAACAAAATGATTGGTAAAGATATGCATATGCTAGGTGTGATGATAATAGGTGTGCATATAGATAAGTAAGTAGGCCTATTGAGTGACCTATATATTAGTACGTATGCGTATGTGCTCGTATGTAGGTATGTATTATGCTTAGACGTAAGTAGTTATGTTTTGTTGCCTGAGTATATAGGTGATATGCATATGATAGTAGAATTATAATTTCGATTGGTATTGCTTGCTTTGCGGGATGTTGCATGCGTGCATACCGTGAGGTATACACGACTATTGCACATCTTAATTGTGTACGTGTGGATGTGTTAGTATACTAATTATAGGTAGTAGGCTATGGTATGAATATGTACATTACTTAGGTGTGACTATACGGTGAATGTTTGTACTAGGGAAGGTACTATAAATATGTGGGTGCTGATGTCTGTAAGGTTATTAGTATGGTATATAAATTGATTTAACTATGTGAGTATTGCCTGACTAAATATTAAGTGTGATTAATTTTTGGAAAGTATATGGTTGTATTGGTAGACGTATATATATGGGAGTGGTATCGGTATAGGTATAAATGTCGTGTTACGTATATAGAATATTCTGATATATGTACTGAGTCTCACTCAAGCTTGAGTGGGTATACTCTAGGTATATTGAATGTATGTTTGTAGTTTGAATATAGCAATGTTTGATGTATGTATAGTGATAGGAGTGTTTGTGCCTGGTTGTGCTACGCACATGATTGTGGGTCGCTACGCCAGTATATAGTTATAGGTGCTGGTCTTGTGGTATAGTTATTTACTAAGGACTTGCTCGAGTGAACGTATGTGTACTAGCTAAAACTAGGTGTGTATGTGTGCTAGTTATATTATGGTATGATTGGTGTATGTAAATGAAATGTTAGCGTGTATGGGTGTGCACCATGCACGGGTAAGTATGTGCTTAGTTATAGGTATTGATGACTATGATATATGTGACGTGTCGTAAATACAGTTATAGGACCGTACGTGATGTGAATATATGGTGAACTATTTGCATGTATTTGAATGACTATATATTGTGAAACTACAGTGGTGATGAATGTATATATATATATAGTGAAACAAGATTTATTTATGGTATGGTGTGACTACATGTGTTGATGTGTTTGGTGTTGGATGAATATTAGAGGGTAGTATACCCTTGATGTTTGTGCATAGGTAGCTATTTATACGTAGAGCAATGATTGTATTTGCTAGGTGAAAGACTATTCTTATGTGAGTATCTGAACTATTGTTTTGTGAGTAGTAGTTATATAAGGGAGGTATGTTTATATACATGATTGAAATACATGTATGAAGTTGACTGACTATAATGAGTATAAGTATATGACGTACGTGAATGTATATATATACGTGTTGGTAGTATTAATGTTTGACTACTTAGTGCATATATAAGTACTTGTAATGACTATACCTGGTTGGATTATTATATGACTTGATTGGGGTAGTTACTAGAGCGACTAGCTATAATAGAAAGTCCGAGGACGGACTTTATTCTAAGGTGGGGAGGATGTAACGACCACTTTTCGGTGTACAATGTTCGTGCACGTGCTTTTGACCGTGCACGTGTTTATTTTAGACTTTATTCGTTGGTGAACACTTTCGCGTGATATGCCGTTGTGAACGTCTCGGAGAGTATTAAATAGTGGCACTAATTTGGAACGACGTTTCTCGAGTCGTTTTTCCACAATTTAATCTCACTCGATGAGACGTGACGATTTTCACTTTTGACGGGAGACGTTTCTATTTTTAGTTTTGTCGTCCGACGTCAAAATTGAGATCCGTCTTCTTATTTAGCTCACTTTCTTCATCATGATCACCACGATATTTATTTTATAATTTTTGGAGTTTATTTGACCACTCTTATATTTTTAACAAGCTTTAAAACATTTTTAATAATTAATTTATAAATTATTTTCGGCCAAATAAAATTTATTTGAGTTTTAAACGTTTTAAAGAAATTTTGAGCCAATTTCCAGCTCATTTGGACCAAGTCAAATCCTTGGGTGAGTTGGAGAAGTTGAATTTCAAATTTTAAATTATTTCAAACTTCTAATCCTATTAGATTTAGCCCTAGACCAAGTCAACCCATCTACACTATATAAGCAATCCCTAGGAAGACCTATTTTCGCAAGAAATTAGCCCTAGCCTCTTCCAAAACTCAGATTTGACGTTGCGAAGATTCGTCGCAACGTTGCGACATTCAGCCCCCGCACGACCGAAGGAAACGGCCCCGTTCCCCCGCTCCGACCGAAGCCCCGCCCCGCATCCTAGCCGCTCCGCACGCAGCAGCTCCGCACCGCTCCGTTCCCTCGGTCTGACCGAGGGATTGGCCCGCACCCGCTTTTCGCCCCGCTCGGCACCGTCGCCCGCTTGTCACCCCGCATCGCTCCGCGTCTGACCGATCGCCCCGCCCGCAGCGACCGATGCTTGCAACGTTGCAACGTCGCAGCCCCGCTCTCCAAGCGCACGACCGACCGCTCCCATCGATCTGACCGAAGGAGGCCCCCGCACCCGCGCTGCTGCACAGCCCCAAGCGTCGCACAGCGCCGTTCCTAGTGTCTGACCGAGAGATCTCCCCGCACCGAGGCTGTACGACCGAGAGTCATTCGTCGCAACCCCGCATCCGTCGTACCACTTGCCTCCGTGGGCCCCCCAAGTTCTCCAGAGGTATTGTGGGTCCCCCAAAGGTCTCTAGGACTACTGTGGGCCCCACCTAGGTGCTTTCTCTCCGACGATTCGCCGTGCACGACGTTGTGACACGTCGTAGCCCGTCGTCGCACGTGCTAGCTTTGGAATCTGGAACCGTCGCCCCGGTTGATGCTCTGAACTTTCCAGCGAGGAAACTATATTGGAATCTGGACTTGGAGCGCGATCTTTTATTCCAACCCCCGGCGTCGCTACCCGACGCCGGTGTAGCTTTCGCGTCGTGTTGAGGTAACGATTTGCACCCATAGGACCCCCAACCTAATGCATGCTAATCAAGACTAAAATCAGTATTTTCAAAGTATTTTAAATGTTTTAAATTCACTAATCAAGATTAATAATATGGACTTTAGGCCGGTGGACTTCTGCACGTAGGATAATTGTGATTTTTGGACTCATTGGACGGTGTGCTCAGACGTCGTACTTGCAGGCAAGTGAAACTTGCCAACTCTTGTGTAGGGCCATGTTTGTAGGCCACTTCCTTGCTTTTAGCGTAAAAGAGACTAGTCAGTGAAATGATAGCTGGCTAGACGCCTATTTGATCTAGTTTGACAACGAAACTAGATCCGTCACCTAATTGATCTAGCTTGACAACGAAGCTAGATCCAACCCTTTAAACTTGTTGTTCATGCATACTAAACTGTCACGTTTACTTTCCTTATCTGTACGCACTTTTAACTGCCATGCATTGCATTCTACATGTCATCCAAGTTGAATATTGCATTCGTAGCACACGCTACATACTTGTACTTGCTTGTCCTGGCTAGGTGCACCCCTACGCCATACTTGTTAAAAACACTTCCTGGCTCGTGATCCAGAAGCGAGCATTACCGTTCGGGGGTAAGGCCCTGGCTCGATACACGTGGGAGGGGTAAGAGTTAAGCGGCCAATCAGCTGGGAGTCTGCCTGATCAGCAACTGCAGCTGTAAGGCGTAAACTCTGGGTGGGGCGGAGTTAAGCGACCAATCAGTGTGAAAGAAAGTCATTTCAGCTGTAAGGCGTAAACTCTGCACATGACATGAAAACATGACTAGAGAAATCCTTGTAAATGTTATTAGTCTTGCCACACTTGCCATGCCATGCTAGTTTACTTGTTGTTTTCTTTACCTGCTGCACTCATACTTAAACTGCCATGTCATTGCATCATGCTAGAACTGCTAGGTTGCTTTACTTGTACTTTCAGTTTCCTTGCACAAGTCTCTTGTAGACTTGCTGACATGTGCCCCTTGCTCTTTTGGGTGTCACATGTTAGACCCTGAGCCAGAGACCGTTGCGGAGTACGTGATGTGTTACTGACGCTGAGACTGAGTCCATGATTGCACAGGGGGATTTTGTGGACACCGTGACTATTCTTTGAGTCTTTGTTGAGCTTTCTTTTGTTTAGGCCTTTTGTTAGTTGTCGGTGCGTGTCACCTTGTTTTGTACGATGTACTTTTGTTGGCCATGTTTGGGCCTTTAGACTCTCTTTTATTTCAGCCTGGTGGCTTTTCTGCGATGTTGGAATTTATATTTATGGATATTCTGAGATTATTCTTTTGCCTCATTTCATTATTATTATCTTGTTTCGCTCGCGTTGCAAGGACCTATAGTTTTAAATTTGATCGACGCTTATCGGACTTGCAGCTTTGTAGCTTCAAGTCTGAGCGGACCTTCTCACGCTTCGCCTCCATATTTTTGGGAAGCGGGGCGTGACACTGAAAATGCCCAATCTCCATCTTTTCGCTTCCTCGTCGCTCCTACGACGTTCTTTCTTCTTCCACTCGTCTTCCATTGCAGAATAACCCTCAAAAGAGCCATGGTTGACACTCTGTAGTGGGTGCAAATCCTTTAAGATCATTTTTGCTCCCGATCACTCCATATTTCCTGAAATCCGACAAAAACAAGAAATAGTGAAAAGTAACGCAATATCGTCGAATAATCGTGAAAAGCGTGATATGGGTGATCGAAATGGCATGCACATATGCAGAAAAAAGGTGTAAAATATGGACCGATCAGTACCCTCGGTCGCTGATTGCGACAACGTGGAACTGACGGATCACTGATAGGAATCTGTGCTCCAGGCCTTCCACCCTTGACCTACCGTCGGGTGACGCGGCATTGTGTCAGAATTGTCATCGACGTGGAGTTTTCGCATCTGGCTAGGTAACGATTCTCTAAAGCCTTGTTGCCCTAGTAATTAGGGCCAACTTGCATGAAGTAACTCACATAGAACGAACTCATTAGAAAATCGCCTCGATCGATCAATGGGCTTACTCTACTGTGCACATAGGATAGATGGAATGATCGATCGAACTAGGCAGCATACCATAGGCCTGGTGACCCAAAGCGGGCCCAGTTAATCTGGCTTATCTTATGTCGTTGTCTGTGGATGTTAGAGTGCATGATTGTGATGATATGATTATCGTACAGGTTCCGTAGGTCCGTTGGTTGACCCAGACCCTGCTGGACTACATCCTTGCTGGGGATCTTTCAGGCAAGGAATGAGACTTTAGTTACTGCTTTTATGCTTTTCTAGAATTGATGTTAGAACTGCTAGTTTTATTTCTGCAAAATACTTGGAAATGATCACATGTTACTTTCCGCTCGAACCCACTTTTAAAATGCAACTTGAACCTCACATGCTAATTAATAAGCCAGACATTATAATTATGTGGATCCTTGTAGAAGATCACAGGCGTGGGCCTCTCCTATTCGGAGGTTGGCACTACTCTTGTGGAGCGTCTGCTGGCTAGCCCAGAGACGGCTCGCTTACGGACTTGTGGAACGTTTGCTGGCTCGTCCAAGAATGTCTCACTTATGGACAATTAATCGATGACGGGGGTGACCATTGATGACTGGTGCTCCCCAGCTTTGGCTCACCCGGGACTGGTGCGCTCTGGTATGATACGTAGTATCATTCATGATTAATGATTTGTTTCGGATCGACGACGGGGGTGACCATGAAGAACTGGTGCTCCCCAGCTTTGGCTCACCCGTGACTGGTGCGCTCCGGTATGATACGCCGTATCATTCGTGATCCTTGTCTTTTCTCGTGTCTAGATGGAGTGTTTGTTGGCTCGTGTCCATAACACAAACGACTCGCGGGTGGGGTAGGACAAAAGAGTCTAGCTGGGCCTGGGGGGTAGCTCCCCTCCGCCTACGCAGCTTGAGTCCTTAGGTTTTATCTTTGTATCGTAGTTGGTGCACTCCTGTTTGCTTCGCTGGGATGCAATCCAGTTGTTTGACCATTTCTAGACTTGGACAATCTGACCAGATGGACACCCCTGGCAGATTGACAGAACTACATGAACAACTCTTAGACGATCTGACTAGATGGACACCCCGAGCAGATCGATTAGAATAACCATTACTTATTTCTTGCTTTCTAGGACTGCCTGTGTAGTTGTCTTTTAATTTCCATTTAGAACTCCTAGAATTGTATAACTGCTTTAACTTATGGTCTCATTAGTTCGTTGCTGACTTGTGTTTTGCACATGTCACAGACTTGACAGAGCTGCCACAACCTGAGGATCCCCCCGCAGACTCTTTCCTCTTTAGTTGCCTTCGGTACGTACAGTTTTAGTCTTTATGTTAAACTCTTTGTTGGTTACCTTCCGCGTTTGAATAACATCTTTTAATGCTATTTACATTGTTTCATGCTAAATCATTTGATCGGACCTTCCTCTCCACATCATAACTTGCCATGGACGCTTATTGGACCCCGAGCCTCAACGGCTCTAGTCCATGCGGGCTGGCCATGCCTCGCTGCTCAATCTTTTGGGAAGCGGGGCGTGATAGTTTTTGTGGTGGCCCATGTAGGTCTTGATCGAATGATTTATCGAAACAATAGTGTTGCAGTAACTATTCAAACAACCAACAATATTCGAGTCTGACATAAGTTAGTTAGGTTTAAACTAGTTCCTTGGCCCCCTCTAGTTTGGATTTGAGTGAGAATACAAGAATAAGATGAAGTTTAAAGTGATGTATTTCTAACACATTGGATGGTTATAAGGTTGGATTCTCGACTTGACAAGGAACCATGGAAGTGAGAACATTGAATCGAGGGAATGAGATCGACTCTTAGTATGCTGCTCGTGATAAGAGTGTGGTGATTAGAAGTCTTGTCTTACCGACTAAATGCGTTGACCTACGTCGATCAAGTGAAATGTTATGCAACGGATATTATGAGCATAGTTATATATGAGCCGAGTAGCAACAGTATAACCCGAGCTTTGAGGTAACGTGGTTGAAGTAAATAATATGATCATTAGAGATGAACAGAAGTGATTCAGAGTGATAATGTGATGACGAGATTGACCTTATGATGGATTGTATAAGGTCGACAACATGATCTGTTTTGGACACAGTGATTTAAAGGAATTAAGGATCTTGGGAATGTCATGGGAGTTTCAAAGTCGACCGTTCGGGTACGCATCGAGTGCGTACCGATCACTGGATTCCAGTTGCAGTTTACGAAATGGTGAAAGGCGATGACTTCTCCAGATCATGTGGATGGATTAAAGTCAACAAGTGACTAGCAGTTTAAGTGTCAATGAAAATTTTGAATCAAGTCAAGTGAGCATATTTGGTTTTGCGAGTGCTCAATGATCAGGAAATATGGGAAGAAAGTTAGTAGATTGCCTTGGTTTTTTGGATTGAAAAGAAAATCGTAAGTAAGTCTGACGCCTGAAAATCCAGAATTGGTTGGTAGTTTCACTTTAGAGATTCCTAGAGGCAACTGAACCAAGAACCAATTGAAGCGGAAAACAACAGGATCATTATAACAGGTTCTCATGAATGAGCTTTTGAGTTGGAAATTTTATTGGTGTTTTAAAATGATTGGGACTAGCCAATTAGGACTGGTTAGTTGAAGGTTGTTTAACCACCCTGGATGTCAAATATTGGAAGTGTCTGCACATTAGAGCCTTGTGTCTGTTCTGCTTTCCCCGTAGATCCATGAGGAGGATTACCCGGCTCATGTGAATATATATCATTGTCGGGCATGCTTAGTATTATTACTTAGGTATATGTGAGCTTGTGGATGAATAATGGAATATGTGTATGGCGATGAATGTAATGATTATGTGTATATAGTACATGAATAAGTATAGATACTTATATAAGATACTAGGTGTGAATATATAATGCCTGTGAATACATATAAGTCTTAGTATTCCCTCGAGTACGAGTGGACATGCTTATAGATACTAGGATAATAAATGTGTTGCGTGATTGTATATACGTATATATGGGATAAGTATGAATTATGTGTTCTGATGTGTGAATGATTGTATAGTGATGTCTAGCTACTTACTAAGGCTACATATGATGATTCGTGTCATATAGATATATAGGAGTGTGTGTATAAGTACATAGATTATATATTGTTTGGTATGTATGTTGGAGTCTCACTCGAGAGCGAGTGAGTATGCTCAGTAAGTATTTTATAATGTGATTGTGGTTTGCGGATGTGAGTATAGTGTTATTTATATCCGTGCATGATAGGATATGGTGAATGTAGTTATATAGGTGTTTGTGCTGGGTTGCGCTACGCACCTGGACGTGCGTAGCTACACCATATATAGATACATGTTTATTCTATAGTTATGAATGAAGGTTTACATGTTTGAATGAGTATGTGTTAGTTAAACTAGGAGTGAAATGTGCTATATGCATAGTTATTAGGCTGGATGCATTGTGTTTGTAGTAATATATTAACATTATAGTGTGATTATGTATTATTTGTAATAAGAAATTGTTTGTCATTTGGTGTTGTGGCGAATAGTTATAATATAGATAAGTATTATTGTTATAATTGATGTGTTGAATGTATACTAGGGGATATACCTTTTTGTAGGTTATATTGAGTAGATATATGTATTTTCAGTTTTAAATTCGTGATGAATTTAAACACCCTGGTTAGTATATGTGTACTATATGTATAATACAATGGTTGTATATGATGGGGTGATTATTGAATGTTGGAATATGATTGTGCGTAGATACGAATGTACGGAGGCACTTCCATGAGTTAGAAATGTATGTGTGAATAACATTAACCTACATATAAGTACAAGATATAATGGTTGGGAAATAATTGATGTATTTATTACTGAGCATGTATATAGATAGATGTATTAGGTTATATGTTGGTTGAAGTACTGTGCTAGGAATGATCGGGGTAGTTACTATAGTTAACTAGAGGAGTCTAGCCATGCCTGAAATTAAGAAAGTCCGAGGACGGACTTTATTCTAAGGTGGGTAGGATGTAACGGCCGGTACTCACTACTTATCATACGGCTGTGCGTATAGCAATTTCGAGCACCTGATTGGTTTTGTGCTTGGTATGTGAGTCGTGTCGTTGAGTCGTTAGGGCCGTAGCACCTTGGTTGCATCCTTAGCAAGCCAACCCCGACGTGTGGCCAACTTAGAATTACCGTCGCCTTTGGACCTCGTATCCTATGTATGCTTTTCGTGCACGTAGTCTCGTTCGTGCACGTAATTATTTTAGATCTGGTCCGTACCCGAACCCTATAGTGCGATATGTCATTGTGATCGTCTCTGAGAGTATTAAAATCGTGGTGTTGTTTCGGAACGTCATTTCACGGGTCGTTCTCCCACGATTTGATCTTATTTGACGGGACGTTGCGATTTTCACTTTTGTCGTAAGGCCTTTTTATTTTTTAGTTTTGTTTCTTGTCGTCAAAATTGTGATCCGTTTTCTCTGTCTTCTTTCTCTCGTCGTCCCGGTCACCCCAGTATTTATTTCACAATTTTCGAGCCCCGTTTGACCCACTTTCACTTTTTGCCCAACCTATTATTGATTTAACCCTAAGATGATTAACCCACTAACTAATTCTTATTTATATGTATATCTTCTTCCCATTTAGCCTTAGCCTAGCCCACCTGGTTGCATGGGACAAAACCTTCAGCCCGTTATCATACACCCAGGTCTTCAATTTCAATTGTTAATAGCAAAGCCTATAACTATAAATAAAACATAGGACCCCCATGTGAGCCCTCTGTTAAAGTACCCTAGGTTATAAATATTAACCTAACCTACTCATTTCCCCAGCAGCAACACGAGAGCCGCCGCAGCCTAGGGCTTTTGTGTTTCACGCAGCGAGTTTTCCCAGCATCTCGAAACCGCCGCTTTCTTTATCTTCGCACGCTGCTTCTTCCCAACGCCGCAACTGTTGGATCCTGTCCAAAACAGAGTTAGGATCGATAATATGAAGTTTAGACTTACGCTTGCGTATGCGGCACGGTAGTCTACGAACTTCGCCTTCGGATTCGCCACGACGGATCGAGTCTTCTCACGAACGGAGTAAGGCTACTAATCCACAATCTAAATATCTACTTTAGATTAAGAACTTGGATAGAGGAAGAGAAAGGATTTCTGCAGAGCTTCGCTATGATGAAGTTTCATGCATGAATTTCATGCAAATGGTGTAAGAAATGGCTTACCCTTGGGTCTTATTTATAGCCCCCAAGGTAGTTATTTTAGGGTAAGTTGTTCCTTGGAACAACTTAATTAAGGTGTACCATGATACATGGCACATTATAAGCTTAAGTTGTACCATATGCATGGTACAACATAAGCTTAAGATATTCCCCCTTTATTAGCCATATGTCGCATGCACTTATGCATATATAATGCGACTTTCCCATTCATCCAGAGATCCTCTCCGCAAGGGAACAGATTCCCTTTGCACACGACTTCGTGTACGCGACGTTCGAGGTCCGTATTCCCTCGTACATCCCCTACAAGGGTGTACAAACGTCTTCCATATCCAACATCTCCCACTCACACTTGAGGGGATTGTAAGAGAACATCTTTCTCTTAGTTCTTTCATCTATCATACCGAGAAATAGACCGTGCGACCGTCATGCGCGTAGAGTCTGTTGTTGTGCACTTGTTAGAGATACACAACGACCTCGAAGGTGCAAAGTTGAGTAGTTCAACGCATGCTTTACCCTAGATTATTTCTCCACATTTCTTATACTTTATATTCAACAATTGAATCCCATTTGGATTACAATTGGCTGGCCAGCTTTGAATCATTAAAGTCCAAATGTGAATATGAAATCAATCTTCCTCTTCTTGCGAACCTTCTGATCTTGACTTGATTCGCTTTTCTAACGTGCCCCGCCGAGCCGAATTATCATAGCCCATAAGTAACACGCTAAGATAGCGATCATCTCGTCAAATCTAAAGGAACCAATTGGAGTCCTTGAGGGTAAGAGTTAAGACCCGTATGGCCTTTGAGTCTCACATAATAGCAAACACTATTGCTACTAACTCAGTGGTCAAAATGCATACGTGGTATGAACACGTATTACAACATCACTCCTTTCCCATGGAGAGTATGTCTTAATGATGTTGTACGGATGAAAAGATCAGACACCACAGTGCCGATCTTTTTGAGTCCCCTTACTACTCGTGAAATATTCACGGACTCTCATTCTGCATAAGACAGATATGATTTAAAAAAAATCCTACGAGATCTCTTTCAAATATCCTTGTGATACAGATCTCAGATCTTTTGTAAGCATCCATATGATGCAGATCTTTCATTCGACTATCTTGTTTAAGTCATGACTCTAAATCATTCGTCTAATGATTTTGACTTTAAACTAGTCTCATCTCTATCTTATCCATCTGATAAGATAAGGTGGTTGCTCATGTGAGAGAGCCAACCTTTATCTGTCCGACATACACACAATTCAGCTGAGATTTCAAAAATGTACACAAACATTTCTTAAGAAATTCATATGCAATGTTTGAAAAAGAACTTATTCTTTTATTAAATTTGATCTTTCTTAGACATGGGAATATATATTGGTACAACTCAGCTCATACGCAATCCTTGGGATGATAAGTGTTTATAAAACACATTTCTTGGGATCGCTTTCGTAAGCTGATCCTCTATCATCTCATGCGTAGATATGTACCTTATGTCTACCTTCTTGGTTTTATCATAGTCTTTTGCAAATCTGCAGTTCCTTTAAGATACTGCATTATCCTCTTAACCGCTTTCCAGTGTTCTTGCCCTGGGTTGGATTGGTAACAGCTTACCATTTCCAACGGCAAAACAGATGTCCGGTCTCGTACACACCATAGCGTACATAAGACTATCAACTGCACTGGAATATGGAACTTTTTCCATAATTTCCTTTTCCTTTTGGTTCTTTGGACACGATTTCAGATATAAATTATCGCATATGCTTATATGAATATCAATGGACTTGCAGTCCTGCATATTAAATCGTTCTAGAACCTTCTTTATATAAGTCTCCTGTGAAAGAGAAAGAAGTTTCTTCGAACGATTCCTTGAAATCTTAACTCCAAGGATATATGCGGCTTTTCCTATGCCTTTCATCTCAAATACTGATGAAAGCCAAGCCTTGATACTCATCACAAAGCCCTTGTCATTTCTGGCTATTAAAATGTCATCTACATATAGAGACATGATAATATACTTGCTTTTAATCCTCTTGATATATACTCAGTTATCTTCATCAAGCATGGAAAAACCATTTGATAAGACAACTTCTTGAAATTGTATATACTATTGCCTCGAGGATTTACTTAAGACCATATATGGATTTACGAAGTTTACAAATCTTATGTTCGTTTCCTTCTTTTACAAACCCTGTTGGTTGTTCCATATAGATCTCCTCGTCCAATTCTCCATTGAGAAAGGCAGTCTTTACATCCATCTGATGTAATTCGAGGTATAAGCAAGCTACCATTGCCAGAAACATGCGAATCACGGTAAAATGCACAACAGGTGAGAAGGTCTCTTCGTAGTCTATCCCTTCCTGTTGCGTAAAACCTTTCGCGACAAGGCGAGCTTTATATCTGTCAATAGAGCCATCAGCCTTATGCTTGATCTTGAGAACCCATTTGTTCCCAATTGCTCTATGTCCTCTGGGTAAGTTAACTAAGTCCCAGACTTGGTTAACTTTCATGGATTTCAATTCCTCCTTCATCGCTTCCATCCATTTGTCTTTCGCAGGGCATGATGCGGCCTGTTTGAAAGTAGCAGGCTTGTCATCATCTTGTAGTAAAGTCATAAAGGTTTACGGAAATTCATCCTCAAATCTTAGAGGAGGAGCCAACCTTGTACGACTACTACGTTGTATTTGAGATTTCTTCAAGTCCTTGTTGACTCGAATTTAGATCAATTCTAATATCACTCCCACTTGGAATGTCGTTAGAATTGCTCCCACTTGGATCATTATTCCCGTATGGAATAGGATAATCGTCATTCGTATAATCCATTGGTGAAGGTTGAAACGTATTTTCGTTTTCACCAAGAATTCTCCCACTCGAATGAGGTAATCCTTCTTGATCATAAATCTCAAATAAAGATAAGTCTTGACTTATCTCGCCCTGTCTTGGAAACTCGTTTTCCAAGAAAGTGACATCCCTCGACTCAAACTCAATTAGCCCACCATTGTCTTCCTGACTAACAAAAATATAACCTTTGGAGTTTTCTGCGTATCGTATAAAGATACGTTTCCTTCCCCATGGCCCAAGTTTGCCATACTTATGGGAGGAAATATGTGCGTAGAATGCACAACCCCAAGGTTTCAAAATGTTTAAGTTAGGAGACCTTTGGTTCCACAACTCATAAGGAGTTGAGCTAACTGATTTCGAGGGTACGCGTTTCAAAATGAAAGCGGCCGTCAATAATGCATCACCCCAAAAGGTGATTGGCAAGTTAGCTTGCTCCATCATTGAACGGACCATTTTTCATTAAAGTCCTATACCTCCTTTCTGCAACACCAATTTGTTGAGGAGTATAAGGCATAGTTACCTGATGTACTATGCCTTTTTCATCACAAAGTTCCTTTAAACTTGTTGATTGATATTCACCGCCCCTATCGGTTCGCATGACCTTAATCTTGCGATCTAATTGATTCTCCACTAAACTCATATAGTTTTTAAAGCAGGTTTAGTGCTTTCACTTTTGTGGGATATCAAATAGATATGACCGAATCGGGTGAAATCATCAATAAAAGTGATGAAAAATATGACTTCCCGCGTCTTGTCTTGACATTCATCGGACCACATATGTCCGAATGGATAAGCTGTAATGGAACCTCGGCCCTTGTGCCGGTTCCAAACGGCTTGCGACAAGATTTCCTCACAAGGCAATGTTCGCAGGTCGACATTTCAACCTTTGAAACATTGGATAGAAGGCCATGTTTGGCAAGTCTATCTATACGCATTGGTCCAATATGACCAAGCCTTGCGTGCCAACAAATTATATTAGACTCATGAGTCAAAGAATTTGTCACAAGGAAATTTTCATTATATGAGGAAATACATTGTACTTATTACAATAAATCCTTTGAAATACAAACCCAGTACCAATAAATGAATTATTACAAAATAGGTCCATATTACAATCATGAAGGAACCAACTATAACCAAGACCCATTAAATTGACCACAGTATTAATATTCCTTTGAATATATGGAATGAAGAGAACATCATAAAGTAGGAGAGTGTGGCCGTTGTCCAAGTCTAGCTTGCAATTCCCAACGCCTTTCTCTACAACACGTGAGTTGTTTCCTACATCGATCCACTTCATTCCATAGTGTATCCGGTGATACTCCACGAAGGACCGTCTGTCCTTTGCTATGTGGTCGGTGGCACCTGAATCAATTATCCCATAATGGATTAGATTCCACAAGAAATATTGAACTAGAAACACATATGTAACTAGTATTACAAGTTACCTCGTCACTTCCACTCGTACACGAACGAGCATAGTGACCGAGTTTGTTGCACTTGAAGCACTTGATCCTTTTCAAGTCTTTCTTCTTGTGCCATTTCTTGTGCCCACCCTTATGTTTGGGTTCCTTGGTAGACTCAGGTTGCTTATTACGTTCATTAGAAGACTTCGGACGATCTTTACGTTTCTTTCCCCCGTGTGAGGAACTAGCAACCATGTGCACTTCTGCACTTGGCTTGGCAGCCGCAAGCCGCTCTTCCTCTAATTCGAGGTGCTTGGAAACGTCGTTGAAGGTCTTGATGTTCTCATTGTGAGTGAGATGCATCTTCATTTGATCCCACCCATTTGGTAGGGAACGTATGACTGCTTGGATTTGTTGCTCATCAGTGAGCACATGACCTGCGTCCTTTAACTCCGAGATAAGGTTCGCCATATGTCGCAGATGTTTCCCCATGGAATGATCTGGGCGTTTCTTATATGTATCGAACCTTATAGTTAAGGCGCGAAGTTTAGACACCGATGTGCCACCGAACTTCTCCTCTAGCTTGGACCATATGTCCATGGCTAGGTCATATTCTCGGAAGATGCGCATTATGTCATCAGCCATACTGCTTAATAACGTAATGCGCGCTATCTTATTCTTCCGAGACCAAGCATCAAAAGCTTCCTTGTCTCGTCTGTGTTGGGCCGTAGTGCCCAACTCGGGTTCAATCATTACGTTCTTTAGAGTTTCGAGCACTTCTTGCTCCTCTAAAACGTATTGTATCTTAATGGACCAAAGTTTGTAATTATCGCCGTTGAGTTTTTCACCTTTGTTTAACTCAGCGACGATATTCTTTGAAGCGGAAGACATTTTACTTTTAAAATGCTGCAAAAGACACAAAACCGAAGGTTTCATCAAAACATTGCATAAAAATTCTTAAAATATAACTCCCACTTGAAATGATAATAGAGTATCCCATTTGGATAGTTCTAAAAATTCAAATCCCACTTGGAATTATATTGTATTTGATAAGTTACTTTCAAAAAATATTGAAGATGTTGTTCTAGAATCGAAAAGGTCTCTATGATTCCAATCACCATCTAGAACAACCTTCAATATTCCCCCATCACTTATCAAACAATAGTACTCTTATAGTACTAGCAGCGGAAAAACGAGTTTGAAAACGTATTTTTGAAATATAATTCCCACTTGAAATGATAATAGAATATCCCATATGGATAGTTCTAAAATCAACTCCCACTTGGAATGATATTCATAATTTGATAAGTTACTTTCGAAAAATATTGAAGATGTTACTCTAGAGTTGGAAAGGTCGCTATGTTTCCAATCACCATCTAGAGTAAATTTCAATATTTCTCCCTCACTTTATCAAATGTTAGTACTCTTATAGTACTTTGCAGCGGAAAAGCATTTTTGAAAAACATATTTTTCAAAAATTTAAAATACATTGGCTAATCTCCGTAGAGTAGAGCACAATGACTTGGCTAATCTCGCATGAAGTAGAGCACTAAGGCTAATCTTCAAGGAGTAGAGCATAATTTCATAAGTACATTGGCTAATCTCCGTAGAGTAGAGCACAATGACTTGGCTAATCTCGCATGAAGTAGAGCACTACGGCTAGTCTTCAAGGAGTAGAGCCCAATGAAAAAACTTCATTAAAACGTTAGTCCCGTATGAACTAGTCGGCACTGTGGTTAGCCCCGTATGGACTAATCGACACATTCGAATTTGACCAAGGCCTTTTGTTACCCCGTATGGGTCATTTGGCAAGTTTGCAATCGATCCAGACCATCTGTCGGATCGGTCGACCAAAAACACTAAATTGGTCGACCAATTTTTGAATTGCTAACTTCTTCCCGGCCAGGGCCTCTGCCCTGGCCAGGGCTTTGCCAAGGGCCGGCCAGGGCCTCTGCCCTGGCCGGCCAGGGGCCTTGGCCCCCTCGGCCAGGGCCTTTTGCCGAGGCCGGCCAAGGCCGGCCAGGCCCTGGCCGAGGCCAGGGCATTGGCCCTGGCCTCTGCCAGGGCAGGCCAGCCAGCCCTGGCCACTGCCAGGGCAGGCCAGGCCCTGGCCGAGGCCAGGGCGCCGGCCCTGGCCACTGCCAGGGCCGCCTGGCCCTGGCAGTGGCCAGGTCGCCGGCCCTGGCCACTGCCAGGGCCGGCCTGGCCGGCCAGGGCCGGCCCTGGCCTCTGCCAGGGCCGGCCTGGCTGGCAGGCCTTGGCCAAGGCCGGCCAAGGCCGGCCTGGCCTTGGCCGGCCACTGCCGGCCTGGCCATGGCCGGCCAAGGCCAAGGCCATTTGGCATTGGCCGGCCATGGCCCTTTTGGCCATGGCCGGCCACCCCCTTTGAACGGGGTTGCCGCACATACTCCTCCCCCTTGATGGGGTGGTCGCCGGTTGTTATTGGCCGTAGCCAACCCCCTCCGCAAGTGGAGGGGGGGTGCATAGCCTTCATAGCCCATTTGGCCATGGTGCACATGCACCAATTTCCTCTTACCCGAGAAATTAGTTATTTCCTAATGGCCGTGTGCCAAAAATGAAAAATAACATACTACGTGAACGGTCGGTTCTTCCCGTCACGGAGAGTTCCTACCATATCCGTAATGATAGGAGACCCTAACGTGAAAAGAACAACCGCTGCGTTCTCTCCGTCACGAAGCGTTCCTACTATATCCGTAATAGTAGGAGACCCATTCGTGAAAAAGACAACGACTCGTTCATAGTTTCGACGGGGCGGTGGTTTGACCGGGGCGAACCCATATGGCTCTGATACCAATGTTGGATCCTGTCCGAAACAGAGTTAGGATCGATAATATGAAGTTTAGACTTACGCTTGCGTATGCGGCACGGTAGTCTATGAACTTCGCCTTCGGATTCGCCACGACGGATCGAGTCTTCTCACGAACAGAGTAAGGCTACTAATCCACAATCTAAATCTGTACTTTAGATTAAGAACTTGGATAGAGGAAGAGAAAGGATTTCTGCAGAGCTTCGCTATGATGAAGTTGCATGCATGAATTTCATGCAAATGGTGTAAGAAATGGCTTACCCTTGGGTCTTATTTATAGCCCCCAAGGTAGTTATTTTAGGGTAAGTTGTTCCTTTGGAACAACTTAATTAAGGTGTACCATGATACATGGCACATTATAAGCTTAAGTTGTACCATATGCATGGTACAACATAAGCTTAAGATATTCCCCCTTTATTAGCCATATGTCGCATGCACTTATGCATATATAATGCGACTTTCCCATTCATCCAGAGATCCTCTCCGCAAGGGAACAGATTCCCTTTGCACACGACTTCGTGTACGCGACGTTCGAGGTCCGTATTCCCTCATACATCCCCTACAAGGGTGTACAAACGTCTTCCATACCCAACAGCAACAACCCCCTCGCGCGTCATCTCCTTCCTCCTCCGCCTCCCCATGTCGTTGTGGTCGTCCGAAGCCCCGCCTGTAGGCCGCTACAGCGCAACAGCTCTGCACAGTAGGCCGCCATGCTCCGCTTGTTCACAGGTACCGCCCGTAGCTGCAGCAAGCCTCAGCGAAGCCCCGCGCCGCCGTGGACTGCCCCGACCAGTCCCTACGCGGCCTTCTCTGGCTTCCACCACCGGCGCACGGTGCTGCGCCGCCCCTTCTCCGCACTAGCCCGACCATCTCAAATTCCGACCCCTCCTCCGGTGAGCTAGCCGCCGATAACCCCCACCACGCTCGCGTGTGTGTGGTGGCGACACTCGAGCATAAGAGGAAGGTCGGGGTACGTTTTCATGCGGGTTATATTAATATGTTACTTGCTATTATTATGTATAGGCATGTGTTAAGTTACCTTGCTGTAATATTATGACTCGTACTAACCTATATTCGCATTTAATATTTAATGTGCTACATTATATTAACAATGGGATGAACAGTAAATTATAAGCTATATATTAATGATATTTTATTAATTAATCACTTTTAGCCTAATAATGTAAATTAGTTACCGCAGATGTGATACGTTTTTCTTCGCGACCCATTACTGTTCCCGAGTCGACGCTACTACCTTACACGCTACCAGAATCCAACCCCTGACGTCGCAGATTCGGGCGTCAATCGACCATTTCACACTTTCCGAGGGCGATCCGGTGAATTCTTCCACTGACGATCACCTCTGGGTACCCTCGGTCGCTGATTGTGACAACGTGGAACTGACGGATCGCTGATAGGAATCTGTGCTCCAGGCCTTCCACCCTTGACCTACCGTCGGGTGACGCGGCGTTGTGTCAAAATCGTCATCGACGTGGAGTTTTCGCGTCTGGCTAGGTAACGATTCTCTAAAGCCTTGTTGCCCTAGTAATTAGGGCCAACTTGCATGAAGTAACTCACATAGAACGAACTCATTAGAAAATCGCCTCGATCGATCAATGGACTTACTTTGCTGTGCACATAGGATAGATGGAATGATCGATCGAACTAGGCAGCATACCATAGGCCTGGTGACCCAAAGCGGGCCCAGTTAATCTGGCTTATCTTATGTCGTTGTCTGTGGATGTTAGAGTGCATGATTGTGATGATAGGATTATCGTACAGGTTCCGTAGGTCCGTTGGTTGACCCAGACCCTGCTGGACTACATCCTTGTCGGGGATCTTTCAGGCAAGGAATGAGACTTTAGTTACTGCTTTTATGCTTTTCTAGAATTGATGTTAGAACTGCTAGTTTTATTTCTGCAAAATACTTGGAAATGGTCACATGTTACTTTCCGCTCGAACCCACTTTTAAAATGCAACTTGAACCTCACATGCTAATTAATAAGCTAGACATTATAATTATGTGGATCCTTGTAGAAGATCACAGGCGTGGGCCTCTCCTATTCGGAGGTTGGCACTACTCTTGTGGAGCGTCTGCTAGCTAGCCCAGAGACGGCTCGCTTACGGACTTGTGGAACATTTGCTAGCTCGTCCAGGAATGTCTCACTTATGGATAATTAATCGATGACGGGGGTGACCATTGAGGACTGGTGCTCCCCAGCTTTGGCTCACTCGTAACTGGTGCACTCTGGTATGATACGTAGTATCATTCATGATTAATGATTTGTTTCGGATCGACGACGGGGGTGACCATGGAGAACTGGTGTTCCCAAGCTTTGGCTCACCCGTGACTGGTGCGCTCCGGTATGATACGCCGTATCATTCGTAATCCTTGTCTTTTCTCGTGTCTAGATGGAGCGTTTGTTGGTTCGTGTCCATAACACAAACGACTCGTGGGTGGGGTAGGACAAAAGAGTCTAGCTGGGCCTGGGGGGGTAGCTCCCCTCTGCCTACGCAGCTTGAGTCCTTAGGTTTTATCTTTGTATCGCAGTTGGTGCACTCCTGTTTGCTTCACAAGGATGCTATCCGGTCGTTTGACCATTTCTAGACTTGGACAATCTGACCAGATGGACACCCCTGGCAGATTGACAGAACTACATGAACAACTCTTAGATGATCTGACTAGATGGACACCCCTAGCAGATCGATTAGAATAACCATTACTTATTTCTTGCTTTCTAGGACTGCCTGTGTAGTTGTCTTTTAATTTCCATTTAGAACTGCTAGAATTGTATAACTGCTTTAACTTATGGTCTCATTAGTTCGTTGCTGACATGTGTTTTGCACATGTCACAGACTTGACAGAGCTGCCACAACCTGAGGATCCCCCCTCACAGACTCTTTCCTCTTTAGTTGCCTTCGGTACGTACAGTTTTAGTCTTTATGTTAAACTCTTTGTTGGTTACCTTCTGCGTTTGAATAACATCTTTTACTGCTATTTCCATTGTTTCATGCTAAATCATTTGATCGGACCTTCCCCTCCGCATCATAACTTGCCATGGACGCTTATTGGACCCCGAGCCTCAACGGCTCTAGTCCATGCGGGCTGGCCATGCCTCGCTGCTCAATCTTTTGGGAAGCGGGGCGTGACAGCCGTTGATGACCCAATGCCACGCTCCCCTGAGTTCGAGTTGCATGACATTGCTGCCCTAATTGTCAGCCTCCCAGTACCACCTGCTCACCCATCATCCTCTGGAGCCGTTTCTTCCACCACCATTGTTTCCACCGTCTCCACCACATTCGAGTCTTCGGGGACTATCTCCACCTCTTGTCCCGAGACTCAGATTTCTCTCTCCACCATTTCCGTGCATGAGGGCACCGATTTCCAGTCTGCTCCTGACCTCACAGATCTTGACTTTTCAGAGCACGACCTTGACCCCACTCTTCCTCCTCTCAGTGACCTCATAGCTTCACTTCCTCTCTCTTTAGGTCACTAGATTCCCCTTTTCGGTACCACTTCCTCATCATCAGTGGCCATCTTCACAGAGAGCGTCTCGACATCTGTCCACATTTCTGTGTCGACGACCTCTCTTTATTCAGCTGTTTTTGAGTTACCTTCGAGCTCACCCTCTCCTACCTTCCACGCTAGGCACCGTGCACCAGCTGCACAGGACCGATTCATGAGAGGAGTGACTTACCGTCACATTTCCCACCCTCCACCCGACTCACGTACTATAGACGGTCGCCTAACAGCGTTAGAGGAGTCGACTTCCCTCCTGCAGAGAGATTTCGATGACTTTGTACACTCTACGATGATACACCACTCGAGAGTCGAGTCGGACTTGGCATCCATCATAGATCTCCTCGGGACACGTGGACCACCTCCAGTGATCCTTGCACATGCTCCACCGCCCAGGCCATCGACTGTGACTTCCACTGCACAACTCAGTGCTTCACTTTTCCAGGATTCTGTAGAGCCTGTTTCTTCCACTTCTGAGTTGGACGTCACAGTAGATCCCCTGTCTGCTGTGGTGTTATATTCAGCTGAGCCCTCCACTGCCACCATTGATCTCACCACTGACCCATCTCACGAGTTCCATCCAGACCCACCCACCGATCCTGGTCCACAGCAGAGGGACCCATCACCACCCCCAGAGGGTGGTGCCTCTGCTTGATGTCATCCTTACCCATTTTTTCCTCCCCCTATTTATATTGAGACCATCTGTCTGTTCAGGGCCCTTCACTTGCATAGCTTGGGGGAGGAGCCACCCATGCATCACATCTTCATTTAGCATTGCATCATGTCATATTTTCGTTTCTTTCTGCACAGTTTTCATTTTTATTTTTTCTCCCCACCCACCCCACTCCTATTAACATCATCTCCCACTTATCAATGTTTTCTTAGCAGTGAGGACACTGCTAGGTTTAGCTTGGGGGATGAGCGCTATCGCTTTATTTTTAATTTTTTTCTTTTACATTTTCTCCCCTTATTTCAGTTTTTATTTTACTTTTTCACCACTTTTCCACGTCATTTTATTTTTTCTCATTTTGCATCATATTTTCCATTTTCACCATGCATGCATCTCTTTTTCTTTATTTTCCTATTTTCTCTGCCTTTTTTCTCTTTATTTGCTAAGGATGTTCCGCATGATGATACCTCTCATTGCCTTATTAGTCTTTTACGATGCACACTTTCGATGACATGCTATTAGGGTAAATTTCAGTTTTATTACCTATATGCGTGCATTTCTTTTGCCGATGCTTAAAATGAATTGAAAATCGAATGCATGAATTAGTATCTATTATGCACTATGTTGGGTAATGCACCTAGTTTCACGCATCAGTAGAACACTTGGAGCATCTGTTTTTGTCTCATTCACTTCTGTTTGCATGCCTGCTGCTATTGTGCTTATTACTGCATGCCTTCTCAGCATTCGTTTAGAGGAATGAAAATATCCATGCTATCTATGGGTTTAGTTAAGGTATTATTCTATCAAACCGTTGTGCACCCTCTTATGAATGAACCGAGAAATATACTATTTTCCTTATCCACATATCTATATATCTCTATATATCAGTTGGTTATACACACACAGTTATCTTTACCGCATCTCACTTCCCAAACCCAAAAAGAAAAAGTATAGTTTCTAAAAAAAGAAAAAAATAAAAAATTTGTTTATATATTCATATGTGAAAAAGAAAAGAAAAAGAAAGAAAATGAATAAATATTGTTTTGTATATTTTCATTAGAAGCTATCACTTATACTGGGAAGAAAAAGAAAATTTCATATCATATTTCTAGATGCGACGCCTCAAGCTAAGCTTGGTGGGTAAACCAACTGATCAATGAGTGATCATGACATTAGAGTGGAGATGGTGCATAACGAGGAGATTTAATAATACCTAAACTTTACGAAGTGCTTTAATCCTTGGAGATTTTTCATGAATCAAAATGAATAACTGAATGGCATGACTTTTTCTATTCTCTATTGCATGTTGTGTGATTTCTATATGCTCCTTGTGTATCTGTGATTGAAAAGGGCATTGCCAACTTCTTTATACTGGACTCTAGGGATTGCATGAGATTGATATGAATTGATGGCGTTATTTCAGTAGATCCCTATCTTTTGCTTGCATTGCATGCTAGACATATGACCTGCAAAAATAGAAATTGCCAGTAGCATGTATGTTTATTATTCAGAGCATCGTGATTTACTATTTAGGCCAGAGATCTGACCGAACATCTTTAGCACCCTCCTCTCACTTTCATTCCCTTCTTCTTTTATTTTTATTTCTTATTTCTTTTTTGTTTTCCTCCCAGCGCACCGATTACTCGTCTTCCTCGAGGATGAGTAAGAGGTAAGCTTGGGGGATTTTGATGTGTCCATATTTTCCACTATTTTCATATCCTCATTTCATTGCATTCCATGCCATTTTTGCATCCAAATCCCATATTTTACTACGATATCACGTTTCTGATGTTACATTCGAGTTTCGTAGTGTTTTATGAGTTTTCATGGATTTTGGAGCGATTTGGGATCCCACTTGGGTATGGACACATCCGACATGCCCGTGAGCTCATTGGTGAAGCCCTGTAGGAGTTTGCCATACTTTTGGAGCCATTGGAGGAGAAGAGAGAGAGCAGAAGGAGAGCGAGGAGCTTCAGCAGCTCTTGGAGATGATTTCCCAGACTGCTCGGTCGAGCAGCACAGATGCCCAGGCTGAGCAGATTCAAATGGGAGAAAGGAGCTGATACGGGGATCACTCGGACCGAGCACTTCATCTGCTCGGTCGAGTAGGGTCGATTTTCAAAGCTGCAATTCCAGTGCACGGCCCGAGCAGATCTTCAGTGACCGAGTTGAGCTGACTCGGCCCGTGCAGGCAGAGAGATGATTTTGAAGAGTTTGGATTCCTTGTCAAGCTCGGTCGAGCAGCACAGTGACTTGGTCTGAGCGACGGACCGAGCAACGCATTGCTCGACCAAGTCACCCACTCGGTCGACAATGCCAGGGCCATTTTTGGAAGTATTTTCTGAAGCCGTAAGTTGCGCGATTTTTGGGACTGAAGGCTGGGAGCTTGCGGCATCGAATGGGAGGCGATTCATTTTAGACTTTTGGAATATTTTTTAGAGCAGAGCTCAAGCGATTTTGGCAGTTAGTTTTTAGATTTGCTTTTGTTGAAGATATTGGATCGAAATTATTGGATTGTTAATTTTGCCCTCTATCGTTCTTGTGCTTAGGAATCTGGAATTTTCTTTGGATCTATAAATTGTAATTCTTATCTATCTCTCGCTGTAAGTCTTCTATTTTTATTCTGTCAATTCCTATGATGTCTTCGTCTCTAAAAATGATGTTTTTATTCATGAATATTGCCATGTGAGAGTAGATCTTTCTAGGGTTGATGGGTTAGCCCTAAGATCTTAGGGGGAAGACGTGGATCTGGATCTCTACGTTAAATTAGGGATTTAGGGAAGTATTTCGGTCGATCATACCAAATCCCTAGATAACCCACACTGAGATCATGCCTACGGTCTGTGGAATTGATGTGCCTAAGGGGTATCTTTGGGATTCGAATAAGGAAATCAATAGATCCAATCAAGGCTCGTGATAATGCCCAGCTCACGTCTTGAGGGGATCCATCAACGAACTATACCGCTATATTGACGGCTACCGCCATTGCAATAACGAGAGCTACCGAAATACCTCATAATTCTAACCCACGAGAGTGGTATGAATTGGGAGACTTATCCCCTAACCCTAATGCAACCTAAGGATTCTATTCCAACGTCGATCCCCGACGATCTTAGCGGTGATCCCTAATGCCCTAGTCCTTTTCATTAGTGAAACAACAACAACACCTCAGTCAACTCCTTCAACCCAATAGCTATCTCACTTCAAGATTTAGAAGTAAACTGAGAACCCATATACAATATCACCATCCTGTGGGATTCGATATCATTTATACTACAACTTGACACCGTCCGCTTACAGATTGAGCCCGGAATTGAAACCTAGGGGCCATACTACGCCTTGCGATCGTGACACCGCCAGGTGGAATCTTGGTGTAGGTTTTGGGTGCGTCAGTCAGCCCATTGGGGGAGTGGCCCCCAGCCTTGCAGCTGATCCCAGTCTTTGGTCGGCCTGCTAGGAGAGTGGCCCCAGCCTTACGACTGATCCAAGTTTAGTCAATCCGCTGGGGGGTGGCCCCCAGCCTCATGGCTGATCCAAGTTTTTGGTCAGCTCACTGGGGAGTGGCCCCTAGCCTTATAACTGATCCAAGTGTTTGGTCTGCTCACTGCAGGAGTGGCCTCCAGACCTTTGACTGATTCCAGTTTTTGGTTGGCTTGCTGGGGGAGTGGCCCTTAGCCTTGCAACCAATCCATGTTCGGTCAACCTACTGGAGGAGTGGCCCCTAGCTGCACGGCTGATCCAAGAATTTTTTGGTCATCCCGCTTTGGGAGCGGCTTATAGCCTTTCAGCTGATCTGATATTCCAGCCCTAGTCTTGGTACAACAAGGCCGCATCTTCTGTGCATTTCTAGCAGTACCAACAAATTATGGAACATGCTGATTAAATACAAGCACATTTATCAGTGTTTTATTAGTTCGAAAGAGAAAAGGAGTATATTTCACACTGGCGAGGAAAGAAAAATAAACTAAAATGACAGGAATGTGCAAGTTAACTTGCATGACAGTAAACAAGAGGAACGGTCCTCGAACCAGGTTGTCCGTCTCATGTCTCAGGACATGCTCATTCGATGATTCAGGCATTGGGCTGGAAAATGGTCACCCATTTATCTCGTTCCACCGCCTTCGAGGTGCCCACTCTTGGGTTTGCCTTTGGGACATCCATGAAGTTCTTCATATATCTCCGGCTAATCAAAATCTCGATGTCCTTCCTCAGATGCCAACAATCATTGGTGTCGTGTCCGTGGTCTTGATGGTACCTGCAATACTTGGTCTTGTCTCACCGATTGCCTTTCATTTTTGGGGGATGTTTGTTGATGTAGACCTCATTTTAAGCATAGGCCATTATGACATTCTTGGGGGCATTGAGCTTCGTGAAGATTGTGCCGTTGTTTTCTGGTCAGTCCTGGAGGTTCCTTTCCTGCTTCGTGCGATCTCCTTGCTCTTGACAGAGGCCTTCTTTGAGCTAAATTCCTTCTTAGTCAAGGCTTTTGAAGGGCCTTCCTCTTGGGTGGCCAGTGCTCCTCCACCATCATGAACCACTTTGTCCTAGCCAGAAGCTGATCTAAGTCTCTGAGCCGCCTATAATGGAGGGATTTGACGAGGTCCTCGCACTAGAATCCCTTCTTCATAGCAGCAATGATGATTTTCTCGCTGCAGCTCTCTGCGTCCAGTCTCTTAGAATTGAAGCGTTTAAGGAAGCTCCTCAGCGTTTTGCCCGGCCTCTGCACGAGAATGAACAAGTGGTCTGAGCTTCTCTTCCTCTGCATTGCCATAAATTGTCGACAGAAGGAGTGGGTGAGTTCCCTAAAGCTCCCAATGGATCAGTTGGAAAGCCCATTGTACCAATCTCTCACCGACTTCTGAGGAGTGGTACGAAAGCCTCGGTAGAGCAACACATCGTCGGCTCCTTGGAGCTCCATGATCCCTTGGTAGTTTTGGACGTGTTCTCAGGGATCACATGTACCATCATACTTTTTTAGAATGTGCACCTTAAACTCTGACAACAATCCAGAGGAGGTGATCCTCTTCTTCAGCGGGTAGTGCTCGTTTTCCGAGCTTACCGAAGGAGAGCGGTGTCACCGGACGTCTCCCCGACGCTTGGGTCGCCTTGATCAGTCATTGGAAGCACTGGAAAAATTGCTTTTGTATCCACCTAGGTTGGTAGTGGGGCTTATATGTGGAGTGGCATCCCTCTGGGATCCACTTGGGGCATGTCAGAGGCCGTCGGTGTGGGCATCTGCTCCATCTTCTTCGGCTCCCTAGGCATCCGACGTTGTCCTAATTAGTGAGGTGATTTCTAGCTTGCTGGGGGAGGCCACGGATGCCAGAAGTGGATGCAAAAAAATTGATCCCAGTCCTCTCGTCCCTCCTCTCCTCTTCGTATTGGGGGCAAATAGGGGTTCACAATTGTTGCAAAGATGAGGGGGCACCCTGAACCGTTGCTCTAGGTTCAAGGATGCCTCTTCTCGTTCTGCGACTACATAGACTGTATCGCAAGGTGTTATTGGGGAATGTTTGGGAAGTTATGTGGGCTTCACATTTGTAACAGCCGATACTCACTATTCGTTATAGGGCTGTGCGTATAGCAATTTCGAGTACCTGATTAGTTTTGTTGCTTTGTATGTGAGTCATGCTGTTGAGTCGATAGGGTCGTAGCACCTTGGTTGCATCTTTAGCAAGCCAACCCCGACGTGTGCCCAACTTGGGATTACAGTCGCCTTTGGACCCCGTATCCTTTATACGCTTTTCGTGCACGTAGTCTTGTTCGTGCACGTATTTATTTTAGACTTTGTCTGTACCCGAACCCTATAGTGTGATATGTCATTGTGACCCTCTCGAAGAATATTAAATTGTGGAATTAATTTGAAACGTCATTTCATGGGTCGTTCTCCCATGATTTGACTTTGTTTGATGAGACGTCGCGATTTTCACTTTTGTCGTGAGGCCTCTTTATTTTTAGTTTTGTTTCTCGTCATCGAAATTGTGATCCGTCTTCTTAGTTGTGTTTCTCTCATCGGTACGGTCACCCAAGTATTTATCTTACGTTTTTAGAGCCCCGTTTGATCAACTTCCCCTATTTTGCCCAACCTATTATAAGTTAACCCTAATTTCATTTGGTTATTGTCCCCTAATATTTTTTATAATAATAAATTACATCAGAATTTCTGACTTAGTCTATTTCTTCCCCACTTGGCCGTAACCAATGCATGAGAGTGAGAGGGTGTCATTATTGGGCTTTTTAAATTGATAATAACAAACCTCTAACTTAATAAACAAAACCCTACCTAGCCCTAGACCCATGCTTCAGCCCCCTTCCCCACGTGATGGTAGCCTCACCTATTTAATTGAGACTCTAGGGTATTGGGTTTAATAAAAAAACCTAGCCTCTAACTTTTCCCAGCAGCCACGCAAAAGAACCGCCACCGTTCTCAGTTTTTCACGCACGCAGCTTCTCCAAGCCTTGGCATCACAAACTTCATCTCCCAATGCTCGACCCCTTGCCTCCGACCTCCCTTCGACTCTGCACCACCGTGGGGCCCCGCTGGCCGCCGTAGCTCCGCTGGGATCTGTCGGAAACTTCCGCAAAGCCCGTTGCAAGTTGCAGCAAGCCACAGCAGCAGCGGCAGCGGCCGCCGCCGCCGCTGCCACTGCCGCCGCAACCTCCCCCTCCGCCGTCGACCCATCTTGGCCCCATGCACCTCCCGCGGCCGTTCTCAGGCCACCATTGCCTGGAAACAGCGAGGGCACTCGCTGTTTTGCGTGTTTAGCGACGTATCGTCGCGTCGCTGAGTTCTCACCATACCCTCTCGCTGTTGGGGTCTTCCAACAGCCCTCTACCTCTCCTAGGGGTGTTTTTCGACGTCACGATCGTCCCCTACGACACTCAATGTCGTAGACTTCGTGTACGTTGAACCGTTCGTCCCGGTTCGTTGTTACGGCTTCCCGGAAGCCGTAACAACGTCTACCGACCTCCTACTCACTGATTGGAATCTTGTTCACTGATCTGGCTGCTGTCCGAGAATTGGCGAGCGAGGAATCTAATATTGGAATCTGGACATGGATCGTTTTCTATTATTCCAACCCCTGGCGTCGCTACCCGTCGCCAGTGTAACTCTCGTGTCGTGTGAGGGTAACTTTCTGAACACTTAGGACCCCCAACCCATCCATGTTAAACAAGATAACAGTCAGTATTTTAATTGTCCGGTAATTCACTAATAAAGATAATTTAATTTGGGACTGTAGGCTGATGATCCGAGCACATATGTAGATTGGACTGGTTGAACGATATTTACAGAACGGTTGATTGCAGGCAAGTGAAACTTTCCAGTTCTTTGTTTAGGTCGTGCTTTAGGCCATTTCTTGTTTTAGGAGTAAAAGAGACTAGGCGACGAAATGATACTCGCCTAGATGCAATTTTAAGATCTAGCTTGACAACGAAGCTAGATCTGTCACCCTGCCATGTCATTCATGCATTGCTGCCTGTCACGTTTAATTTTCATAACTGTATGCTCTTTACTTGTGCACTGCCATGCCTGTCACGTTTAAATTCCTTATCTGTACGCACTTAAATTATAACTTGCCATGCCATGTCATCCATGCTTGAATGTTGCATTCGTAGCACACGCTACGTACTTCCTTGTCTAGTGCTAGGCACCTGTGTTGCAGGCACAGCCCTATGCCAAATACACTTCCTGGCTCGTGATCCAGAAGCGGGCTACATGTATTGGTTGAAAGCCAATGCCCGATACTCATGGAGGGGTAGGGATAAGCGATCACTTGAGCGTAGGAGTTGGCCCGTATGTCCACTCCAGCCAAAAGGTGTAATCTCTGTGCACGACGTGTTTACTAGACTTGTAAAATCCATGTGATTGTTTAGTAGCTTTGCTACCTATGCCATGATGTACTTGTGCCTTGTTAAACTTGCTACCATGTCATACTTGTTGCATCTATTTAATTGTTGCATCCATACTTTAAAATGCCATGTCATCGCACATTTTTAGAACTGCTAGGTTGTTTCCTTCTTTTAGTTTCCTTACACAAGTCTCTTGTAGACTTGTTGACATGCGCCCTCATCTCTTTGGGTGTCGCATGTTAGTTGCTAAGCCAGAGTCCGTTGCTGAGGAAGAGGTGTTTGCTGACTTTGAGCCTGGGTCCACCGTTGACGTGGATCACGAGGACACCGGCGACCAGTCGTAGAGATTTCCTTCGTCGTTACTTTCTGCTTAGTCTGTTGTTAGGTTGTCGGTGCGTAGCACCTTTCTTTCTGTACGTTGTTTACTTCTGTTGGCCCTGCTTGGGCCTATTAGACTCTTCTTTTAGCCTGGTGGCTTTTCTGTGATGTTGGAATTTATTGCAGACATTCTGTGATTGAAATAATTTTATCTGTCTCATTTCTTTATTATTATTTTTGTTCTGCTTCGCATTTGCAAGGACCTATACTTGGTTATTCCAGACGCTTTACAGACTGGAGCCTCACAGCTCCAAGTCTGAGTGGACTTCTCACGCCTCACCTCCATTTTTGGGAAGCGGGTTGTGACAGGTTTTATTGGTGGCCCATGTAGGTCCCTCTTGCAACTGCGAATTATCGAAACAACGATAATAAAAATAGAATGTCCATTAAATAAATTAAAACATCCAAATCATAAGCCCGGAGTCTAATGTTTATCGTTTCCTATGTCTTGGGTGGCTGGTAGACGTATTGCCCGAACATTTGTCGCAGCTTAGTAGGGAATCCATTAGATCAGGACTATAGTAAGACTTAGTTAGACCTCTGTGCTTGCTAGTTAGAGGTCCCTGATTGTTAGCTAGACTCCATGCTAGAGATTGATATAATCGTCTTAGGGGTTACCTTAGTGGTTCCTGTCTAGCTTTGACCATAATAGACTTCTAGAATTCCTTTAGTCGTTCGCTTGGGTTCGTCAATTTCGGGCCAAGCCGAACGTAGTTCATTACAGTCTAGTTCCTTAGAAAGTCTTTCGCTAAGTTTCATATTCATTAGATGGACGACCGTAAGTGTTTCCCATAGATTTTCATGAGTCATGTCCTAGGCGTATTTATGTTTTGATCATACAACCATTTTCCTTGCCCGCGATTAACGAGATTGCCTCATGACGATCTTCGTTAATCTTTGAACCTCTTCATTACAAATCTTGAATCTTCTAAAAGTATTTTTTTTCGATTTTCCTCTTTCGCTAAGTTTAAATCTGTTCGAAAACTTTTAATCTCTATACTTAGACTTCATACTCTTTCGTTGACTTAAATTTATTTTTTTATTTCGAAACTTTTGTCGAGATTTTTGTTTACTAGTTTATAATATCCTTCCAACCTAAACTTTTCGTACATATATAAATACCTTGTCCCTTTCATATACTAATTTTATTTTGAACCGTACTTTTATTTTTCCTAATTCGATTTATAATTTTCTTTTCTTGCTTATGCCATTCGAATAACTCATCGCGCTTACCTTTAATATACTTTTCTAAGTTACATGGGACTTCAGCTTTCAGCGAGTCGATTTTATACTCATCATTTTTTTCATACTTCAAATTTTTGTAAAATTAATACCTCTTAATCATTTCCTGACCTAGACCCTTCATATTTCGGTTTTAAAGCTTTATTACCAATTTTGATAATTCGATAAATCCTCCTCTCATTTCCACGCTACTAAGTTTATTATTATTTTTCCATTCACCATACATACTTTTTAGAATATTTTTTAAAGCTAAATAGAACATTAATATTTTTATATATCAGATCTATGTTCATCGTGCTCATGTTTCAAAATTTTTGGTATAACCTATTTCCGTTTACAACACGATCACTGCCTCACCCTACTCACTATGTCCTTTGTCTAAATTTTTCGTGTCTTCGAATTTTACAGTTTATAAGAATAGAAATATACGCTATTATATTTTTACACATGTCCCTCTTTTGTCTATTTTATTATTTAGAGCAATATCTTTGTCTCACCCAACCAACTATCTCATTATCCCCACCTTATTCGGACCCGTTCATTTCGATCTTGGCTCGTTACGCTTTTGATTTCGGACCCCATTCTATTGCTAGGGCTTTTAGTGCTCGTCTATGCCCGTGTCAACTCTAATTTGTTAGTGGGCCCTTGGATTTTTTTGTGACGTTGTCGTGATGCATGTATATAAGTTGAGTGTATGGGCTTGAATGAGTGTGCTACCCTGAGGATATTAATGACTGCCTCTGGTGTTATATATGTATACTCAGTGTTATTCGTGATTTATATGTGAAGTTGTAGGAATGATATTAGTTATATGAGTGTGGTTAAAATAACACTTTGGGAGTGTTTGTATATATAATGGAAATTGTATTGGAGTATATACTAGTAGTGTATGTAGTTTGAAAATACTAGTAAACGCTTGATACATATATATTAGTAAGTCATGTGAATATTAGGTGTAATGATAATAGGTGTACTTATAGTTAAGTGAGTAGGCCTATTATATGACCTATATGTTAATACGTGTGAGTGTGTGTTCGTACGTAGATATGTATGGTGCTTAGACGTAAGTAATGTATTTGTTGCATGAGTGTATATGTGATATACGTATGGTAGTAGGATTATAATTTTGATTGGTATTGCTCGCTTTTACGGGATGTTGTATGCGTGTATACCATGAGGTATACACGACTATTGCATATCTTAACTATGTATGAAGTAGATGTGTTGGTATACTAATTATAGGTAGAAGGATATGGTGTGAATATATATGTTACATGTGCGTGACTATACGATGAATGCATATATTAGGGAGTGTATTATAATTATACGTGTGCTGATGTCTGTAATATTATTATGGATATAAAGTGATTGAACTATGTGGGTGTTACCTGACTAGATATTAAGTGTTATTGACATTATGGTATGTATATGGTTATGTTGGTAGATGTGTATACATTGGAGTGGTATTGGTATAGGTATATGTACCGTGTTACGTATATAGAGTAGTCTGATATGTGTTTTGAGTCTCACTCAAGCTTGAGTGGGTATACTCTAAGTATATTGTTACATATGTCTGTGGTTTGCGTGTAGTACCATGAATATAGCGATGGATGATGTTTGTATAGTGATAGGATTGTATGTGCCAGGTTGTGTTAAGCACATGATTGTGGGTCGCTATACCAGTATATAGTTATCGGTGTTGGTTGTGGTATAGTTATTTACTAAGGACTTGCATGTGTGAACATACGTGTGCTAGCTAAACTAGGTGTGTGGATGTGCTGAGTATAAGGTGGTGTGATTGGTATATATGAATGGAATGTTAGCGTGCGTGGGTGTGCACCATGCACGGGTAAGTATGTGCTTAGTTATATGTATTGGTGACTATGGTATGAGTGGCATGTCACGAATATAGTTATAGGACCGTATGTGATGTGAATATATGGTGAAATATTTGCATGCATTTGAATGACTGTGAAATTATAGTAGTGGTGAATGTATATTAGATATAATAAACTTGATTTAATAATGGTATGGTGTGACTACATGTGTTGATGTGTTTGGTATTGGATGTATACTAGGAAATATTAGGGAGTAGTATACCCATGTTTGTTTTGTGCATAAGTAGTTATCTATACGTAGAGCAATGATTGTATTTGCTAGTGTGAGACTATTCTTATGTGAGTATCTGAACTGTTGTTTTTGTGCTAGGTAAGTAGTAGTTATATAAGGGATGTATGCATATATATATATATATATATATATATATATATATATATATATATATATATATATATATATATATATATATAAAATATAAATATAAAATAATGCCGGCGGCGATTCTAGGGTTCTCCGGTGCTGAGTTTTGTCAGGCTTCGGTTTCCCGACCTCCTGACGGCGGCGCAGACAAGGTGGGATCCACGGGTGACAATGGAAGGGCTTCTGCTGAGGGAGATGGTGGGATCCACGTTCAAGGCAAAAACAAATCTCATCTGGGCCGGGGGTTTCACCGAGCGGCATCGGCGCTCTATGATCAGCGTCTGGCTCGATCAGCCAGTAGAGATCAAAGTAAAACGGGTCGATCTGTCAGTAGAGGTGGATCAATCATTCATGGGCGTGCGAGACTTCCCCCTTGAACAAATTCCCTGTACCGAAGGTTGGTGCACCTAAGGTGCTCGACAGAATGGCTGTGCGGCCTATGTCTGCAATTTCTATCAACCCTACTGTCGAAAAGAAATCTTGGGTGGACATCTGTGCCTCTAGGCGCAAGTATGCCGACCCTCTAGTGATCTCCCTGGTCCCCCTATCATCAGGGAGTCAGGCGTGGCAAGGGTTAAAGTTGCTAATCCTCTCATTGACATTGGTGCATCCCAGTGGCAGAACACCCTTGTTGGTTATGTATTGGGTTATATTCCCTACTTTGGACAGATCAAAGCTTGGACCGATCAGTTGTGGAGAATTAAAGGGGGCTGCGTATATTTTCCAGTGATAACGGCTATTTTTACTTCAAATTTAAGAATGTGGAAGACTGCGACAATATACTACACGGGGGTCCATGGCTATTTGATGGTAGGCTTGTGGTTTTACAGAGGTGGTCGCCCACCACTCAGCACGGACGTGACATCCTCACTGCTGTCCCAGTGTGGGTTCAATTTCACAACCTCCCCTTAAGTATGTGGACTCTGGATATCCTGAATATAATAGCAAGTGGGGTTGGTAACCTTATCTGTCTTGACAAGGCAACGACATCACTGGATAGGATATCATACGCCCGTTGCTTGGTTGAAGTAGATGCGGCTCTTCCGCTTCAGAGAAGTGTGTTAGTTGAACTCGATGACCTATCTACTATATCTATTGACGTCAAGTATGAGGGCGAGCCACCTAGGTGTGATAGGTGCGCTTGCTTCGGACATTCTGACTCTCAGTGTCCCATGGGGCCGCCGGTCACGGAGCGCCCTTCAATCCAAATTTTGAAGGCATCTACCTCAGCTGTTCATCATGAACCGGCTTGTGTCAAGGAGTCTGCTACGTTGCCTGCCACAGTAACTCAACCAATTGAAACCGGGGATCAAAGTACTACATCCAACCCTCAGCCTCCTGTGTTAGTCATTGCAAAACCGAACTCCATTCTAGAGGTGGGGGAAAGTAGTATTTCGGCTTGTATTGCCGCTGACTGTACACCAATTAATATTGCTGCTGAAGTCTATACCAACAAAGAAAATATCCTACCCTCTTCTGATTTTGTTACGGCACCTGGGGATCATTCTCCGGTTCTTGTTTCAGCGTCGCCTCCTGCGTGTAGTGAAGGTCCATCACTTCCAGCCTCTGTTAACATGATGACATCTGAACCGGAACCCCCATCTGAGCCTACCTTTCTTAATGAGGACTGGGACCTCGAACAAAATATGCTACGAGATGCTTCGCGCCACTCTAGTAATCCCCATATCTCATCTTCAACTGTGAGACGCAGCTCCAGACGAGCGGGGCCGTCTAGTGCCATGCCACCCCCTTAATTTATATTAATGTCAGTATACTTCTGGAATTCTAGGGGCCTCAACAATCCTTCCAGACTTGCAGATTTGAAGTATAGGCTGAGTAAGTTTAAGCCTTCTATTGTCTGCCTACTTGAGACTAAAGTTGAAGTGGTTAACTCTTTTAGAATTAATAAATGCTTTGGGCAAGACTGGCAGAGCATTGACAACAGGAACCTTCATAAAGGAGGGCGTATTGTTATCTACTTCAACCCTGCTGTCTGGAGCTGTTCAACGGTTGCATTCTCTCCTAAGCACATTTCATCCATCTTCAAAAATTCTGCAGGATTATTATTTGGTCTCACTGCTGTTTATGGTATGAACCTGACTGCTTCTAGAGCCGCACTTTGGGATGATATTGCCTCTGACTCAAAACTTATGATCAATACCCCTTGGATCGTTGGTGGAGACTTTAACTGTGTTCGCAGTTCCAAAGAAAAGTTGGGGGGACGTCCTGCTGATGTAAGGGCAATGGATGCATTCAATGCTTGTATTGGTAACTGCCAGCTTATTGATTTGAAAAGTATTGGTAGTTGTTTTAGCTGGAGTAATAGGCGTATTGTGCCTGGGAGGATATCTGCCAGACTGGATCGGGTCTTATGTACTGCGAGTTGGCTTAATCTTCTACCGAATTCTTATGTGGAGTATTCCTCTGCGGGTACTAGTGACCATTTAGCTATGATTGTTTATCTTCTTGATATGGTAAATTCCTATCCCAAACCGTTCAAATTCTTTAACTCCTGGATCTCTTTGCATGGATTCCATGATATGGTGCGTAGTAATTGGGGAGGTCAGGTTGGCAATGCTGATATGCACAGACTATCTTACTATCTCAAAGATTTGAAAGGGAATTTGAAAACTTGGGCTTCTTTACAGAGAGCTTCCCTTAATGTTAATACTTGCCGCCAGGATCTTGACAATGTTCAAGGAGATCCTAATCTCCAGTATGATTCGAGATTGCAGGCTCAAGAGAAGTCTGCCTCCCTCAAACTTGCGTATGCACTAGACCTTGAGGAGGAGGACTTAAGGCAAAAAAGTCGCCAGAACTGGTTAACCTTAGGCGATAGAAATTCAAATTTTTTCTACATGGCCATGAAATCTCGCCAATCCTACAATAATCTTGGGCATTTTATTAATTCTAATGGGGTACGAAGCTCAGGTGCTGAGGACCTTAGAAAGGAAGCCCCCATTTACTACAGAAATCTTTACACTCAAACTGATCATTGGAATGTTTCCCCGAATCTTATTCCCAGACGGAAAATCACTTTGGAGGCTTCTAGCTGGATGGACAAAGATGTATCTACATCTGAAATCAAGACTGCAGTTTTCCAAATTGGTAAGGATAAGGCTCCTGGCCCTGATGGTTACAATGCGCATTTTTTCCATCGGGAATGGGAAGTGGTAAGTGGTGATGTTATCTCTGGAGTTTCATCGTTTTTCAGTTCAGGCATTATGCTACCTCATATCAACCATACCTTTTTGACCCTTATCCCCAAAAATTCGCATGCTACGGGCCTTGGCGACTACAGGCCTATTGCATGTTGCAACGTCCTCTACAAAATTATTAGTAAAATTTTATGCAATAGGCTTGCCCACGTTATCTGTGATTTGATCTCTCCCAATCTGGTGGCTTTTCTCAAAGGCAGACTTTTGGCTGATTGTACCCTTATAGCCCATGAGCAGATCCGTGACTTCAACAACCCTATGGGGTCCAGAGCTTGTATTAAATTGGATCTTCGTAAAGCTTTTGACAGTGTCAATAGGTCCTTTATTTTCTTTCTCTTACATCAGATGGGTTTCGGCAGCAAATTTATTAATTGGATCTCTGAATGCATCACTACCCCTATGTTTTCCATACTTATTGAGGGTTCGCCAGTGGATTATTTTTCTTCCAACAAGGGCCTTCGTTAAGGTGATCCCCTATCCCCTTACCTCTTTGTTCTTGTTATGGAGGCGTTCTCCCTTCTTATGGCTAGTGCTGAAAGTTCCCGCTCTATCCAGCCCATGAGAAGAGTCGGGGCTATATCTCATCTCCTTTTTGCGGATGACTTGCTAGTTTTCTGTCGGGCAAATCCTCGTTCCATTAATGGCCTAAGAAACTTGCTCATTAAATTTAATCATTTCTCTGGGCTCCATATTAATTGGGAAAAAAGTTCCGCCATCTTTAGCAAAGGTGTGCGTAATCGGCGTGAGCTTGCAGGAATTCTGGGAATTAAATTGGTCACCACTTTTTCTACTTATTTGGGATTGCCACTCTCTTCAAATTACCCTAAGGCTACTTTGTATAGCCGACTTGTGGATAAATGCAAGAAGAGGATTCTGGGATGGTCTTCCTCCCTACTATCTAATGCTAGTAAAATCGAGTTGGTCCGTTCTGTAATCTACGGTATGGTATCTTTCTGGATGCAAGAGTATCGTCTCCCACCTTCTGTTATCCGCTCTATTAATACTGCTTGCAGGAAGTTCATTTGGGGTCCACTTAACTGTTGGGCATGGAAGGACTTATGTACCCCAAAGAAAGAAGGCTGAGTGGGTTTGAGACTCCTGGATGACCTGAATGTAGCTTATGGAGTTCGCCTAACCTGGCGGGTCCTTGCCACTGAAGGTATCTGGGCTAATTTCATGCGTTCAAAGTACGAGGCCATTAACAAGGGATTCTTCACAGCGAAAGGGTTGCCCTCTCAATCAGGTACCTGGAAGTTCCTTCTAAAGCAGCGTTCCATCTCATAAAAATTGATACAACGCACTGTCGGTGATGGTACTTCAACATCTTTTTGGTTTGATAATTGGCATCCTAAGGGCCCCCTTTATCTTCTCCACACCCCCACCTGGTACAGAGAATAGGGTGGTCTCTGACTATTGGACGAATGGGGACTGGGTAGATGACCATAGCATCAGGTCAATTGTCTCTGATCTGCATGGATTCGGCCTAAGCAGCTCCCCCGACGGATGGAGATGGATTCCGGGTCCCATTTGTTCCCTGCGTTTGGCATGGGAAGGTTCGCGCTCACCTGGCAATTTATTCAAATATTACAACTCGGTCTGGCATCCGCATCACGTGCCAAAGCTGAGCCTTTGCCTTTTGCGTGCGCTACACAATAAATTGCCGACCAAAGCTCTATTGTCCAACAGGGGAATTATTATGGATGCTGCGTGTAGTCTCTGTGATGAACAGGCGGCTGAGGATATTAAACATTTGTTTTTTGAGTGCTCTTTTTCAAGATATATACTCACTAGAGGATTGCTCAAGCTCGGCTATTTGGGTACGGTCCCTACCTCACTTTCAGATGTATGTGACTTGATCCTTGATCGCTACAACAATTCAGACCCTACTGCAATATTAGCCAAATCTGCTTTATCTTGCATGGTTTGGCACATATGGAAGCAGTGTAACATGAGGGTATTTGGGGGTAAGCTGGTAGGGAAGACTGTTCTTTTTAAGGATATTCAGAAAGATGTTGCCATCACCCTACGCAATATGGATTTGGAAAGAGTAACGGATATTGCTCCATTTTCTAATTGGGGTATCGTAGATAATGGCTAATGTATATTCCTAACCTAGTTATCCTCGGTGGACAATAGGGTGTAGAGGGTGACGGTGCTTGTGCCATATCCCCTCTCGCCTTACTTTCTATTGTGCTTAACTAGTGTTGTTTCTTGTAATTATTTTTGATTTATTAATAAAAATAGCTCTAACTTGTCTATATATATATATATATATATATATATATATATATATATATATATATATATATATATATATATAATAAAAAGGCGAGATGAGAGATGGCGGATCTGGCGAAAATCTGAGGGTTTCCTTTACGGATGATGGCTCTAAGAAGGGGCCGAGATCTTCTCTGGATCCAATTATCGAAGGTGCTAATACAACCTTGGGTGGAACCAGAAGAAAAGATGATCCACGGGGGTCTGGGAGCTCTGTGGCTGACGAGCAAGGAGCTTGGAAAACTGTAACGAGGCGGCGGCATGGGAGCGGATTGGGAGGCATCGAGATCTACGGTGGTGGAAGCAGAGGTCAGGGAAGGGAGGGCCGTCCTTGGAACAGGGGGGCTTCTTACAACTGGAATCAAAAGCCCAAATCTCCGTTGCCACATGGTGCAGGCCGCCAGGTATTTGTTAAAAAGCCTATTAGACCGGATGTGCAAATCAAGATTCCTACAACTGGGGCTCGACATTCTTGGTCTGAGATTTGCACAAACAGGAGAAGTTACGGTGCTGAAGTGGCAATGTCTTATGTGGCCCCTTTGATCAAAGAGGATGGTACTGAGGTTGTTCGTATTGCAAATACCCAAGTTGCTAGGGGGGCAGGGCATTGGCAAAACACTCTTGTGGGCTATGTCTTGGGGGATGTCCCCTTCTATGGACAGATCTGTGCCTGGGTGGATAGGCTATGGAATTTGAAGAAAAGAATTAAAATTTTCAGTCGTGAAAATGGCTTCTTTTACTTCAAATTTGAGGATACTGAGGAACGTGAAAGAATTCTACATGGAGGGCCATGGATGTTTGATGGCAAGCTTGTGGTATTACAGAATTGGAGCATTTCCTTGAAACATGAACGTGACATCCTTTCCTCTGTTCCAATGTGGGTTCAGATACATGGTGCTCCACTGTGGATGTGGACCCTAGAGATCCTTAATGCTATTGCATCAGCGATTGGGATACCCATTTGCCTGGATAGATTGACGGCCAAATTAGAGAGAATATCATACGCCAGATGCCTTATCAAAATTGATGCAAATAAGCCCATTCCCAAAACTGTAGCTGTTGAGATAGAGGATGGGACATCGGTATCTATTGATGTTAAAATAGAGGGGGAGCCACCTAGTTGTACAAAATGCATCTGCTTCGGGCACTCTGACACTCAATGTCCTGTTGCTGTTGAGCTGCCTTCAAACCAAGCCCACCCTATTGGCTTGACTAAGGTTGCTGCAAAGTCTAAGGGAAAGGAGAAACTATTGAATGTTGCTGAGAATGAGGATTCTGATGTAGGAGACATGAATATCTTGGAAGCAGGTTCCTGCTCGAATGAAGCCAGTGCTACTGCACCAACTATAACCACCACTGGGGATTTCCATCCTGTGCCTATACTTCATGTTTCTGAGGTAGGTCTGAGTGAGGCTCTCAAGGTATCAAGCATTCCTCCTCCCATGACTGTAGCACCTGCTCTTGTAAATGATACAACTAGGATGGGGGTTCTTGGGTTAGAGGGAGTAATCAATGGAGATGAGAGGTCTCCTGATGAAAGTTATGTTGTTGGGGGATCTCATCAGCAAGTAGTGTTGAAGAATGCCGTTGCAAATGTTCCATTGCTGGTGCAAGACGTCGATGTCCCCAATGCTAACGTTGGCCTCAGCGAATCTAGGAGGCTTGAGCTACATGTAAATTGTTTGGCCAATGTTGATAGTTCTCAGGATAAGGCTGTAGCTACACATCAATTAGCCGGATACTCAGGCACCCTGGAGGGAATAAGTGGCGACGCTGATTGCGACAGGATCCCTGAAAGGCTCTTTGTTGAAAATCCAGAATGGGTGGCTGAGTAAGAAAGTGGTTGTGCGCACAATAATTTGCTACACTAAGGGCACGGAAAAATGAGACAGACTCCAACTATGAATGTGCCATACGGAAGAGCTCTAGACTGAAGGAGGCAAGTATATGCCGTCAACACAAACCATCTCAATGACTATTTTTCTCTGGAATACGAGGGGCATCAACAGTTCAGTGAGGCACAGAGATTTGAAGGATAGGATACGCAAATGCAATCCAACTATTGTAGTGCTACTGGAGACTAAACTGAAGGTAGATTCTGTTAATAAACAAAAGTGTCTTCCAAAGAAATGGACTTCTGTTGATAATTTTGCCACTACTAAGGGGGGCGTATTTTACTTGGTTATGACCCCGTTGTCTGGAGACTCGCTCCAATCTCCATGTCGCAGCAACATATCACAGTTAGATGTGAGAACTCTGGTGGGGTTTCTATGGTATTGACTACAATCTATGGGTTTAATACTATTACTGAACGAAGAAATCTCTGGAATAGCTTGAGGAAGGATGCCGGTAAAATAATTTCTGATGCATGGGTTGTAGGTGGGGACTTTAACTGCGTCATGTACGCCAAAGATAAGGTAGGGGGACGGAAAGTACTAGGGAACTTGACTGATGACTTCCAGAATTGTATTAATGACTATGCACTAAAAGAGCTCAAATCTACGGGTGGCCGACTTAGCTGGTGCAACAAGCGGTTGGGTAGTGGTCGTATAGCCGCGCGGATTGACCGCGTCTTCAGCAATTTGCATGGAATTTGCAACTTCCTGACTCTTTCTTTGAATACATCGACCCAAGCCCTAGCGACCATTCTGCAATGGTAATATATTTACATTCTAAGGTACCCCCTCTCCCTAAGCCATTCAAGTTTTTCAACTATTGGATGCGGATCCCTAGTTTCAGGGAATTGTTGGAGTCTAGATGGAGATCTCCTATTCATGGGAATCCTATGTTCATTGTCACTCAGAAACTCAAGCATGATTTGCGAACTTGGGCTAGGGATTATTCTGAATCAAACAATATCAACAAGTGTCGAAAGGAAATTGAAGAGCTCAGGAATTTGCATATTCATTCGTCTACTGAACTGCAGAACAAAGAACAAAAATTGTCCTTAGAGCTATCAAAGCTTCTTGGGATGGAAGAAGAGATGTATCGGCAGAAAAGCAGGCAAGAGTGGTTGTGTTTAGGCGATAGAAATACTAAGTTTTTTAATGCAAGTACTAAAGCTAGACATGCCCACAATAGCTTAAACCATCTAATTGATGCAAGCGGGAGGAAAAGCAAGGCTTATGATGAGTTAAAAGTTGATGCCCCTATTTTCTACAAAGATTTATACAGCCAGGTTTCCTATTGGCAAATTTTCCCGAAATTGGTCCCTAAGAAGAAGGTATCCCCCGAAGCTAATACTTGGCTAGGAAGAAGTGTTACTAAGGAGGAGGTTAAAAATGCAATTTTCCAGATTGGAGCTGACAAATCGCCTGGGCCTGACGGTTACAATGGTTTCTTTTTCCAGCGTAACTGGGGGTTGATTGGTGATGAGGTTACTAATGCAGTCCTGTATTTCTTCAGCAAAGGTGTTATGGTTCGGCAGGTGAATCACACTTTTTTAACACTGGTTCCTAAGAACTCCAATGCATCTGGATTAGGTGACTACAGACCTATAGCTTGCTGCAATGTTCTTTATAAAATCATCAGCAAAGTTTTATGCAACCGTCTTAAAACGGTTATCCAAGAGCTAATCTCCCCTAATCAGACAGCTTTCCTAAAAGGTAGACTCCTTTCTGATTGTTCCCTGCTGGCCCATGAACAGATCAGAGATTTCAGCAATCCGATGGGGGCTAGGGCTTGTTTAAAATTGGATCTTCGTAAAGCTTTCGACAGTGTGAACAGGGAATTTGTTTACTACATGCTGTACCAATTGGGAATCAATCATACTTTCATCAACTGGATTAAAGAATGCATCTCAACACCGACCTACTCTGTCATGATTAATGGTTCTCCTGCAGGATATTTTGGTGGGAATAGAGGGTTGCGCCAGGGGGACCCCTTATCCCCTTACCTTTTTGTTGTAGTGATGGAAGCTTTCTCCCTCATGGTTGCAAAGGCTACTGCTACTCATACTATCTTACCAATGAGGCGATCCGGTTCCATATCTCACCTTTTATTTACTGATGATTTGCTTGTCTTTTGTAGAGCTAATACCCATTCTATCCAAGGCCTCAAAAATCTCTTGGAGGGATTCAGCCTCCAATCAGGGCTGCACATAAACTGGGAAAAGAGCTCGGGTATCTTCAGTAAGGGGACTAAGAATCCAGGAAGCTTGGCAAGTTGTCTTGGGATTAGATTGGCAACTACTATTACTACTTACCTTGGGCTTCCTCTTTCTTCGAAATACCCAAAAGCACCAATGTTCAGCAGGTTGGTTGATAAATGCAAAAAAAGGTTATTGGGTTGGACTTCATCCTCGTTATCTATTTCGGGGCGTATTGAATTGGTGAGGTCAGTAATCTATGGTATGGTCTCATTCTGGATGCAAGCTTTCCGTATGCCCGTTTCTATTATTCGTACCATCGCTTCAGCTTGTAGGCGATTCATCTGGGGCAATACAGGCTTATGGTCTTGGCGTGAGATGTGCACACCAAAGTCAGAAGGAGGCGTTGGCTTGCGACTCCTATCTGATATAAATAAGGCCTATGGAGTACGGCTCACATGGCGTTATCTTACAAAGAGAGGTATATGGGCGGATTATATGAAGAATTCCTATGGGGACCCAAACTATTTTTATGTTGCTAAGGGGAAAGTAACCCAGTCGGGCACTTGGAAATTCATGTTGCATTGTAGAAATATTTCTGAAAAGCTTATCAAAAAGGAAGTTAGAGATGGTAAATCTACTTTGTTTTAGCACGATCACTGGCTCCAGGGGGTCCCATAAAAAACCACCTGCCAATACCACATGGAGAGAGCAATAGGGTGGTCGCAGACTACTGGTCTGGAAATCAGTGGATTGCCGGCACTCTTGGGGGAAATCCGCAGCTGAGAAGTATACTTGAGCAACAAAAATTGAGGGCGGGAGCAGATCATTGGCACCGGAAGCTAAAAGATCCGGCTAGTGCGGGATTTGGAGGTAGGCGAATGACGTGCGTTTATATTTCATATATTTACGCACGTTTTCTTCCGTGTTTTTCTGTATTTTACCGCCGTCTTTTATTCGTTTTCTCGTGTTTTCTTGTGTTTTCTCGTTTTCTTTCACTTTTTCGTGTTTTCCGTGTTTTGCAAGAGTTTACTGGCATTTGGGGCATAAAACGATGATATCATGTGTCCCCGGAGCAACGAGAGGAGTCACGCGTGATCCAGGGGGTCAAACGACGAAGATTGCATCTTTCAGCCCCTCACCCGATCGGTTGGTCATCTCCAACCGATCGGGTGATGCACGCGTGCACCACCCGGGCGCAGTTTGGAGCTCACGAGAAGTCACCCGGTCGGTTCAGTGACCGGGTCAAAAGCTCAAAGTCTTTGGAAATTCGAAGCTGATTGCCAACCGATCGGGTGACCTTCACCCGATCGGTTCACCTGTAGCTGAATTTCAACAGCCAAGACTCGAAGATCCAACCGGTCTCCTCACCCGGTCGGCACCAAGATCCAACTGGTCGGCACCAAGATCCAACCGACCGCACCAAGTTCCAACCGACCGGCTCATACTGACCGGGTGAAACCCCCGCATTGCGCTGTAATTTTGTGAAGCGGTTCACCTGATTGGTTGACTTGTCAACCGATCGGGTGATGTCGTTTTCTATAAATAGAAACCGATGTTTCCCAGATTCGGGAGTTGGTTATTTTTTACTGTTATCTTCATTTTGTGACGGCTGTAATTTTCCAGTTTTTGTAAGTTTTCGTATCTTTGTAAAACTTTAGTATTATCTTAATTGCTTTACTACCATTACATTTCTATTTTCTGATTATGATTTTGACGGTCCATTTTCATTTAGATCGCTTTTTAATGAATATTTGTGAGTAGTTCCCAAATCCGGGATTTTGGCGGAAACCCCTTCGTGGGCTCTTCCCGATGCGTCCATAGGGTTAGGAAATCGATAGGGATTAGGAATCTAACGGTTACACGGGGTGTTTTATTGTCATCGGCGGGAAAAAGACCGCCTTTGACCGTTGGGCCAAGGGGGAATAAACTTGGCGGTTGACTCCCTAGCCATAGCTCACGCCCTAGCGTAGACGCCGAATCCTAGCGCGCGGGAGCGGCATGATGAGACGTTGGGAGTTATCGTTGCGATCTTAGTGCTCCCGGAGTCGATCAGTGTTAATGGACACGGGAGTGCCCACTGATCGAACCCGGGAAGTCCGGCGTATCATCCTGGGCACCGACTGGAATATCGGGCCCATGGGATGCCGGTACCACTTTTAGAGGCAACGTCTCACCATTAGACCCTAATTCCGATCGCCATCCTACCCGTAGGCCGTATCGGCGAGAGTCGCTCGTTGGGGTCGAAACCAGAGTCCCGGGTTTTTCCTTCATATTGTCTATACCTTGCATTCCTTTACCGTGACAACCCATCATCCGATCTGGGCTAGCTCGCCCACGGGGTGATTTTGATCCTCTTTGACACAAGCATATCCTCGCCTCCCTGTGTTCGACCCCCAAGCCACACTACAACACCGTGCGCTTGCGGTTACAAATATCTAAACCTCCACCGGGTCCCCCGGCCATTTGCGTCTTGCAAACTGGGGGCACGTCAAGTTTATGGCGCCGTTGCCGGGGAGGCAACGTGCTTGTTATTTTTTGATTTCATGAACCCTCGTGTCTAGCTCTCATCCCTACCTCGCGATAATTTTCGCATTCTTCTTTTTCCGTTTTAGTTTCTCATTTTTTATTTTTATTTTTATTTCTTATCTTATCTGTTTCTTTCCCACTTTTCGCTTCACAGGTTTTTGTTATTTTTCATGCGCAGGAGTTCAAGAAGTCTCGACGACTTGATCCCCGTTGATCCAGAGATAAACGCCACCCTAAGGCATTTGGCCACCGAGAAGCGAAGAAGAGAGGATCCTGAAGCCATGGGGGAGAACACCCCGCCTCACAAGTCCCTATTGGAGTACTCGATGCGTTCCATCGAGTCCACCTCCGCCATCCGTCCTCCAGCTATTACGGCCCAAAGCTTCGAGCTTAAGCCATCTTTGGTGACGTGGATCCAGCAGTATCAATTTTCGGGTGCACCCATGGAGAGCCCGATTGAGCATCTAGACTCCTTCTTGGAGAAATGTGACACCTTCCGGATAAATGGTGTCACAACTGAGGCGATCCGACTGAAGCTGTTCCCCTTCTCCTTGCGAGATAAGGCCAAGCTGTGGCTTAGGGGGAAGGACCCAAATACATTCAACACCTGGGAGAAGCTCTCCAATGCTTTCCTGATAAAGTTCTTTCTCCCGGGGAAGACCATGAAGCTGAGGAGCGAGATCTCCTCTTTCTCCCAGGCCAGCCTCGAGTCCTTGCATGAAGCTTGGACGAGATACAAGGAGATGCAGAGAAGATGTCCCCACCATGAGCTCCCCAAGTGGCAGATCATAAATCAGTTTTATAATGGGTTGAGGGACGATTTAAAATCTTCCATGGACGCCGCGGCTGGGGGGTCCTTCATGTCAAGAAGCGAAGAAGATACCTGACAGATTCTGGAAAAGATGGCATCCAACAATGAACGGTGGTGTGACGAGAGGGCCACACCAAGATCTGGGGGCATCCATAGAGTCGAAGACATCGACAAATTGTCAAGCAAGTTCGACTTGTTGTCAACCCAGATCTCCGCATTAATGGTAGGCACCGGTGGCGCCGGTACACAACAGATTGCTGCGGTAGAGTCCGAAGCTTTTGGAGAGTTCGACGGTGGTGACATCTCACCACCGTTGGATCAGGCGAGCGCATTATTTTACAATCCTATGGGGAATGCGCCATTTCCACCACGAACCAACTCAAATCTGGCCTACTCTCCAAACAACCGGAATCATCCGAACCATAGTTACCGGGCGCCTTATCAACAGCCGGCTCAACAACAGCAGCAGACATATTAGCCGGCTAGGCCACAGCAGCAGTTCCAGCTGCAGCAATTTCAGCAGCAACAACCACCACCACAGTATCAACAGTATGCTCCTAGAAATCAGCAGCAATAACCACCACCACAGTATCAACAGTATGCTTCTAGGAATCAGCAGCCCACCCAGCAGCAATACGACCAGCAGAGGGCCATTTCTCTGGTTGAGTCCCTCTTGACTCAATACATAGCCAACCAGGAGAAGATCAATCTGAAGCTGGAGATGGGACAAAGAGTGCTCACTGATCAGGTGACCCAGCTGGGGTTGCAAGTGGCGAACCTGCAAAGACCACAAAATTTATTACCGCCACAGCCTGAGGTGAACCCTAGGGGGGTAAATCGGACCTTGGCGCTCACACATGAGCATGAGAACGTGTCCGCCATAGTCTTGAGGAGTGGGACACAAATTCCTACTAGAGTGCCACCCAGGGAACCAGAAGCACCACTGGCCGTTGAGCGGCCAATTGAAAAAGCTAATGACGACGGTACCCCCGTCGCCAAAAATTGTGGCTCCGGAGGGAGCCCCCGAAGAAGAGAAGAAGAAAGAAGAAGGGAATTTGAAGGTATTCAAGCCCGTTGTGCCCTTTCCACAACGTTTGGCCCAAGCGAAAATCGACGAGAAGTATGGCAAATTTTTTGCCATGGTCAGGATTTAAGCCTTCAAATCCCCTTCCTAGAAGCTATAGAGACGATCCCCTCCTATGCAAAATTCTTGAAAGACTTGGTGACACGGGGATCTAGAAAAGAAAAGGTCGTGTTAACGGCAGAATGCAGCGCACTCATTCAGCGCGCAAATCCGCCCAAGCTCAAGGACCCAGGAAGTTTCTCCATCCCTTGCTCTATTGGGAAAGTGCAAATCCAGAGGGCGCTCGTCGATCTAGGGGCGAGCGTCAGCTTAATGCCCCTATCACTGTATAAGAGAATAGGGATGGGAGACTTAGAGCCCACCGGCATGACATTACAACTTGCTGATCGTTCGGTCAAGTACCCGGTGGGAGTAGTGGACGACCTCCCCGTCGATGTGAAAGGAGTACATATACCGATTGATTTTGTGGTGATGGACATGCCGAAAGACAATTATACACCAATTATTCTTGGACGACCCTTTATGGCAACCGCCGGAGTGTTGATAGACGTGAAGAATGGGCAGCTTTCCCTCAATGTGGGCCAAGAAAGAGTCGAATTTGACTTAGGCTTGTCGATGAAGCATCCAAATCCCCCGGATGATCCTATTGTCACTATGCTGGGGAATGAAGAAGATAGAGTTGTTGAAACAAGTGCCTGGGAAGTGCTCTCAAGGAATCCCCCTGATAGCTTGGGGGACCTTGGAGAGCAAGTTGGCTCCCCAAAGAATGAAGTTGCTATTGATGATCGCGCGACATGTGATCCCTCCCGGATTCTCTAAGTCTCCTCCCATGAGGAGAAAAGGAAAAGAACCCATGGACCTCACCGGTGATGAGGTCCGGATCCTGAAAAAGATGGCGGTAGACGCCAATTTGAGGGAGAAGCCCCCAGATCCTGTCGACAAAGGGAGGGTAGTCGAGCAAATCTTTTTACAGCCGCCGACTACACCAATAGCCACAACCTCAGGAGCTGAAGAGATGTCGGATTTTGGGCATCACCCGTATCGCCCACCATGAACATCATCAATGGGCGTCGAGCTAACGACGTTAAACAAAAGCGCTTCATGGGAGAGGCAACCCATGTTCTAAACTTTTACTTCTGTTTTAGGACTTTTTCTTAACTTTATTTTATCTATTTTTATAAATAAATCCAGCCGCAAGTACTTCTATCGTGAAACTTAGGCGATTTTTGGGTTTTTGCAGAAAACAAGGCCCCAACCGACCGGGTGATAACTCACCCGATCGGTTGGGATGTATCAGCTAACAGTCGTGGCTGTCACCAAATGAACCACCCGGGTGGAGAAAGAACAAACCAGGTGGACAGACTGGGTGACCTAGGGAACTCTCGGGAAAATTTCAGTATTCATCAACTGACCGGGTGACAATATGCGAGACCGGTTAAGGGACCGGGTGAAAAACTGAGTTCTCGGGAAAATGTTTGGAGCGGCGAACTGATCGGTTGAGTTCTCAACAGATCGGGTCGCCTGTAGCGTTCCTTCAGCCAAACTTTTCGACCATGAAGTCAACCGATCGGGTGACAACTCACCCGACCGGGTCGACTTAAATTGTCACGCCCCGCTTCCCAAAAAGGTCGGAGGCGAAGCGTGACTAAGGCCCGCTTAGGCCAGGGCTAAGAGCCCGGACCCAATAAGCGTCTGTGATGTTCCAAACGAAGGAAACAGGTCCCTGCAAGTTAGTATGGAAACAACAAAGTATTGAAAGGAGATATCATTTCATTTTATTCCAAATAAAGTATCCAAAAGTACTGAGAGTCTAAAACGCCCGAAGGCTACAACTGCAGAAAAGAAAAACTACTGGTGCAAGCACCCAACCTAGACAAGGAAAACAACAGGTGCTACCCACCCAATCTAAACTGGAACAGAAATCTGGATCAGCAACAAGAGGCCTCTAACTCTGGTCCTCCTCCGGGTCGTACTCCGGATCCACGTCCTCCGCCTCTCCGTCAGCTGGCAAGTCCGCCTCGTCGACGTACTCTGGCTCAACACCTGACGTACAGCACCAAAAAAAGGAACTGTACGTCAGGTCAGGTCAACAAAAAGGGTTAGACCAAACTGCAAGTGTATCGACTTTTTAGACAACGTTTTACTGGTTGATTAGCATGCTGGGGTTACAACAAGTACAAGAGAAGTAACGTAGCCGGAAAGTAAAGCGCAACAAGTAGTAGTTGTAGCGTGTGCTACCAACTACGGGACTAGCCTACAGGTGTCAGGACAAGACATGACGTGACGGAAGCAAGGCAGGACAAGACAAGTGAGACACGAAAAGGGTTCATGCCTTACGGTTCGAGGGGGATCAGACCCTCTTGCCGTGCGCACGCTCAACCCAACCCCAAACCCCAAGACAAGACAAGACAAGACAAGACAAGACACCAGTACAAGGGATCACTCGCTCTAGCTTGGCGAGTGCCCTATTGCCCGCAGGCTGAGAATCAGTACAAGGGATCACTCTCTCTAGCTTGGAGAGTGCCCTATTGCCCTCGGGCTGTGTATCAGTACAAGGGATCACCCTCTCAACTTGGAGAGTGCCCTATTACCCGCAGGCTGTGAATCAGTACAAGGGATCACTCGGCGAGTGCCCTATTGCCCAGCGGGCTGTGCAAGACCGGACGTGACGTGACAAGACGGGAAGGGTTATTCTAGGGTGTCCACACACACGCACACACATGATAGCCCTATGATGTCAAAAGTTGTTGTTGTCGGGCTCAGACTTCGTCGTCAAGTCTGAGCCGTCAGGAGTCGTCCCGGACGCTATCATTTCACGTCCGGTTCTATTTGTTCACAGTTAACAATTCTAACCAACTAAGGCCTAAGCACGGCCAAAAGTGCAAGTGGATACACTTGCCTGCGATGGCGAGTGTGTCGTCCGTCCGGGGCGTCTCGTCCAGTCGTCGCGTCCGCGGTAGTCCGTCTGAAACAGTCACGGTGACGGTGTCAGGTCGCGAATTCGTCAAATCCTATTAGGTTTCGTTTCTAGGTTTTCGGGACTATCCTATTCGTCAAAAGTCACTTTTTGATGTATCAACCTAATCGACGATCTATCCTATGTGCACAATCAAATTAGTCCGTTCGTCGATTTTCTATGTTCGTACAACGTTTTACAGGAGCTGAAAATTAAATTTAGTTCAAGTTGACGGTTTTTAGTTTAGGGTTCAGTCAGCTATTGTGGGGGTTTCTACGAGTTTCGGAGAACCAACCTGAACCGAAGTTTGCTGTAGATTGGATGTCGGGTCTGATCGGAGAACTCCTCAGCTTCAGATCTGGTCCTCGCACGTCTCTCCAAAACTTCGAACTTGCGACGAAGGCCTACGACGTGTCGCAACGTCGTAGACGGCAAATCCGCGAAGTGGCACGTCCAAGTGGGGCCCACAGCAGTGCTAGGGGTCCAAGGGGGGCCCACAACACCTCAGGAGCACTTGGGGGGCCCACCACAGAAGTTGGTGTGGGAGAAACCCACTTGCGACGAAGGCTTGTCGGTCGTTCACCCTCGGTGCGAGGGTTTCTCTCGGTCAGACTGAGAGAAGCTCTCGGTCGTGCACTGGCGATGCGGGGGGGCTCGGGCACAACGTCGGTGCGAGGGAATCCGTCGGTCAGACCGACAGATCCCGTCGGTCGTGCGAGCTGCGGGTGTGGGCGAAGCGACGGGCGATGCAGCGGGCGGCTTCTCAATCAGACCGACAAGGCGGGTCGGTCTGGCGCTGCGGTGATGCGGGGAGCGCTGCAGCGTGCGGGCGAAGCGGCGGTGCGAGAAAGTCTCTCGGTCAGACCGAGAGACAGCCTCGGTCGGAGCGGGCGACAGCGGGGGGGGGGGGGGGGGGGGGGGGGGGGGGGGGGCGATGCAGCGGCTGTGCGAGTGGCGATGCGGGGTGCTGCTCCGGTCGTGCAAGGGGATTTGCGGGGGAGAGCTCCGGTCGTGCACGTTGCGATCGTCGCAACGTTGCGACGAAGCTTTGGAAGAGGAAACGGCGGCTAGGGTTTTGAGCAATGAAGAAATAACTTTGCCTAGGGCTAATTTAAATAGGTTAGAGCTAGGGTTAGGGTTAGGGTTCGGAAAAACTTTATTAAAATAATTTAAAATAATTAATTTAGTAAAAAATTACTCTCCTCTCCCTCACGTGAAATGGGTGCGGCCAAAAATTCTAAAATTTTGCCTACATATTCTCTAATACGTTATTATAATATAGTAATTTTATTGTAATTAAAACTTTTATAAAAATAGGTTTTAAAATTATTTAAAGCTTTCAAAAAAATAGAAAATAGGTCAAATTAAGTCCAAAAATTATAAAATAATTATGGGGTGTTTTAGATGACTAAAGAAAGATAGTGGAGAAGACGGATCTAAATTTCGATGTCGAGAGACGAAACTAAAATTCGTAACGTCTCGCATCAAAACAGAAAGTCGCGACGTCACGTCAATTAAGATAGCATCGCTGAAGAACGACTCGAGATATGTTGTTACAAAGTTATTCCACAATCTAATACTTCCAGAGACGATCACGTCGATATATCACTCAATAATATTCAAAATCAAATAAAGTCAAAAGTAAGCACGTGCACAATCAAGAGCACGTGCACAAAGAAAGTACGATCGGAAACCGACCGTTACATCCTCCCCAACTTAGAAATGATTCCGTCCTCAGAATCAACATCAAGCATTGCTGGGAAAAAGATGCGGGAAGCGCTCTCTCATATCATCCTCACGTTCCCAGGTGGACTCTCCAGGCGATCCGTGACGCCACCTCACTCTCACCAGGTCGACTATCTTATTCCTCAACTGCTTCTGTCGACGGTCCAAGATCTGCACAGGCTGCTGTTCATATGTCAGGTCCGATCGAACCGTAATCTCCGAGAAATCGACCGTGTGCGACGGATCACTGACGTACCGACGTAGCTGAGATACGTGGAATACGTCGTGAACACCCTCCAAAGATGGTGGCAGAGCAAGGCGGTAGGCCACTGCTCCCACACGCTCTAGCACATCAAATGGCCCAATAAACCTCGGACTCAGCTTTCCCTTCTTCCCAAAACGAATAACTCCGTGGTTCGGAGAAATCTTTAGGAAGACGTGATCTCCAGGCTGGAACTCCAAAGGTCTCCTCTTGGCATCTGCCCAATGCTTGAAGCGATCCTGTGAAACTCTAAGCTTCTCCCTGATGTCCCTCACGACATCCACAGCTTCAACTATCATCTCCGGACCCAACAGCTCCCGATCTCCGATGTCATCCCAGCTCAGTGGCGATCGACATTTCCTTCCATATAAGGCAGCAAACGGCGCCATGCCAATGCTCGCCTGGTAGTTGTTGTTATATGAAAACTCCACCAAGTGAAGATGGTCCTCCCATGATCCCTTCAAATCGAGCGCACAAGCTCGCAGCATATCCTCCAGAATCTGAATAGTCCTCTCGGACTGGCCATCAGTCTGCGGGTGGTACGCCGTGCTGAAACTAAGAATTGTACCCAAATGCTCCTGCAGACTTCTCCAGAACTGAGATGTGAATCTCGTGTCTCGGTCAGACACAATGCTCACGGGGACTCCATGTAAGCGTACAATCTCCTGCACGTACACGGTCTACGTCACGACTATTTCAAAGAGAAAATCAGAATAGAAGTAAAAGTAGAACGGAACTTTACCTCCAGATATTTCCTCGCCAAAGCTTCCGTAGACTGGCCCACCCGAAAAGGGATAAAGTGCGCAGACTTGGTCAACCGATCCATGATCACCCAAACTGCGTCGTTCTGCCTCGGGGTCCGAGGTAAGCCAGTCACGAAGTCCATCGTAATATGTTGCCACTTCCACTCCGGAATTTGAAGCGGTTGCAACAACCCAGCAGTACGATGGTGCTCAGCCTTCACCTGTTGGCATATCAAACACTTGGCAACGCTCCGTGCCACACTCCTCTTCATGCCAATCCACCAATAATTCAGACGGAGGTCCTTATACATCTTGGTGCCTCCAGGATGTATAGAATATGGCGAGCTATGAGCCTCGCTCAACAGCTCCTCGCGAACATCACCTGCACGTACACAGAGTCTACTGCTGTACCGCAGCGAACCATCCTCATGAATCACGAACTCTGTCCGTAGTCCAGCTCCGACCTGCCTCCTGATCCTCTGCAGCTTCGGGTCTCCTGCCTGTGCTGCCTTGATCCGATCCACGATCGTGGACTGAATCTGCAAATTCATGAACGAACGAACCACACCAGGTAGGACAACCTCCAAATCCATCTCCCTCAGCTCCTGCTAAATCCTCCAGTCTGCTGCAAGCATCATCACAGTAGGAAGTCTACTCAAGGCATCCGGCACTACGTTCACCTTCCCCGGATGATACTGCAAATCAATCTCGTAGTCAGCCATGAGCTCTAACCATCGCCTCTGACGCATGTTGAGCTCCTTTTGCGTAAAGATGTACTTCAAGCTCTTGTGATCGGTGAAAATCTTCACACTCTCACCTAGCAAGAAGTGCCTCCAAATCTTCAGTGCAAAAATCACTGCTGCCAACTCCAGATCGTGCGTCGGGTAATTCTTCTCATGAGTCCTCAACTGACGAGAAGCATACGCGACCACGTGGCCATGCTGATGCAAGACGCATCCTAGGCCCTTCCCTGATGCATCACAATAAACTTCGAAGCCTCCGCTTCGATCCGGTACTGCCAACACCGGTGTCGTGGTCAATCTCACCTTCAAGATACTGAAGGCCTCCTCACAAGCATCTGACCAAATAAACTCCTCGTCCTTCCTCGTCAGCTTTGTCATTGGCTCTGCAATCTTCGAGAAATCTTTGATGAACCGCCGATAATAGCCTGCTAAACCAAGGAAGCTCCTGATGTCGGACGCTGACTGCGGAGTCGGCCAATCTCTGACTGCTCTAACCTTCTCCGGATCCACAGATATGCCATCACCGGACACCACGTGTCCCAAGAATGCGACTCTGTCCAGCCAGAACTCGCACTTGCTATACTTGGCATAAAGCTTATGTCTCCTCAGCGTCTCCAGCACGGTCCTCAGATGACAGCTGTGCTCCTCCTCAGACTTCGAATAAATAAGAATGTCATCAATGAAGATGACAACAAACTTGTCCAGGAAGTCGTAGAATATTAAATTCATCAAATTCGTGAACACAGCCGGCGCATTGGTCACGCCAAACGGCATGACCACGAACTCATAATGTCCGTACTTTGTCCGGAAAGCCGTCTTCTGAACATCGTCCTTCTTTACCTTCAACTGGTGGTATCCACTCCTCAAGTCCAACTTCGAGAAGACTCGCAAACCTCCAAGCTGGTTAAAGATATCGTCGATGCGCGGCAGCGGATACTTATTCTTTACGGTGACAGCATTCAATCCTCGATAGTCCACGCACATCCTGCGGGACCCATCCTTCTTCTTTACAAGCAAAACAGGTGCACCCCACGGTGACACACTAGGGTGGATGAAACCCTTCTGCAGCAACTCATCCAACTGCTTCCGTAGTTCCTCGAGCTCAGCGGGGGCCATACGGTACGGCACCTTCGATATAGGTTGCGCTCCCGGCATAAGATCAATTCCAAACTCTAAAGCTCTGTCGGGTGGCAAACCTGAGATATCCTCTGGGAAGACGTCGTCGAAGTCCCTGACGACTGCTGGTCTCTCGATCTCCATCTCCATCTACATGGCTGTAACAATCGGCACCTCTCGCTTGGCCCAAAATCTGATGGGCCCAAGCGACTCGTCCCTGCTGCGGAACTCGAACTCCGGATGACCTGGAATCCGGAACACCACTCTCTTACTGTGACAGTCGATCGAGGCATGGAAATCTCCCAACCAATCGATGCCAAGAACGACATCGAAATGAGGCAGATCGTGGACAATGAAATCTGCAAAGAGCTCGTGTCCACTGATCACTAAAGAAATCGATCGACATCCCAAATTTACCGTCACCACCCCGTTCCCTGTGGTAATATCCCAACACTTAGGGAGTGTATGGGTGGGGATAGAGTGCTTTGTTGCAAACCTCTGGGATATGATGCACATAGATGCACCGGAGTCGAACAAAGCCAAGGCTGGGTGAGAGGACACTAGAATGGTGCCTAAGATATAAGGGAACTACGGTCAAATCAACTACTCTAACAACAAGTCAACCAAGCAACACAAATAAAAAGATCTAAACTATGAAATGAAAAACTAGGATCAAGGGTTACCTGCTATAACTCCATCCAGCTCCTCAGTCTCAACAGCAGTCATGGTATACGCCGGCCTCTGGGGCTGTGCTGCTCTCTGGTACATCTGCCTCTGTGGCGGCAAAGGTGGTCCACGAGCAGCAGGTCCTCTCTGAACTGGAGCAGGTGCTCTCATCTGCAACGGGGCTGGTGCTCCAACTGCAGCATGACGAGCTCTAGGGCAATCCTTCGCAGCATGCGAAGCATCTCCACAAATTAAGCATAACCCCATCCTCTTCCTACAGGTGGCCTGAACATGTCAAGGCTTTCCGCAGAAGTGGCATGGGCCCTTGCCCTGAATCTGAACGGGTGCTCCAGGCCTCTTGAATGGTACTGTCTGAACTGGCCTCATCGCCGGCCTGGCAGGTGGCCGGTACTGCTCCATAGGACGCTTCCCCTTATCAGCTGGAGGGTCAGGCAAAAGAGCTATGAGCTCATGATTCTTCACAGCATCAAGTACCTCCCTCATAGTCGAGAAACTCGCCGAAGACATCGAAGCCTGAATCTTCGGACGCAGTCCCTGACGAAAGCGATCAGCTCGCTTCTCCTCCTTCTTCACCATGTGCGGAGCAAAGCGACTCAGCATCTCAAACTCCGCCTCATACTCCTCGACGGTCATGTTCTCCTGCTTCAGATCTATAAACCTGCTCAGCAGCTCCCTCCTAGCAGACTTGGTGAAGTACTTATCCTTGAACATAGACCTGAAGGTCTTCCATTCCACTGGCTTCTCAAGACGCCTCTCCTCGATGCGCCACCAGTTCCTCGCATTCTCCGTCAGCTGCATCTTTGCTATCTCCACACGGGTATCATCAGGAATCTTCGCAGCAACTAACTTCTCCTCCGTGCTCTGGATCCACTCGTCAGCAGCTAGGGGTCCCTCCTTCCCCGAAAATGTCTTTGGCTGGAGCTCGTTGAACTGCTTCACTCCTGGAGCAGCTCGAGGGGCAGGTGGTGGTGGTGGTGGTGCAACTGGAACAGCCTGGGCAGCACGCTGGGACTGCTGAACCAACTGATGCTGAACATCCAGCATCTCCCTCATCACACCCAGAAACTGACGGAAGTCTCCGCTCTGGTCCTCCGGAACTCCATCGCCTAAGTTCCCCGATCGGGTAACACGTCGTCCGGCCATCCTATTGACAGAAACACAGAGGTTAGACTCGTAAAATTTTTGGATGATAATAAAATGAATTCCAATACTTCGATTGTTCCGTATTCGCAGAAGTATGGGACCTGCATGGGCCACCACTAAAACCTGTCACGCACCGCTTCCCAAAAAGGTCGGAGGCGAAGCGTGACTAAGGCCCGCTTAGGCCAGGGCTAAGAGCCCAGACCCAATAAGCGTCTGTGATGTTCCAAACGAAGGAAACAGGTCCCTGCAAGTTAGTACGGAAACAACAAAGTATTGAAAGGAGATATCATTTCATTTTATTCCAAATAAAGCATCCAAAAGTACTGAGAGTCTAAAACGCCCGAAGGCTACAACTGCAGAAAAGAAAAACTACTGGTGCAAGCACCCAACCTAGACAAGGAAAACAACAGGTGCTACCCACCCAATCTAAACTGGAACAGAAATCTGGATCAGCAACAAGAGGCCTCTAACTCTGGTCCTCCTCCGGGTCGTACTCCGGATCCACGTCCTCCGCCTCTCCGTCAGCTGGCAAGTCCGCCTCGTCGACGTACTCTGGCTCAACACCTGACGTACAACACCAAAAAAAGGAACTGTACGTCAGGTCAGGTCTACAAAAAGGGTTAGACCAAACTGCAAGTGTATCAACTTTTTAGACAACGTTTTACTGGTTGATTAGCATGCTGGGGTTACAACAAGTACAAGAGAAGTAACGTAGCCGGAAAGTAAAGCGCAACAAGTAGTAGTTGTAGCGTGTGCTACCAACTACGGGACTAGCCTACAGGTGTCAGGATAAGACATGACGTGACGGAAGCAAGGCAGGACAAGACAAGTGAGACACGAAAAGGGTTCACGCCTTACGGTTCGAGGGGGATCAGACCCTCTTGCCGTGCGCACGCTCAACCCAACCACAAACCCCAAGACAAGACAAGACAAGACAAGACACCAGTACAAGGGATCACTCGCTCTAGCTTGGCGAGTGCCCTATTGCCCGCAGGCTGAGAATCAGTACAAGGGATCACTCTCTCTAGCTTGGAGAGTGCCCTATTGCCCTCGGGCTGTGTATCAGTACAAGGGATCACCCTCTCAACTTGGAGAGTGCCCTATTACCCGCAGGCTGTGAATCAGTACAAGGGATCACTCGGCGAGTGCCCTATTGCCCAGCGGGCTGTGTAAGACGGGACGTGACGTGAAAAGACGGGAAGGGTTATTCTAGGGTGTCCACACACAAGCACACACATGACAGCCCTATGATGTCAAAAGTTGTTGTTGTCGGGCTCAGACTTCGTCGTCAAGTCTGAGCCGTCAGGAGTCGTCCCGGACGCTATCATTTCACGTCCGGTTCTATTTGTTCACAGTTAACAATTCTAACCAACTAAGGCCTAAGCACGGCCAAAAGTGCAAGTGGATACACTTGCCTGCGATGGCGAGTGTGTCGTCCGTCCGGGGCATCTCGTCCAGTCGTCGCGTCCGCGGTAGTCCGTCTGAAACAGTCACGGTGACGGTGTCAGGTCGCGAATTCGTCAAATCCTATTAGGTTTCGTTTCTAGGTTTTTGGGACTATCCTATTCGTCAAAATTCACTTTTTGATGTATCAACCTAATCGACGATCTATCCTATGTGCACAGTCAAATTAGTCCGTTCGTCGATTTTCTATGTTCGTACAACGTTTTACAGGAGCTGAAAATTAAATTTAGTTCAAGTTGACGGTTTTTAGTTTAGGGTTCAGTCAGCTATTGTGGGGGTTTCTACGAGTTTCAGAGAACCAACCTGAACCGAAGTTTGCTGTAGATTGGATGTCGGGTCTGATCGGAGAACTCCTCAGCTTCAGATCTGGTCCTCGCACGTCTCTCCAAAAATTTGAACTTGCGACGAAGGCCTACGACGTGTCGCAACGTCGTAGACGGAAAATCCGCGAAGTGGCACGTCCATGTGGGGCCCACAGCAGTGCTAGGGGTCCAAGGGGGGCCCACAACACCTCAGGAGCACTTGGGGGGCCCACCACAGAAGTTGGTGTGGGAGAAACCCACTTGCGACGAAGGCCTATCGGTCGTTCACCCTCGATGCGAGGGTTTCTCTCGGTCAGACCGAGAGAAGCTCTCGGTCGTGCACTGGCGATGCGGGGGGGCTCGGGCACAGCGTTGGTGCGAGGGAATCCGTCGGTCAGACCGACAGATCCCGTCAGTCGTGCGAGCTGCGGGTGCAGGCGAAGCGACGGGCAATGCAGCGGGGCGGCTTCTCGGTCAGACCGACAAGGCGGGTCGGTCTGGCGCTGCGGTGATGCGGGGAGCGCTGCAGCGTGCGGGCGAAGCGGCGGTGCGAGAAAGTCTCTCGGTCAGACCGAGAGACAGCCTCTGTCGGAGCGGGTGACAGTGGGGGGGGGCGATGCAGCGGCTGTGCGAGCGCCGATGCGGGGTGCTGCTCCGGTCGTGCAAGGGGATTTGCGGGGGAGAGCTCCGGTCGTGCACGTTGCGATCGTCGCAACGTTGCGACGAAGCTTTGGAAGAGGAAACGGCGGCTAGGGTTTTGAGCAATGACGAAATAACTTTGCCTAGGGCTAATTTAAATAGGTTAGAGCTAGGGTTAGGGTTAGGGTTCGGAAAAACTTTATTAAAATAATTTAAAATAATTAATTTAGTTAAAAATTACTCTCCTCTCCCTCACGCGAAATGGGTGCGGCCAAAAATTCTAAAATTTTGTCTAAAAATTCTCTAATACGTTATTATAATATAGTAATTTTATTGTAATTAAAACTTTTATAAAAATAGGTTTTAAAATTATTTAAAGCTTTCAAAAAAATAGGAAATAGGTCAAATTAAGTCCAAAAATTATAAAATAATTATGGGATGTTCTAGATGACTAAAGAAAGATAGTGGAGAAGACGGATCTAAATTTCGATGTCGAGAGACGAAACTAAAATTCGTAACGTCTCGCATCAAAACAGAAAGTCGCGACATCACGTCAATTAAGATAGCATCGCTGAAGAACGACTCGAGATATGTTGTTACAAAGTTATTCCACAATCTAATACTTCCAGAGACGATCACGTCGATATATCACTCAATAATATTCAAAATCAAATAAAGTCAAAAGTAAGCACGTGCACAATCAAGAGCACGTGCACAAAGAAAGTACGATCGGAAACCAACCGTTACATAAATCCCTATAAATGGCCACCACCGCCCGTTCTTTCCGCCCTCGCAGATTTCGAAATTCCTATCGACGTTTCGCCTTATCCTTTTGCGTCTGACCTCGTTCCTCCCCTAAATCAACCCCATTCGCACTCCCCCCTCTCCCTATCCATCTCTCCATTGATTTCTCTCCATCTTTCTCGATTCCACCCGCACTCAAAACCCTAACTTTCACCCATTCTCCCCAAATTTCGAAACTTGCTGAAGAGATTGCCGCGGCTTCACACGTGCTCCTATCGAGTAGCATTGGGGTGTCTACGAGCAACGATCTTCATCTCATTTGGGTAAACTCGCTCCTTAGCTAAATTTTTATTTTGCCCAAAATATTCCATTTTGCTCGTTGGTCGTGTTTGTGTTTATTCATTATATTTTGCATACACTCACACACACACTACTCCTACACAATGCCTCCCCGCCGTGCTAAGCCCATCGGCGCCAGCTCTTCCAACCCCAGGCCCAACCGTCGCGCTCGTCGCACACAACCCCCTGCTCAATCCACCACCACCAATTCATCTACCACCCCACGCACCACCCCCCCTTACGTTGACGATCCCGAATACGGGATGTCATTCCAAGACGACGACCAAGCCGACCGATTCACGGCCATGATCCTCCTAGCTGGACAGGGTGGTCGGATAACTCCGGAGTCCGTTGACCGAGACCTACCCTTTCTTCAAAACTTCATTCGCCACATCCGTGAAGACCCACCAAATGTCTCCGAGCTCCACATTCCACCCACCACGACTCCTGGTCCCCAGCAGAGGCACCCTTCACCACCCCCAGAGGGTGGTGCCCCTGCTTGACTTTTCCCATCCCGCTTTTGTCCCCCCTATGTTTGTGCCCATCTGTCTTTGCGGGGCCCTGCTTTGTCACTGCTAGGGGGAGGACCCATTCACGTGTCGCATCACTTCCTTTTTTTTATTTTTCTTTTCTTTCACTTTCTTGACATCCCCCTTGCATATTTCTGCACTTTCACGTTTATATTTCATTGCTAGCATTGTCATGACTAGCTTGGGGGAAGTCTGTTTTGCTGTGTTGTCATGTTTTGTTTTCTCTTTGTGTGTGTGTGCTTGTTTTACTCTTGGTCGTGTCGCGTCATGTGCTTTGATCGTGTCGTGTCGTGTCGTGTTGTTTGTTCGTGATTTTTCTCTCTTTTTCTATTTTCGTGTCGTGTGGTTTGATTGTGATTTTTCTTTATTTTCAGTTTCGTATCTGTGTTTTCCATGTTTTTCATTTCTTTTTGTGTCGGTGCGTATTCCCCCCCATTATCATTGCCCTCCGGTACTCACTCTTATTGCATTGAGGGCAATGCAAGCTTCAGCTTGGGGGAGTCGCACTTTGTGCGCCATTTGAGTCTTTCTTTTTCGTTTTTGTGCCATTTTCATCGTGTTTTTAATTTTTCTTTTCTTCTTTTTATCTCTTTCTCCTAGAGATGAACCCTATGATGAATTGCCACAAAATCACACACACCTAGCATAGCATCGATAATCACACTCACTAACTCTAGGATATCGAGTCCTCTTGCATTTCACGCATCGTGGGTCCACTTAGCTTTTCTGTGAGTCGTGTGTCGTGCCTAGCCGTGTGGTGTGCTTCTACTTTGTGATTTACTTTATATACATGTCCAGGAATGACCCCTAGATTATCATGTTTCGATATGAATATGCTGTACTTATTTCTACTGTCTGCTTCTTCTGCATGCTATATATGTCGTACGCTTCATTTCGCTTGTGTCGGGATTCCACAATTAAGGACTAGGATAACCCATTTAGCCCATGCTCTATTTAGTGAGAATAGTTTCCTTTGCCCAAGTGTTTAGATTTCGACTTCTTTTTTGTTTTACTTGGTGCAATTCCCCTCGCCGCGTACCGTTCTCCCACTTGGGAGAGTACACATGTGTATAGCCAAAAAAAATTCCCAAAAAATCCAAAAAAAGGAGAAAAGAAAAGAAAAACCCAAAAGAAGAGAAATGAAAAGAAAAGAAAAAATATTGTATAGCCAAAAATCCAAAAAAATTCACAAATACCCAAAACCCAAAAAAAATCCCGTGTGAACATTTTCCTACTTGCCGAGAATAAAGGGAAGGCGAGAATTTGCATTGAGTGTTCTTCTCCACATCATCTCAACCCCCATCGGTTTCGAAAACACTTGGCTTAGGAACCTTTTTAGCTATTATCTAGGCTTTAGTGTGGTGATTTCCTTAACCTTAGTTGTGGAGTCCCTGACGCGTGATATGTTTCGATTCTCTCTCTATTCTCATGCATGCTTGAACTACATATATTCACCGTCTTATTCAATTCGAATTGATATTTGGGTCATTTCCTGGGTTTGTGTATATCGAGCTTTATCGCACATCGTAGATTGTGACACGGACTGCTAGCGCACGACCACTCTCACTCGCGCTTCACCGCGTAGGCCCACGACACTTGTCTGGACTCGTACTCCTTGGTTTAGTGATGTGATTTGGCGTTTGCTTGCTTGGTGTGTCGTTTTTGATTTTGTTGGCCCTGACGGGCGATCTAGGATATAGAGTTTTCTTCTTCTCTCTTTCTTTCTATTTTCCCCTCCGAGCTCCTACTCTCACTCGTCTTCCTCGAGGACGAGGAAGAGTTCAGCTTGGGGGATTTTGATGTGCGTTTATATTTCATATATTTACGCACGTTTTCTTCCGTGTTTTTCCGTATTTTACCGCCGTCTTTTATTCGTTTTCTCATGTTTTCTCGTTTTCTTTCACTTTTTCGTGTTTTCCGTGTTTTGCAGGAGTTTACTGGCATTTGGGGCATAAAACGATGATATCATGTGTCCCTGGAGTAACGGGAGGAGTCACGCGTGATCCAGGGGGTCAAACGACGAAGATTGCATCTTTCAGCCCCTCACCCGATCAGTTGGTCATCTCCAACCGATCGGGTGATGCACGCGTGCACCACCCGGGCGCAGTTTGGAGCTCACGAGAAGTCACCCGGTCGGTTCAGTGACTGGGTCAAAAGCTCAAAGTCTTTGGAAATTCGAAGCTGATTGCCAACCGATCGGGTGACCTTCACCCGATCGGTTCACCTGTAGCTAAATTTCAACAGCCAAGACTCGAAGATCCAACCAGTCTCCTCACCCGGTCCGCACCAAGATCCAACTGGTCGGCACCAAGATCCAACCGACCGCACCAAGTTCCAACCGACCGGTTCATACTGACCGGGTGAAACCCCCGCATTGCGCTGTAATTTTGTGAAGCGGTTCACCCGATCGGTTGACTTGTCAACCGATCGGGTGATGTCGTTTTCTATAAATAGAACCCTAGGTTTCCGAGATTCGGGAGTTGGTTATTTTTTACTGTTTTCTTCATTTTGTGACGGCTGTAATTTTCCAGTTTTTGTAAGTCTTCGGATCTTTGTAAAACTTTAGTATTATCTTAATTGCTTTACTACCATTGCATTTCTATTGTCTGATTATGATTTTGACGGTCCATTTTCATTTAGATCGCTTTTTAATGAATATTTGTGAGTAGTTCCCAAATCCGGGATTTTGGCAGAAACCCCTTCAAGGGCTCTTCCCGATGCGTCCATAGGGTTAGGAAATCGATAGGGATTAGGAATCTAACGGTTATGCGGGGTGTTTTATTGTCATCGGCGGGAAAAAGACCGCCTTTGACCGTTGGGCCAAGGGGGAATGAACTTGGCAGTTGACTCCCTAGCCATAGCTCACGCCCTTACCGTAGACGTTGAATCCTAGCGCGCGGGAGCGGCAGGATGAGACGTTGGGAGTTATCATTGCGAGCTTAGTGCTCCCGGAGTCGATCAGTGTTAATGGACACAGGAGTGCCCACTGATCGAACCCGGGAAGTCCGGCGTATCATCCTGGGCACCGACCGGAATATCGGGCCCATGGGATGCCGGTACCATTTTTAGATAGGGGTGAGTAGAAAGTCCGAAAAAACCGAACTGACCGAAAAATCGAACTGAACTGACCATTTTAATTCGGTTTTAAACCCAAAAGGTTCGGTTCGGTTCGGTTTTTAACATACATCTTTGCGGTTCGGTTCGGTGTTCGATTACAGACAGTGAACCGGACCGAACCGACCGAACCGAACCGAACGCAAATAATATATATGCTACAAACTGAACCGACAAACCCTAATATTTTTTAAGTCTTTCTTCTTGATCGAGAGCGTCGGCGACTCACGGACTCAGCACACTAAATCGACTAATCGAGAGCATCGGCGACTCAGTACACTAAATCGAGAGCGTCTGCGTCTACGGTGTCCTCATCCCTAAAACGAGAGCGTCACCGTCCGCGGGGTCCTCCGTCCTCATCCCTACAATGGCTGAGTCGCCCTTTTGGATTTTGTGGCGACGTCCTCGATCGTCTTCCGTCCGATCGTCCTCGAAGATTCTTCTGCTATTCAGGCGTTTTCCAAGCATCATCTCATTTTCACAGGTAATTTATTTTATTAAAAAGTAAATTCATCTGCTTAAGAAATTCTTCTTAAATCACCCGTTTTCCTTCCGTTATCAGAGCTCTAAATATCCCAATAGTCGGTGATTCTGGATCATTCACCTCATTCTTCTTGTATTCAACTCCTTGTCGACGATCTTTGCATGTCTGCGTCTAGATCAGGATCTTTTGAAGGTACGTGAAGAGATTGTGATTTTGAATTTTTTTTCATTTGTTGGGTCAAGAAGTTGAGATTTTAATGAGTCTCCATGGGTTAATACTCCAATTTAAAGTAAATTGTGCCAATTATTGGAGCTTCTGGGACGTTTGTGACTGAATTTAGATTTTAGAAAGGCCACAGAAGTCAGAACTAGGAGAGATATACATAGAACATCGATATTCAGTAGCCATCAAAATTACATCATTCTTAATTTCATCTTAAGGAGTGGCCAAATAATCCACTTTTTACAGAAAATTTGGCTAGTTGACACTTTTTATTTTGATCTTTACTGTTTAAAACAGAGGTAAAAAAACATTTTGTTGAATACATGCTCTTCTTTTGTTGATCTAAGGATTAAAAAAAGTAGAAGCCAATACATATACATGACAGAAGCCATATAGTGGAAATTTTGTATAATCAGAATGTGGCAATTTTTTGATATTAGTTTAAAGAAAATAATTGTTGGAACATTCACTTGGAACTGAGATTAGTTTAAAGGAAAAAATGTTGGAAAATTCAGTTGGAACTGAGAAAATATATCAATACATGACAGAAGCCAATAAGATTTAAAAATGTTCTCTTTTTAGTTTTTTTTGTGATTTAACACCAGTCTCTAAAATACTCATAAGTCATGTTTATCATCATATTCGTAGTGAATTACTTTGGCTGACTTTATACTTACTGCTGTGAAATTGATTGTTCTTCAAACTAAACCATTACAGTGCAGAAACATATGATTTGTGATTGCGATTATTCAGATTTTTTATTTCTAATTTTACTATGGATTACAACAACCTTAGTGAGGCCGGCCCTTTAGAAATGCTATCAAAATGTCCATTATGAAATTCTTTTTTCAAAAAACAGAAGTAAAAATACATAGCTTATGGTTGATGTTTCTCTTCCATTTAGCTACTCGTTCTTTGACACGAAGCAACTAGATTTTGCTTAAAATTCATGGGCCAATGCTAACATTGTTTGATTTGGCACAACGTGGTAACTAGATGATGCTTATGTATTTTGTTTTAAAAATTGGATAATTTTAATTTTCCTTTCGATTTAATTTGTTTTAATGTTTCATGTAGATGTCGGAATTTGGTGAAACACCTACTCCTAATCCTAGTTCAACTTCAGAAACTCCGGAAACGAGAAATATGGAAACTAATGTAAGCAAGCAAACTAAGAAGCCAATGAAGAAGAGGTCGGAGGTATGGAATCATATTACACAAGATGATACAAAAAATCCAGACTTAGCTTGATGCAATTATTGTGCTAAAGAGTTTTGGGCAAATTCTAGAAGAAATGGTACTACAGCATTAAAAACTCATGCGGAAAATTGTAAAGAAAATCCACATAATAAGGACACACGGCAATCACAACTTTCTTTTCAACACGCAGTAGAGCAAGGAGGGGATGGCGCGAAGATGGGAACCCTAACTTGCTATAAATTTGATGAACAAGTGGTTAGGGTTAATCTTTCAAAAATGATTGTGCTAGATGAGTTGCCCTTTAAGTTTGTTGAGGGAATTGGGTTTCGACTGTTTTGTGCATGTGTATGTCCTAGATTTCATATTCCATCTCGATGGACTATTTGTAGAGATATACACAAATTGTTTTTGGATGAGAGGAATAAACTAAAGGAATTTCTACAGAAATCATCTGATTATGTATGTCTCACTACTGACACCTGGACATCCATACAGAAAATTAATTATATGTGCCTCACAGTGCATTGGATTGATAATGAATGGACGTTGAACAAAAGGATTCTAAATTTTATTCCGGTGGCTAGTCATAAAGGTGAAGATTTAGGCAGAGCAGTTGAAGGCTGTCTCCAAGAATGGGGGATAGAGAAGGTGCTAACCGTCATAGTAGATAATGCTAGTTCCAATGTGTCATGATAGCGTATCTGAAGAAAAAAATTAAACATTGGGGAAACAGCCCGTTAGGTGGCCAACATATGCATATGAGGTGCATTGCTCATATCATTAATCTTGTGGTACAAGATGGGTTGAAAGAAACTGTTGATGCGATCACTCAGATTCGAAATGCCGTTCGTTTTGTGAGGGCTTCTCCAGCTAGGTGGGCAAAGTGGAAAGAATGTGTGAAGAAAGAGAAGATTGATGGTAGCGGGAAAGAAGATTATAGTGGGTTATGTTTGGATGTGTCCACTAGATGGAACTCCACTTACTTGATGTTGAATGCAGCGGTGATTTGTCAATCGGCATTTGAAAGATATGAGGAGATGGATTTATCTTTTAGGAATGAAAGTGATGTTGGAGAGATGCCATCTGATGAGGATTGGATCATTGCTAGCTCATTGTGCACGTTTCTTCGTCGTTTTTACAAGCTTACACTATTTGTTTCTGGAACTTTATATGTTACTTCTAATTCTTTTTTGGAACAAATTTGTAATGTTGGTTGTTTCATGATGAAAGTTCAAAACAGAGATGATGCGATGGGTGCAATGAGTAAGCGAATGAAAGAAAAATATGATAAATATTGGGGAAACTTTGAGAAGATGAATATGTTTATCTTTATTCCTGTTGTGCTAGACCCTCGATACAAGTTGGATGGTGTGAAGTTTGCCTTTTCAGAAATGTTTATTGATAGATCCAGCGATGTGTTGGCAGTAAAAGTCGAAGATGTTTTAAAATCATTATTTGAAGAATATCAAAAAGTAAATGTTGCTAAGGTAGGTGGATCCTCACATGGTGTAGAAGAAAGGATGACTTCACTAGAAGTAGATGATGAAGAAAATTTTCTACAATCCAGATATAAGATGATAAGGATGGCAAGCCAAAGGGAGTTGGGTTTCAATGAGCTTGAAAAATATTTGAATGAGACACCTGAACCAATAGTGGAGAAGTTCGGCATTCTTTTTTTTGGAAAGTGAATAGTGCTAGATTTCCAGTTCTGTCAAAGATGGCCCGTGATATCCTCGCCATTCCTGTCTCTACGGTTGCATCAGAATCGGTATTTAGTACCGGTGGAAGGGTTCTTGATTGTTTTAGGAGTTCTTTACAACCAAAGACAGTGGAGACCCTTATTTGTACTCAAAATTGGTTAAGGGCATCGTTACAGATTTCGATGGTTAGCGTTGAAGAGGATATTGCCGATGCGGAGATGATGGAAAAAGGTATTTACTTATGTTTTTAATTTTCTCTTTATAAATATTAATCACTAATGATAATAAATTAAGTTCTAATATTAAAATTCTTACTTTTCAGAGATGAGTGAGGTGCAGACTCAACCGAGTGAGGTGCATACTCAACCATCATCTGGAAATTCAAATTAAGTTTGGAATGCATGGTAAGTTTAAAAGGAATATGTGCTTTCAATATCTTACTTTTGAATATATGTTCTAATATTTGCATTTACTAGTAAGTTTGGAATATATGTTTTGTATTTAGCCCTGCAATCATAAATGAAAATCTTTTTACTGGTGCTTAGTTTGGGTTGAATCTGAAACTTGATTAGTATGAATGTTTTGTTTTCTCTTGGCAAATCTTGCTATAGTTCTTTGCAAGGGGCGGAATTGAACCCTTTAAGTGTATCTTTTATTATACTCTGAAAGGGTCTATACTTATATTCATGTTTATGTGATCTTGCAACTGATTTGTATACATTTATCTCTTGCAATTTCTTCTCTAAGTCAGTAGGTATATACACACAAAGTTCTCCATAGTTTATAATTTTTATTTCTTAGTTTCTTATCTTGCTGAATCATCCCTAATTTTTGACTCATCATTGTTAATGGAATATAATTGACACATATTTGTAACCTCTTTAGAAAATTATATGTTAACCAATAATTTACCTTTTGTTTTTTCCCTTTCTAATTTCTCTCATTCTCTGTGTGTTCAATTGAGTTATTTATGCTGTTATGAATGTCTTATTATGTTTTTAGATGACTGTCAGATGATGAAGTTGGAACTCAGGATGCTAGAACTCACATATACTCTTACATCAATTAGAAAAGGACCATGGTCAAACTGTGTAAACATAGGGGATCACAAATCTTTTACCCTTGCCAACAAATGTTAATATGCCTGTTGAGAGAAGTGAATGTTGTTTAGAGGTATGTGAACTGAAATATTTGGTGCTGGTTTATTTACTATGCATTTTAGTATGTAAAACAGTGAGATGCCTGATATGATCTGGCATTCATTCTTATGTTGCGTTACTGATAGTTTCCTTTTTCAGTCAAGAGACATGATTTGTTCTTTTCATAATCTTGTTCTCAACTCCATTGGTTTACTTGTTGGTTCAAGGGCAAAGGAGGAAGCTTGCTGAGATCGACGCGATTTTATTATGAACACAATCAAGGTTGGATTCTTGAAATGCCTTTATCATTTACTTTTGATTTCACTACAGACTGCACAACTTAAACTTATGTTTTCAGAAGAAATAACTAGTAAACGCTGATGTTATTAAATACAAATTTTTCATGCAATTCGGTTATAACTGTAAAATAAAATGACTCCACTCGTGGCTGTTATAATATATATCAATGATTTAGGAGATCCACACATGTCTTCCTAATTTTTATTGCCTAATTTTGTTTTTAGCATAGTGCAAGTGTCATCATTTAATCATGTCTCATAAGACATAATGCTTTTAAACTTTCTCCTTGCAAAAAAAAGCTGATCTTCTCTTTTTGACTCCCTGTGTTTTCATTCTACGATTCTCTCAATCGCTTCATGGCGCTGACATGTTCATAGTGTTGTTGTAGATTTTCTTGTATCCCAAGGAGCGCAACAAGAATACAAGCTTGAGACTTTTGCAGGAGAGCTTTGCGGTGAAGATATGGTGTTTGCGTACCTGTAATCCCTGTGACTGAGAGAGCATATAATATCACCTTTTGGAAATTCAATAGAGAGTTTCTTGAAATTTCTCAAAAAAAGGAAAGCTGATGTTGTTAAGCATTGTTTTAGGAGTAGAGATTACCATTCTCGACTATTTGTATGGGTGTATAAGTGCATATGTTTTATGTCCAAATATTTAGCAAATTTGAATGTTGGATTTCTTTAGGAGCTGCTTTAGCTAATTTGAATGTTGCATTTCTTTGGGAGCTGCTGATCTTTTATTCAGTTTTAAATTGTTGCTGTATTATTGTGGAACTTGTTGTTGAGTAACACCTATGAGATCAGTGACAAATGTTACTTTAGTTTGAGGTCTCTATATCTTGGATTATAAAACAAGATTGATTGGCTATTTGTTTGCCTGTAAACTAAGAATATTTTAGCCTATGTATTTGTGAATTGTGATAGAAATTTAACTATAAATTGGCCAATTGGCAATTGTAAACAATTTAACAGGAAATATTTGTGTGTGTAACTGTAGACCGTTTTTTAGATGGATTGCCCAATAGGCTATTGTGCCAGCCTAATTTTTTAATTTCATTTCATTAAAAATGGGCTAAATTGGGTTGGGCTTTGGAAGGCCCAACCGACCGAAACCGAACCGAACAATTCGGTTCGGTTTCGGTTCGGTTTTTAGCTTTAAATCGGTTCGGTCGGTTCGGTTAATGCACAATTCGGTTCGGTTTCGGTTTAGAAATTTTTTGCAAAAACCGAACCGAACCGACCGATGCTCACCCCTACTTTTAGAGGCAACGTCTCACCATTAGACCGTAATTCCGGTCGCCATCCTACCCGTAGGCTGTATCAGCGAGAGTCGCTCGTTGGGGTCGAAACCAGAGTCCCGGGTTTTTCCTTCATAATTTCTATACCTTGCATTCCTTTGCCGTGACAACCCATCATCCGATCTGGGCTAGCTCGCCCACGGGGTGATTTTGATCCTCTTTGAGAAAAGCACATCCTCGCCTCCCTGTGTTCGACCCCCAAGCCACACTACAACACCGTGCGCTTGCGGTTACAAATATCTAAACCTCCACCGGGTCCCCCGGCCATTTGCGGCTTGCAAACCGGGGGCACGTCAGGGAAACTCATCACCTGTCGATTCTTGGAGAGGAGATTTCAAACTCAGTGAAGCCTGGGATGCAAGCCGTGAGCATGGAAGCAAATTCAATTTCTGCAGTTTGCTCTGGCACAAGCACAGTGTCCCTAAATGGTCCATTGCCCTGTTACGGGCTTTCAAGGGGAAGATGCTCACCACAGATATACTGAACAAATGGGGCCTTAGTGTCCCTAGTAATTGCGTGCTCTGTGATGGCAGGGAGGAGGAGTCATCTAAGCACATCTTCTTTGAGTGTGATTTTTCTAGTTACTTGCTTCGACGAAGTCTACTCAAACTTGGGGTTACAACCACTATTCCGCCGAGCCTAGCAGATGTTGGTGCCTATTATATAAATACTTTTGGAAACAAGAATAGCATGAGTCTGTTGGCTAAAGCAACTCTAGGAGTTGGCATGTTTGGAGGGAAAGAAATAGAAGAATATTTGAAAGGAGCAGGAAATGCAAGACATTGCTATTTGAGGACATCGCCTCTGATATCAGGATTGCCTTACATGAGCTTGATAGATCAGATGATACTACGGCTGAGGCTATGTCAAACTGGGAGTTCCGTGATAATGGATAGGACCAGATTCAGTTTCTTAACATTATTTGTGGGCTGTGTTACTTGTATTTGGATTTGGGGGGTGTGTCCCTGTTAGTGGAAAGTGACGGCGCTTGTGCCCTATCCTTTCTCTAACAGTACATATGTCCTCATGTACTTTGTAAACTACTTTTGTTGTTAATATAATCTTTCTTACCTTTCATATATATATATATATATATATATATATATATATATATATATATATATATATATATATATATATATATATATATATATATATATATGATTGAAATACGTGTATAAATTTGACTGACTATAATAGGTATAAGTGTATAATGTGCTCGAATATATATATATACATGTTGGTAGTGTTAATGTGTGACTACCTAATGCATATATAAGCACTGGTAATGACTATACCTGGTTGAATTTTAGTGTGATGTGATTGGGATAGCTACTAGTCTGGCTAGAGATATATTTATAGTTAGAAAGTCCGAGGACGGACTTTATTCTAAGGTGGGTAGGATGTAACGGCCGGTACTCAATATTCGTTATACGGCTGTGCGTATAGCAATTTCGGGTACCTGATTAGTTTTGTTGCTTTGTATGTGAGTTGTGTCGTTGAGTCGATAGGGCCATAGCACCTTGGTTGCATCTTTAGCAAGCCAACCCCGACGTGTGCCCAACTTGGGATTACAGTCGCCTTTGGACCCCGTATCCTTTGTACGCTTTTCGTGTACGTAGTCTTGTTCGTGCACGTATTTATTTTAGACTTTGTCTGTACCCGAACCCTATAGTGTGATATGCCGTTGTAACCCTCTCGAAGAATATTAAATTATGGAATTAATTTGGAACGTCATTTCACGGGTCGTTCTCCCATGATTTGAATTTGTTTGATGAGACGTGCGATTTTCACTTTTGTCGTGAGGCCTCTTTATTTTTAGTTTCGTTTCTCGTCATCTAAATTGTGACCCGTCTTCTTAGTTGTGTTTCTCTCATCGGTACGGTCACCCCAGTATTTATCTTACGTTTTTAGAGCCCCGTTTGACCCACTTCCCTTATTTTGCCCAACCTATTATAAGTTAACCCTAAGTTTAATTTGGTTATTGTCCCCTAATATTTTTTATAATAATAAATTACATCAGAATTTCTGACTTAGTCTATTTTTTCCCCACTTGGTGGCAACCAATGCATGAGAGTGAGAGGGTGCCATTCTTGGGCTTTTTAAATTGATAATAACAAACCTCTAACTTAATAAACAAAACCCTACCTAGCCCTAGACCCATGCTTCAGCCCCCTTCCCCACGTGATGGCAGCCTCACCTATTTTAATTGAGACTCTAGGGTATTGGGTTTAATAAAAAAAACTTAGCCTCTAACTTTTCCCAGCAGCCACGCAAAAGAACCGCCCCCGTTCTCAGTTTTTCACGCACGCAACTTCTCCAAGCCCTGGTGCCGCAAACTTCATCTCCCAGAGCTCGACCCCTCGCCTCCGACCTCCTTTCGACTCTGCGCCGCCGTGGGGCCCCGCTGGCCGCCGTAGCTCCACCGGGATCCGTCAGAAACTGCCCCAAAGCCCGCTGTAAGTTGCAGCAGTAGCAGCGACCGCCGCCGCCGCCGCCGCCACCGTGACCTCCCCCTCCACCATCGACCCGTCTTGGCTCCTTGCACCTCCCGCGGCCGTTCTCAGGCCGCCATTGCCTGGAAACAGCGAGGGCACTCGCTGTTTTGCGTGTTTAGCGACGTATCGTCGCGTCGATGAGTTCTCACCATACCCTCTCGCTATTGGGGTCTTCTGATAGCCCTCTACCTCTCCTAGGGGTGTTTTTTGATGTCACGATCGTCCCCTACGACGCTCAACGTCGTAGACTTCGTGTACGTCGAACCGTTCGTCCCAGTTCGTTGTTACGGCTTCCCAGAAGCTGTAAAAATGTCTACCGACCTCCTACTCACTGATTGGAATCTTTTTCACAGATCTGGCAGCTGTCCGAGAATTGGCGAGCGAGGAATCTAATATTGGAATCTGGACGTGGAGCGTTTTCTATTATTCCAACCCCTGGCGTCGCTACCCGTCGCCAGTGTAGCTCTCGCGTCGTGTGAGGGTAACTTTCTGAACACTTAGGACCCCCAACCCATCCATGTTAAACAAGATAAAAATCGGTATTTTATTTTCCGGTAATTCACTAATAAAGATAATTTAATTTGGGACTGTAGGCTGGTGATCCGAGCACATAGGTAGATTGGACTGGTTGGACGATATTTGCAGAACGGTTGATTGCAGGCAAGTGAAACTTGCCAGTTCTTTGTTTAGGCCGTGCTTTAGGTCATTTCTTGTTTTAGGCGTAAAAGAGACTAGGCGACGAAATGATACTCGCCTAGACGCAATTTTAAGATCTAGCTTGACAACGAAGCTAGATCTGTCACCCTGCCATGTCATTCATGCATTGCTGCCTGTCACGTTTAATTTTCATAACTGTATGCTCTTTACTTGTGCACTGCCATGCCTATCACTTTTTAATTCCTTATCTGTACGCACTTAAATTATAACTTGCCATGCCATGTCATCCATGCTTGAATGTTGCATTCGTAGCACACGCTACATACTTCCTTGTCCAGGGCTAGGCACCTGCGTTGCAGGCACAACCCTATGCCAAATACACTTCCTGGCTCGTGATCCAGAAGCGGGCTACATGTGTTGGTTGAAAGCCAATGCCCGATACACATGGAGGGGTAGGGATAAGCGATCACTTGAGCGTAGGAGTTGGCCCGTACAGCCACTCCAGCCAAAAGGCGTAATCTCTGTGCACGACGTATTTACTAGACTTGTAAAATCCATGTGATTGTTTAGTAGCTTTGCTACCCATGCCATGATGTACTTGTGTCGTGTTAAACTTACTGCCATGTCATACTTGTCGCATCTATTTAATTGTTGCATCCATACTTTAAAATGCCATATCATCGCACATTTTTAGAACTGCTAGGTTGTTTCCTTCTTTTAGTTTCCTTGCACAAGTCTCTTGTAGACTTGTTGACATGTGCCCTCGTCTCTTTGGGTGTCACATGCTAGTTGCTGAGCCAGAGTCCGTTGCTGAGGACGAGGTGTTTGCTGACTTTGAGCCTGGGTCCACCATTGACGTGGAGTACGAGGACACCGGCGACTAGTCGTAGAGATTTCCTTCATCGTTACTTTCTGCTTTGTCTGTTATTAGGTTGTCGGTGCGTAGCACCTTTCTTTCTGTACGTTGATTACTTCTGTTGGCCATGCTTGGGCTTATTAGACTCTTCTTTTAGCCTGGTGGCTTTTCTGTGATGTTGGAATTTATTGCGGACATTCTGAGATTGAAATAATTTTATTTGTCTCTTTTCTTTATTATTATTTTTGTTCTGCTTCGCATTTGCAATGACCTATACTTGGTTATTCCAGACGCTTTACAGACTGGGGCCTCACAGCTCCAAGTTTGAGCGGACTTCTCACACCTCGCCTCCATTTTAGGGAAGCGGGTCGTGACAACATTGGATGGTGCTGTAATCTGGTAAGCCATTCTACGATAGCCGCCAGAGTCTACATGCTGGCATTCATTTCCCTGGTGTATATGAGAAACTGTCCCAAAGTCACCAGCTATGATTCAGACCTTTCTCTCGTAGAGGGGCCGAGGTTTGTGTTGGGCGGTGAATAGCTGGCCTCCTCTATGACAATGGGAAAATTGGGCCCCCCATTGGGGTGCTGAGCCATTGGTGTGGAAAATGACATGGGTTTTGACTTTGTTTCCACAGATGATGCCAAATGTTTCGGAGTGTTTTCTCACCACATGCATTGATATAAGAAAGTTTGAATGGCACAGCTGACGCGGCAGACTAGTCTGATTATTGGGACGTTGTTCGAGCGCACTGTGAGAAGAGTGAGCTCAAGGCCGAGTAGTGGATGTCGAATAGAGCTTCAGCCGAACGATATCTATGGTAATTTGCAAGACAACGAGATTGTGAGGGGGGTTGGAGTTGGGTTCCGACCAAATCTCCTATGATGCCTAGTCTAATCGTAACAAAAGGATACTCGGTGGTACTGATTTCGACCTGTTAGGTGGTGTTCACTAGTTCTCGGGCCGAGCTATGTGGAGTAAGAACTATGTTTGGTGGAAGCATAATGAGGTTGTAGGAGTACATGAGTGTCAGATATCCGAGAGTCATCTCTTAGCTCGCCCCTCATTGGGATACTTGTAGGCGGTCGTTTTCTCAATGGTCTCTTCCCGAGGCCCCCATGCATTCATGGTGTTTATTGCCCCTTCGTCGTATTGTCTGTATTGATGCCAGATTAATATGCAATGATTGACCACTCAGACTGAGGAACAGATCCTCTAATTATGGGAGCTCGGTGGTCAATCAGGCCATTGTCATGAATGGGGGAAGGACGACCCACACGTGAGGGCTCTTAGGCTGGAGCGTTGTGCCGTACTGGGCCAAGTGGCTAGTTGTAGTTAACTCGACAGCCTTTGGGCCTCCAAAGGGTTGTATCAATCCCTTTTAGGAGGAGGTGGGCTCATTTCGCATTCTCAGATCTGCTCTCACTTTCATATTTATATTATCTCCCGTAGATTTTCACTTTAGCATCCGAGCAGTCGAAGTCGATGCCTAGTACAGGTTCGACTTGCTAATGCTCTTTACTATTGTGGTAGTGTAGATCGATGCAACAACGTAGGTAGGTGGAATGAAGCCAGTCAAATCCACTTATACATATGACATGTGGAAGGAAATTGTTCTAGACATGTTTACGCACATGACAATGGAAATGTGTCTGTTACATTTTAAATTAACCGCAAGCATACGATGTCATATGTAGCGGGTGTCGAACACAGGGAGGTAGTGGTTTGAGTAATGATTAATTACGTACTTAATTAGCTATGCGAAAGGTAATGGGAACGAAGGAAATAATCCTAAAATTGTAAAAAGGAAGGAAGATGCCAATGGTTAAGCATCATCACTAGTGCAAATTAATCATGGGGTTGATCAAGCTTCTCGTTCTAAGAGAGTAAAAGCAGTCTATAAGATGCACATTCTCTCCTCATCTTACTGTGATAGAGAGAATAAGGGGCAAAGCGTGGATCTGTATCGGAGCCCTGATGGTTCGTCAGTGGCTATGATATTGGTGGTTCTAATGAGTGTGTTTGATGGTTTGTCGGTGCCTAACGTTAGATAATAAACCCTCCATTTGAGGCGACAAACCATGACTCGGTAGTTAGGGTTGTCTAGCATCCTAATGGTGAGATTAAAATAAGCACACATCCAAGCTATGCCCTAGCAATAATCTAGTAAAATGATATTTGGGACGATCAACCCACATAAATGATCTACAATAGGGTTCCACCTCGCCCTTGGCACAAAAATCTATTCACTCAGCATGAGGGAAAACAACAAACAATTCACAAAGAAAGGCATCACAAATTAACACAAAGAGAGATTGAAGGAAATACTCGTAAAAAGAAAGTAGCAATCTAATCAAAGAAACACTAAAAATGTATTACAAAGCTTTTGGAGTTGTAGCCCCCAAAGGGGGAAGAAAACCTAGGAAGAAGATGCCCAAATCATCCACAACAATCCCTTTTATATCCCGCAAAAAGCCTTCAGCGAATTGGGTCTAAAAAATGGAATTTGCAGCGACATGGTCGTGCTCGAAAGTGGCACGGCCGTGCTTAAATTCTAGCTTTACATCCATGCCTTGCAGAAATTGTATCAAATCACCCCGAACTTAGAAAATTAAAAATAAATTTTCGTTGGAATCGTAACAATGCGCTCTACAACTGAAAAAATAGTTTGGAGGGAGAAATATATAGTGAAATGAGAGAAAAAAATTCTTTCTTTGATGAACTGTAGCTCATTTGCTCTTGAGAATGACATGGCCGTGCCGCTTTTAGCTCCCAGCGGCTCCAGGCGACTACAGTAATATTTATCCCCCAAACTATTTTAGTCCGTGTCTGTAGGCTTCATTCTATTTTAATTTAGGCATGGCCATGTAGCACGGCTGTGCCGCTGATGCAACTCTCTTCTTCCCTTGATGGTATAATGACACGGCTGTGCATGTGCACGCACGGTCGTGTTACTTGCACTTTGGCCCTTTTCTTCTTGCCTTGATCTTTGTCACGACCCGCTTCCCTAAAATGTAGGCGAGATATGAAAAGGTCCGCACGGGAGTGGAGCTATGAAGCCCCAAACCCGATAAGCGTCAATAATACATAAGCAGGTCCCTGTAACCACAACAGAATAACAATAATAACACAAGGAGAGACTGAAATAAAATCTCACATCTCATACATTGTCCAACAAGAAAATAAGTCCAACATCCAGAAAAGCCACCAGGCTAAAAGAAAAGAGTCTAAAGGCCAAGAACAAGGCCAACAAAAGAAACAACATAACAAAGTATGGGTGCTACGCACCGATAACAAAACAACTGCCTAATAAAAGTAAAACACAACGAAGACACTAGGACTGGTCCCCAGTGTCCACGTACTCCCCGTCAAACACAAGCTCGGGCTCGGCGTCAGCAAACACCTCGTCCTCAACAAGGTTCTCAGGCTCAGGATCTAACATGTGTCACCCAAAAGAGTAAAGGGGCACATGTCAGCAAGTCTAAAAGACTTGGGCAAGGAAACTGAAAGTAAGGCTCTAGCAACCTAGCAGTTTAGTATGCATGGCATGGCAGTTATAACATGAGTGCACAATTAAAACATGGCAAGACGGTTTGTACAAGAGAACAATCATCGGGACAAGACAAGAGTAGCCAAGCTACTATCAATCTCAATCAATTCACATTGTTATAGGTGTTTACGCCCTTCGCTGAATGGTACAACATTCAGACCGATCGGCACTAAACACAAATCACGTTTCACGTTTGTTTTGTAGATGTTTACGCCCTTCGCTGAATGGTACAACATTCAGACCGATCGGCACTAAACACTACCCCACCCCAAAGAGTTTACGCCTTACAACTGTAGTTGTTGATCAAACAGACCCCCAGTTTCCTGGCCGCTTAACCCTTACCCCATCCCGCACTAAACAAGCCAGGGTCCCTGCACATGAGCCCAGCAAGTGAGCCAGGGTTGCCCCGCACGGGAGCTTGTTTCTTAGTTCACAATTCAATATATCAAGCGTTGGGGTTAGCAACTCATTATGCTCGCTTCTGGTCACGAGCCAGGAAACACAAGTATTGTAGCGATGCTACGCAATCACGGGATCACCAAAAGAATGCAATGACATGACATTTAATGTGCGTACCGTTAATGGAAAGTAAACATGACATGGTAATTATGCAACATGCTAAATGTTGGAACTAGCTTCGTTGTCAAGCTAGTTCCCCAATTTGCGCCTAGGCGAGTATCATTTCGTCGCCTAGCCTCTTTTACGCCTACAACAAGCAAATGGCCTAAAACATGGCCTAAACCCTAAGTGGCAAGTTTCGCTTGCCTAGCACCGGGGTGGCGACTACTTCGTCACACGGATGCCAATCTACGGGGAAATCGCTGTTATGGGGGACACAAACACCAAACAACATGAATTTTATTAGGGTTTCATAAAAATATAAATAGGTTATGAAAACAACGGTAGATCGATTTCTTACCAAGAGGAGACGGAAGAAACACTCCGGGGAACCCTAGGATCAGATTTGGAAAAGATTGGAGAAGTTTGGGAGAACTAGGGTTTTGGGGGATTTGGGGATTTTGATGGGTTTTGGTGAGATTTTAGGGAAGATGAGAGGTAGATAGAGTGGATGGATGGTTTGGATGATGATTCTAGGGCTTGGAATGAAGGATTGAATCTTGGAGGAAGATGGGGGCTCAACGGGGAAGATTTTAGGGTTTTGGGTCGTGTTGGGGAAGAAGAAATCGTTTGGGTTGGGTTTAAATAGGATGGGCTGGCGGCTGCCCAGAAATTAGAGTTTCAACACTGGTTAGTCGGTCAAAGAGCAACCACTGACCGACTAGTTTGGCAACTAGTCGGTCGGTCGACCAACGCAGACCGACTAAGTGCAAACAGTAACTCCTGACGAAAATAGGATTCTAGAGTTAGTCGGTCCATGAACAAATACTGACCGACTAGTTTAGCATCTAGTCGGTCGATGAACGTTCTTAGACCGACTAAGAGTAAACAGTAACTCGACTGTACAGTAGAACCAAGAATTAGTCGGTCTGAGTACAAAACTTAACCGACTAGTTTAACAACTAGTCGGTCGAAAGATGAACTTAGACCGACTAAGAATGAACAGTACTGATACTAAAATTTAGATGATGTGTTAGTCGGTTAAAGAAGCATTGCTGAACGACTAGTTTGCAACCTAGTCGGTCAACCAACGTTCTTAGACCGACTAACGATAAACAGTAACTCCTGAATAATTTTAGAAAGCCAACTAGTCGGTCCAAGAAGGATTGCCGACCGACTGGATCGTCATCTAGTCGGTCGGTGCCCCTTCTTATACCGGCTAATGAGCACCAAAAGTTCCGATACGGAGCGCGGGGCCCCGGGATCGATTCCTAAGACTCCTAGGCTTGATCTAATAGTAAGATACGACCGTTATGAAGTCCGTCACGAATGACATACTTCGAAATCGACGATCCTAAGGAAGAAACGAGAAAATACGACGAATCGATCGAAAATGAAAGCTACGGAGAAGAAAACCACACAAGAGGAGAAAATCCACCAAAACATATATTATATTATAATAAATTCAGATACATGAAAAGCAGTCGTTACAATCTTCGATCTTTATTATTGTTTGCCATCTCTCCCATGCTTCTTCTATCACCAAATTGTATCGATGTATGCATGAATTCCTTGAAATACACAAAAGACATCCCTGAAGCATCAAATGGATAAAAATGAGTAAAAACAGGAAAAATAACGAGAATGATATAAAATAAACGTGGAAAATGAGGGGTTGAAGGGGTGGAAATATGCGCATAAAATACACCTAACAAATTTCCCCCAAGCTAAACCCTTACTCGTCCCCGAGCAAGTCAAGACATGAAGAATGATGTGATATTTGTTAAGGAGGATTAAAGATCACCATCTCGAGCTAATCATGTATGCAACTAATATATATACAACAAAATTAGAACTCACCCTAAGCATGTATCACCCATAGATATATCACGGCGTAAGGCTAAAAAATAAGTGTTTCTAACACGGCTTCAATTTTAACGCACTCACCCATGAAAAATACTAGGTCCGCAAGATATTTCTTCTAATAGGTTTAGATTGAAGGATTCAACCCTTGTCCTACACTTGCGAAGGAAAGAACCCAAAAGCATGTCGTAGGATCTTAACTCTTGTCCTGCACGATTCACGTTACATCACTATCCAAACTAGGAAAAGGAAATAAAACGGAGAGTAATAGAATTTTTACCTCCATATATCTCCTTGCTAGCGCCTCAGTGGACTGTCCCACTCGGAACGGAATAAAGTGCGCAGATTTGGTCAATCGACCTACGATCACCCAAATCGCGTCATTCTGCTTCGGACTCCGAGGTAGTCCAGTCACGAAATCCATAGTGATGTGCTGCCATTTCCACTCCGGAATCGGAAGCGGTTGTAGCAACCCGGCCGTACGCTGATGCTCCGCCTTCACTTGTTGGCAAACCAAGCACTTGGCTACACTCTGAGCCACACTCCTCTTCATGCCATGCCACCAATAATTCAGACGAAGATCCTGGTACATCTTGGTGCCACCAGGATGCACAGAATACGGCGAACTGTGTGCCTCCATCATCAGCTCCTCTCTGATGTCCCCAGCTGGCACACACAACCTGGCTCCGAACCTCAGCGAGCCATCCTCATGAATCAAAAAGTCAGTCCGCAGACCGGCTTCCACCTGCTCCCGAATCCTCACCAGCTTCGGATCCTCAGCCTGGCCAGCCTTAATCCGATCCACGATCGTCGACTGTACCTGCATGTACATCAACGAAGAAGCCTCCCCAGGAAGAACAATCTCCACACCAGACTCGCAAAAATCCTGCTGCAATCTCCACTGCGAGGTCAAAATCATCACCGCTGGAAGCCTACTCAAAGCATCCGGAACCACATTCACCTTGCCAGGGTGAAACTGCAAATCAATCTCATAATCCGCCATAAGCTCCAACCATCGACGTTGTCGCATGTTGAGCTCCTTCTGAGTGAAAATATACTTCAAGCTTTTGTGATCGGTGAAAATCTTCACTTTCTCACTCAGCAAGAAGTGCCTCCAAATCTTAAGAGCAAACACAACGGCAGCCAACTCCAAATCATGCGTCGGGTAATTCTTCTCATGAACCTTAAGCTGACGAGACGCATACGCCACAACATGCCCATGCTGATGCAACACACAACCGAGACCCTTGCCAGAAGCATCGCAAAAGACCTCAAATCCACCGCTGTGATCAGGCACAACAAGAATAGGGGCAGTCGTCAACCTCTCCTTCAGAACACCAAAAGCACTCTCACAATCACCCGACCAAACAAAAGCAACATCCTTCCGCGTCAACCTGGTCATCGGCTCAGCAATACGAGGAAAGTCCTTAATGAATCGTCGATAATAACCAGCAAGTCCAAGAAAACTCCGAATCTCAGACGCTGACGACGGAACAGGCCACTCCCTGATGGCCCTAATCTTCTCGGGATCCACTGAAATACCATCTCCAGTCACCACATGCCCGAGAAAAGCAACTCTATCCAGCCAAAACTCGCACTTCGAAAACTTAGCATACAACCGATGCTTCCTCAAAATCTCCAACACTGTCCTTAAGTGCGAGGCATGCTCTTCCTCCGACTTCGAATAGATCAGAATGTCGTCAATAAAGATAACGACAAACTTATCCAAAAAGTCGTAGAAAATCAGGTTCATCAGATTCATGAAAACTGCGGGCGCGTTAGTTACGCCGAAAGGCATAACCACGAACTCATAGTGTCCATACTTCGTCCTGAACGTTGTTGTTAACGGGACTAGTTTGGCCGGGCCCGGAAGAGCCAAGTCAACTACTACTGGTCAACCTGACTACTACGACCTTGGGGCCTCGGCCCAAGGATCTCACGGTCGGGCCGCGCTTCTCCACACGTGACGAAGGCCCACTTCCACAGTGGAGGAAATCGGAGCCCAAGTCAAGGAAACATTCGCCAAATATGGCAACCGTCCAAGGCCATCACTCTCTAGCCATCATGGCTCGGCTTAATGGCTCAGCTTAATGGCCCGACTTAAATGGCCTTCACTCTATAGCCATCATGGCTTGGCTTAATGGCTCAGCTTAATGGCCCGACTTAAATGGCCATCACTCACCAGCCATCAAGGCCCGCCAAATATGGCAACCGCCCGAGTCCATCACTCCAGCCATCATGGCCACCTTCAGGACATTCATCTCCTCATCAAGATGGGCGCAATTAGTGGAGGTCAAAACTTCCCACATTTGCACGTCCCCATGAATGATGGCCATGATGTCACATCATGGCACATGATCAGGACGAGTCACCTATATGAGGGGAGGGTGGGCATCATCCAAAGGGACCGCATCTCAGGTAACAAAACCTAAGGTACTCCATCAACGACCTGGTTCCCCCAATTCATCTCCTTCCTCCCCCGCTCACGCCGAGAGACGCCGTTACGATCTCCTCACGAGACGAACCGTCTCCGCCGGGCCTCCTTTCTCAGATCACTATCTGACTTAGGCATCGGAGGGGATTTGGCCGGAACCAAGGTCCGGCCCCCTGACGAGCGTTCTCGTCTACGCAGGTGGACAGCTGATCAACGGGCCGAGGCTACCCCTCGCCCCTCTCTGACCACTCGATCGACTGGATAGTGAGGCTTCCCCTCACCGTCAGCCTGCCGAGACCGAGCACGCCCCGCCGAGGCCGAGCGTCTTAGTCGGGTCCGAGACTCCCCCTCGCCGCCCGTCGGCCGTGCGTCTACCCGGGCGACTGAGGCTACTCCTCATCCCCCTTCCAGCCGAGGCCGAGCACGTCCGTCCGAGGCCGAGCGTCTCAACCAGGGCCGAGGCTTCCCCTCGCCCCTTCTGCCCCAATTCGAAGCCCCCCAAGGGACCCAAAGCGGGCCCCTTGACCACGTTGACCGGGTTCTCCACGGTCAACGCTTTGTAGTGAGAAAACACTCTGAAACATCTGGCGCCGTCTGTGGGAACCTAGTTGACACCCGCGTCATCTTCCACACCGACCACAACTCGTTCCGCGAATCAAGATCTCTCTTGACAAACAAAAGATTGGAGCTTTGGGCTTTTTAGATGCGGATGCGGATTCCTCTCTCGAGATCTGCCTCTCTAAGCCCAAGGCTCCTGCCCCCAAGCTTTCGCTTCCTCGAACTCCTCTCCAAATGGCTGATCTGAAGACTTACTTTCATTAATGGGCCACTTTGGAGCTTTCAATGTTTTCAGCGTTGGCGCCTGTTTCCACCTAGGCAAATGACAGCGCCGCATTCATCGAGCTTTGTCAACTCCTCCGAACCACGTTTCGAGCCCGATGCTGATGCCGAGCCCTCTCGAGGTGGAAGATCGGTCGCGACCCGGGGCGAGCCTCGCTCCGCTGATGACGCTCCGGCATCATCCGACCGATTCGTCGACAGAACTTTCCCCTTGTTTGGCTGAACTCCCTCGACCAACTCTCGCCATACCTCGAGAGGGGCAGATCTGAGCCTGCCTCGGGTCTCTTGGACTCGCCACGCCTCGGAGGAGACAGGGAATCGTCGTCATCCCCCGATTGCGAGGACGATGGCGACTTCCGCGTTCGAGCGCTATCCCGATTTGAGTTCGGGGGCCAGCAAGATTTGGATCCGACTACAACTCGCCCTAGATCGAAGCGACGGAGCCCCAGCAAGCTTGGATCCACCTCCGACCAAAGCTCAACGAGTGATCAGGTCCCCTCTGGTTTTCACGCCTCCGGCAGCGGTGTCTACGAGGCACCCCTCGGCCTCATCCTCACCTGGAAGTAGACCGTCAAAGACACGGTGATGTCTTGCCCCAAAGACACGGTGCTCTGAAATACCACTCAACTTCTGTTTCCAGATGAAATTGAGGTTAAGGAAGAACATGTGAGCCAAGGACATAAACCTGTCGATCCTACTGAGGGTGACAACCGGCCCCCTCCATCCCGTCGCGCGTCCGAACCAATGCACCGATCATTCAAGACAGTGGGCCAAGCCTCCGAGTACCCGAAGCCCCGGGTCGAGCATTCGAGCATTCGAGCATCTGCAATTCGCCCTGTCGAGCAGTCGAAGAAGCCCTGCCACCCGCGCCTCGCCCCGACGACCGTAATGAGCACTGTACATCGGATCTGCTTTGGGTCGAGACCAAGGACTCGCCGGTGTTCACCACGATCGCTGGTGTACGCCACGAGCTCCAGCGAAGTTTGCCAGGGTGAGCTCTGCAAGGGAGGGAGCTCGGCGTGATTGGTGGCTAAACAATCGAGGAGAAATCTAAAGAGCACAGCACTCTCGACCCGGGACGGAGTCGGAGGCGCTGACACCGATACCGCAGGCACTGTAGATCCGGATCTGAGGACGAGCAGCTGACCCGGATCCGAGGACAAGCCCCTGCTGCTGATCTGAGGACGAGCTGCTGATCCGGATCCAAGGACGAGCTGCTGATCCGGATCCGAGGACGAGCTGCTGATCCGGATCCGAGGACGAGCTGTAGATCCCAGTCACCTCACTGCTACGGCCGATGACATCTGCTACGGATTTTTTGCTTCAACATCGTCACTCTTTATCGCTTCTACTTCGTCAGATATCATCGATTGCTTGCAAAATTTACATCTGCCACCTCATCGACATCTGCCCATGATCGAGCCCCCAACCGGACTCGAGACTAGCCGAGCAGATTTGGGAACTTGCCTCTGCCGAGCAGATTTGGAGGTGGAGATACGGCACGGCTAAGCCTTGACAAGAAGTTGAAGACTTCCCGTGGCAGCAAACGTTCATTCAAACTCCGGGCAAGTCCTTCATCTTACCGCCACCTTGCCACTAACAGGTCTTTCAGGACCCCTCTATCGAAATACCATCGTCCTCCTCATCACCCGCATCCTCGCCAACATCAAGCACGTCAGCACCAAGTTGGGCCGCATCTCGACATCACCAGTGATCATGGACAATGTATGCGCACGAGTGCTGCTCGCAATCTCCGTCTCCTTCGTGCAATACCTCCGGATGGTGCTGTCGCACCTATGGGACATCCCCTCCGACGTCGGGTTCGTACTCCCGAGCCTCTGCATGGTCCGCCCACGATGTGGTGGCTGATTCATCGGGTTCCCGAGGCCGATGGTCCCATCAACTTCTACATGTGCGCAATCATGAACGGGTTCACTATGGATGCGATCGAGACCCATTCGGTGTTTGGGGCATTCATGTTCAGCCCGGTCCTCATTTGTCATGGGTCTACTTCGTATCGAGCTCCGACGAGCAGATCCATTGGCCGACCGAACCGAGCTCAAAGCACCCACAACGGAAAGACGGAGCCACGTGTTGATCTACCTCTGTACAAACTACCGAGGTCTTTCTGTCGAGGCCACCGATCCCTATCCTCGCTTCCGAGCATCGTTTGAACTATCGACCAAGCAAAGGAGCCCATGATCTCGCCAACATTTGAAGCTCCTCTCACGGGTACGACTTTGCTTCTTGAATCTTTGAATTATAAGGGGACATATATTTTTGTTTGATCTCTGCACTGGGATTTCTTGTCAATTGAGTTGGTGCTTGATGTATAATTGAACGGTTCTCATATGATGATCTATTTGCATGTGTCGCGCAATGCATTCCATTACCTTTGGCGTGATGCGAATGACGTCCGCCGAGCTCCCTTGCCTGAAGGCGGGTTGCCCCTCGAAGATAATTAGCAGCAACAAGCCAACGAGCTCCCAGGCCGCTATCGCTAGCTGCCGCGTCGGGCAGCGGATCCTCCATCCGAGCTTCAAGAACTCTTCTTGCTGGAACATGGGGCATCCGAGTTCGAGTCTTCGACCAAATATGTGGTAATTCATCTTTCAGCTCACTGTCACGCCAAGCCCCGAACTTCACGAATCTGTCATTCAAATCAAGTATGGGGGGGGGCACCCGAGTTCGACCGACCCTTGCCCCCCAGCGTCCGGGCTTCAGATTGGTGCTGGAGTTAACCCCGATTTGCGGCCAACAGCGACATCGAACGGCTGATCTGGCCTCCGTTGCCACCCAGTGTTTTGGCGTGATTTAAAGCCAAGGTGGAGGCCGCCCAGGGCGGAGAATGGGCCAAGCTAACGCTAGAGAGACCGGATCAGTTGACCTCTCCCCCGACAACCCCATCCTTGGCGTCCTCCTACCGCTTCTCCCGCCGCAAGTCCCCTGCACCCAACGGCGATTTGACAGCATCGGCGAGGATGGCCGCGGTAGCCGCCACCGATCCCTCACCTCACAACAATCCGACGGTGGCAGCGAAGACTTCTCATGCCGATGGATCCATCACGTCCGAGCTTGAGTCCTAGATCAAACCGGCCACACCCACCATCGTCAAGGATTCACGATGAAAAGCGAATGAGGCCACCAAGTCTACATCAACTTGAGATCGGGGCACCCAGACTCCGATCGACAGGGATCGGCATCCTCTGTTGTGTCAACCTTAGACGTCTTCTCGATTGCTTTCAGGCAGATCGAAGCACGATCACTTCAAAGTGACGGAGGTTGAACCAGTCAAAGTCTCCTCAATGCCATCTCGACACCTCAGTGTTAAGGTCAATGCAGATGATCAGGACCTCCGAGCACTCCCCAGCAGATCGGTCAAAGGGCTGGGGGCAACCCCCCAGTAGGCCGAGCACTCCTTCGTCGGCCGTAAGCCGAGGGGCAGCTCCCCTCGCCACCGAACGAATCTCCTTCTTCGGCCGTAAGCCGAGGGGCAACTCCCCTCGCCACCGAACGAATCTCCTTCTTCGGCCGTAAGCCGAGGGGCAACTCCCCTCGCCACCGAACGGATCTCCTTCGTCGGCCGTAAGCCGAGGGGCAACTCCCCTCGCCACCGAACGGATCTCCTTCGTCGGCCGTAAGCCGAGGGGCAACTCCCCTCGCCACCGAACGAATCTCCTTCGTCGGCCGTAAGTCGAGGAGCAACTCCCCTCGCCACCGAACGAATCTCCTTCGTCGGCAGTAAGTCGATGGGTGACTCCCCCACGACCGAACGAATCTCGGGCTGACGATCTATCGTCCCTGGCCAAACTCCGCAAGACGGACCAAAGTTTTGTAGAGAGTACAACTTCTTCCACATTATACTACTACTACTGGTCAACCTGACTACTACGACCTTGGGGCCTCGGCCCAAGGATCTCACGGGCGGGCCGCGCTTCTCCACACGTGACGAAGGCCCACTTCCACAGTGGAGGAAATCGGAGCCCAAGTCAAGGAAACATTCGCCAAATATGGCAACCGTCCAAGGCCATCACTCTCTAGCCATCATGGCTCGGCTTAATGGCTCAGCTTAATGGCCCGACTTAAATGGCCTTCACTCTATAGCCATCATGGCTTGGCTTAATGGCTCAGCTTAATGGCCCGACTTAAATGGCCATCACTCACCAGCCATCAAGGCCTGCCAAATATGGCAACCGCCCGAGTCCATCACTCCAGCCATCATGGCCACCTTCAGGACATTCATCTCCTCATCAAGATGGGCGCAATTAGTGGAGGTCAAAACTTCCCACATTTGCACGTCCCCATGAATGATGGCCATGATGTCACATCATGGCACATGATCAGGACGAGTCACCTATATGAGGGGAGGGTGGGCATCATCCAAAGGGACCGCATCTCAGGTAACAAAACCTAAGGTACTCCATCAACGACCTGGTTCGCCCAATTCATCTCCTTCCTCCCCCGCTCGCGCCGAGAGACGCCGTTACGATCTCCTCACGAGTCGAACCGTCTCCGCCGGGCCTCCTTTCTCAGATCACTATCTGACTTAGGCATCGGAGTGGATTTGGCCGGAACCAAGGTCCGGCCCCCTGACGAGCGTTCTCGTCTACGCAGGTGGACAGCTGATCAACGGGTCGAGGCTACCCTCGCCCCTCTCCGACCACTCGATCGACTGGATAGTGAGGCTTCCCCTCACCGTCAGCCTGCCGAGACCGAGCACGCCCCGCCGAGGCCGAGCGTCTTAGTCGGGTCCGAGACTCCCCCTCGCCGCCCGTCGGCCGTGCGTCTACCCGGGCGACTGAGGCTACTCCTCGGCCCCCTTCCAGCCGAGGCCGAGCACGTCCGTCCGAGGCCGAGCGTCTCAACCAGGGCCGAGGCTTCCCCTCGCCCCTTCTGCCCCAATTCGAAGCCCCCCAAGGGACCCAAAGCGGGCCCCTTGACCACGTTGACCGGGTTCTCCACGGTCAACGCTTTGTAGTGAGAAAACACTCTGAAACAGCTGTCTTCGGAACATCATCCTTCTTCACCTTCAACTGATGGTAACCACTCCTCAAATCCAATTTAGAAAACACCCTCGAACCTCCAAGATGATCAAAAATATCATCGATGCGAGGCAACGGGTATTTATTCTTAATGGTCATCGCATTCAACTCCCGATAGTCCACGCATATGCGACGCGAACCATCCTTCTTCTTCACCAGCAACACCGGTGCTCCCCACGGAGACACGCTAGGATTAATATAACCCTTCTGCAAAAGCTCATCCAACTGCTTCCGCAACTCTTCCAACTCTGCAGGTGCCATATGATACGGCGCCTTCGAAATCGGCTGCGCACCTGGAACAAGATCGATAGAAAATTCCAGAGCCCGATCAGGCGGCAAACCAGACACCTCCTCGGGGAAGACGTCGCCAAAATCTCGCACCACAGCTGGCCACTCCAGCTCCATCTGCATAGCCACAGCCTCCACCGGCCTGGCCCGAAATCTGACAGGACCAAGTGAACTGCTACCACGACTGAACTCAAATACTGGATGTCCGGGAATCTCGAACACCACCTTCTTCCTCCTGCAGTCAATCGTAGCATAGAAGCTCTCAAGCCAATCCATCCCAAGAACCGCATCATAGTTGATGATGTCGTGGACAATGAAATCAGCGAAAAGCTCATGTCCATAGACCACCAACGAGCAAGAATTGCAACCACGATGCACCGAAACCACGCCATTCCCTGTAACGATATTCCAACTCTTGGGAAGAGGGGACGTCGACAAGGAATGCCTCTCCACGAAGCTCCGAGAGATAATGCACATCGATGCACCAGAGTCAAAGAGGACTCGTGCAGGAAATGTGCAAACCAAAACCACACCTAACAAGCAATTAACAATCAAACCCTAGTCTAGCAAACAACCACGTTCAAGCAAACAACATAATCTAACAATCAAAACCAGCTAGGAAAGTAACAGATAGATTGAGGATTACCTGCGATAACCTCATCCACAGCCTCGCTCTCCGCAGCGGTCATCAGGAAAGCCTGCCTCCTCGGCGGAACAGCCTGCTGAAAAGCCTGCCTCTGCGGAACAAGAGCTGCTCCACGACCAGCAGGAACAGACGCTCACTGCTGCAATGGCTGAGCTGTAACAGGTGCCCTCCGCAGCGGACCCGCATGCCGACAATCCTTCGCGACATGGGAAGCATCACCGCAAACCAGACACTGGCCCAGAAACTTCCGACACTGATCCTTGATATGGCCAGGCTTGCCGCAGAAATGGCAAGACTTCAGAATAGGCCCTCCTGGCCTCTTAAACTGAGCAGACTGATTAGGCCTGAATCCAGGTCTAACCACAGCTCTTGCCTGTTCCACAGGCCTCTTCCCAGCACCAACAACAGACCCCCTCCTCTGGTTCACGAGCAGCTCCTGCCTCTTAGCTGCTACCAAAACCTTCTGATAAGATTCCCGGTCAGAAGAGGTCACAAAACTCTGGAGCTCCGAAGCAAGCCCCTACAGGAACCTCTGAGCCTTCTCCTCAGCGTCCTGCACCATCTTTGGCACAAACCGACTCAGCCTCATGAACTCTTGGTGATATAGGTCCACCGACGAGTTCCCCTGCTTCAAATCGATAAAACGCTGCAGCATCTCCTCCCTGGCAGCTTTCGGAAAGAACTCACCCTCAAATCTGGCCTTGAAGGTAGCCCAAGCTATCGGCTCCACCAACAACTTCTCTTCCGCATCCCACCAATTCCGAGCATTATCCTTGAGTTGCCTCTTCGCCAAATCAACCCATCCAGCCGGGGTGATCTTGGCCATCTTCAGATTGTCCTCGATGTTCCGAATCCACTCATCGGTAGCCAGAGGACCCTCAGACCCATCAAAATATGCGGGACCCAGCTCCCGAAATTGCTTCGCTCCTGGCTCAGAGCGAGGAACATCCGGAAGAGCCCGGGCAGCTCGAGCAAGTGGAGCATTCTGGACTTGCAGAAGCACGCCCTGCTGCACTTGCATCATCTTGAGCATCATCCGCATCATCTCACCGCTGGTGGGTTCCCGCTCAGGCTCCTCATCATGAGGGATCGCACCACTACCCCCACCACGGGTGAAACGTCTTCCTGCCATCTAGTGACACAGAAAACGAATCAGATTAGACTCATAGCTTATGACTTCAGACGTCGAACTTAATTTATTGGACATTCTAATATTATTATCGCTATTCCAAAAATCGCAGTTACAGAAGGACCTGCATGGGCCACCAACAAAACCTGTCACGACCCGCTTCCCTAAAATGGAGGCGAGACGTGAAAAGGTCCGCACGGGAGTGGAGCTATGAAGCCCCAAACCCGATAAGCGTCAATAATACATAAGAAGGTCCCTGTAACCACAACAGAATAACAATAATAACACAAGGAGAGACTGAAATAAAATCTCACATCTCATACATTGTCCAACAAGAAAATAAGTCCAACATCCAGAAAAGCCACCAGGCTAAAAGAAAAGAGTCTAAAGGCCCAGAACAAGGCCAACAAAAGAAACGACATAACAAAGTATGGGTGCTACGCACCGATAACAAAACAACTGTCTAATAAAAGTAAAACACAACGAAGACACTAGGACTGGTCCCCAGTGTCCACGTACTCCCCATCAAACACAAGCTCGGGCTCGGCGTCAGCAAACACCTCGTCCTCAACAAGGTTCTCAGGCTCAGGATCTAACATGTGTCACCCAAAAGAGTAAAGGGGCACATGTCAGCAAGTCTAAAAGACTTGGGCAAGGAAACTGAAAGTAAGGCTCTAGCAACCTAGCAGTTTAGTATGCATGGCATGGCAGTTATAACATGAGTGCACAAGTAAAACATGGCAAGACGGTTTGTACAAGAGAACAATCATCGGGACAAGACAAGAGTAGCCAAGCTACTATCAATCTCAATCAATTCACATTGTTATAGGTGTTTACGCCCTTCGCTGAATGGTACAACATTCAGACCGATCGGCACTAAACACAAATCACGTTTCACGGTTGTTTTGTAGATGTTTACGCCCTTCGCTGAATGGTACAACATTCAGACCGATCGGCACTAAACACTACCCCACCCTAAAGAGTTTACGCCTTACAACTGCAGTTGTTGATCAAACAGACCCCCAGTTGCCTGGCCGCTTAACCCTTACCCCATCCCGCACTAAACAAGCCAGGGTCCCTGCACATGAGCCCAGCAAGTGAGCCAGGGTTGCCCCGCACGGGAGCTTGTTTCTTAGTTCACAATTCAATATATCGAGCGTTGGGGTTAGCAACTCATTATGCTCACTTCTGGTCACGAGCCAGGAAACACAAGTATTGTAGCGATGCTACGCAATCACGGGATCACCAAAAGAATGCAATGACATGACATTTAATGTGCGTACCGTTAATGGAAAGTAAACATGACATGGTAATTATGCAACATGCTAAATGTCGGAACTAGCTTCGTTGTCAAGCTAGTTCCGCAATTTGCGCCTAGGCGAGTATCATTTCGTCGCCTAGCCTCTTTTACGCCTACAACAAGCAAATGGCCTAAAACATGGCCTAAACCCTAAGTGGCAAGTTTCACTTGCCTAGCACAGGGGATGGCGACTACTTTGTCACACGGATGCCAATCTACGGGGAAATCGCTGTTATGGGGGAAACAAACACCAAACAACATGAATTTTATTAGGGTTTCATAAAAATATAAATAGGTTATGAAAACAACGGTAGATCGATTTCTTACCAAGAGGAGACGGAAGAAACACTCCGTGGAACCCTAGGATCAGATCTGGAAAAGATTGGAGAAGTTTGGGAGAACTAGGGTTTTGGGGGATTTGGGGATTTTGATGGGTTTTGGTGAGATTTTAGGGAAGATGAGAGGTAGATAGAGTGGATGGATGGTTTGGATGATGATTCTAGGGCTTGGAATGAAGGATTGAAGCTTGGAGGAAGATGGGGGCTCAAGGGGGAAGATTTTAGGGTTTTGGGTCGTGTTGGGGAAGAAGAAATCGTTTGGGTTGGGTTTAAATAGGATGGGCTGGCGGCTGCCCAGAAATTAGGGTTTCAACACTGGTTAGTCGGTCAAAGAGCAACCACTGACCGACTAGTTTGGCAACTAGTCGGTCGGTCGACCAACGCAGACCGACTAAGTGCAAACAGTAACTCCTGACGAAAATAGGATTCTAGAGTTAGTCGGTCCATGAACAAATACTGACCGACTAGTTTAGCATCTAGTCGGTCGATGAACGTTCTTAGACCGACTAAGAGTAAACAGTAACTCGACTGTACAGTAGAACCAAGAATTAGTCGGTCTGAGTACAAAACTTAACCGACTAGTTTAACAACTAGTCGGTCGAAAGATGAACTTAGACCGACTAAGAATGAACAGTACTGATACTAAAATTTAGATGATGTGTTAGTCGGTTAAAGAAGCATTGCTGAACGACTAGTTTGCAACCTAGTCGGTCAACCAACGTTCTTAGACCGACTAACGATAAACAGTAACTCCTGAATAATTTTAGAAAGCCAACTAGTCGGTCCAAGAAGGATTGCCGACCGACTGGATCGTCATCTAGTCGGTCGGTGCCCCTTCTTATACCGGCTAATGAGCACCAAAAGTTCCGATACGGAGCGCGGGGCCCCGGGATCGATTCCTAAGACTCCTAGGCTTGATCTAATAGTAAGATACGACCGTTATGAAGTCCGTCACGAATGACATACTTCGAAATCGACGATCCTAAGGAAGAAACGAGAAAATACGACGAATCGATCGAAAATGAAAGCTACGGAGAAGAAAACCACACAAGAGGAGAAAATCCACCAAAACATATATTATATTATAATAAATCCAGATACATGAAAAGCAGTCGTTACAATCTTCGATCTTTATTATTGTTTGCCATCTCTCCCATGCTTCTTCTATCACCAAATTGTATCGATGTATGCATGAATTCCTTGAAATACACAAAAGACATCCCTGAAGCATCAAATGGATAAAAATGAGTAAAAACAGGAAAAATAACGAGAATGATATAAAATAAACGTGGAAAATGAGGGGTTGAAGGGGTGGAAATATGCGCATAAAATACACCTAACAAATTTCCCCCAAGCTAAACCCTTACTCGTCCCCGAGCAAGTCAAGACATGAAGAATGATGTGATATTTGTTAAGGAGGATTAAAGATCACCATCTCGAGCTAATCATGTATGCAACTAATATATATACAACAAAATTAGAACTCACCCTAAGCATGTATCACCCATAGATATATCACGGCGTAAGGCTAAAAAATAAGTGTTTCTAACACGGCTTCAATTTTAACGCACTCACCCATGAAAAATACTAGGTCCGCAAGATATTTCTTCTAATAGGTTTAGATTGAAGGATTCAACCCTTGTCCTACACTTGCGAAGGAAAGAACCCAAAAGCATGTCGTAGGATCTTAACTCTTTAGGATTGACTATATCAAGCTAGTTTACCCTAAACCATGATGATAGACATGATCATTATACATTTTTATAAATGAGGAACCTAGGCAACAAATATACAGAGATTTCGACCAATGACGCTTGATCCATACGAATCTAGGGAAATATGTCGGGTCTAATTTATCAAATTGCCTAGGACCTATTATTGCTACCTAGTGCACTCTTCCAAATCCCACTTTTCGACTCGAATTTCCAATGCTTCCTAAGGCACAGAGACCTGTCTACTTAATAAGACTGGAAGAATGATGCACTTGTTCCAAAATAATTTTGTACTCATTTTTCTTCTGTTATTTTATTTTCTTTTTTCTTCTTTTTTTGAAGCATGTCAGTTACATAAGGCTTAGGGGTAACTAGACTATATCCATAATTAGATCCTACTAAGCTAAGGACTACTCAACACCATTGGCAAACCTAGGCTCTTGAATTCCAGGGGTTGAATGAAGTAATCAATCTAACCTGTCGAAGACATAAACAGAGATAGCATTTATTCACGGGGGAGGGTTAAAACGGAATCCGTGAGGATGGAATGGAGAGGTCACGCCATGAAGACATTTAGATTATGTATGAAGAAGTGAACTCAAATCAAGAGTATAAATGAAATTGCATAATAGAAAAAGTGTACTCGAGGGCTTATTTCTTCAAAAAAATTTAAATTATATATATATACAGATGCCTACATGATGCGTAGATGAAAAAATAACCGAAAAAGTGAAATGCAACTTGCAAATGGTGTGGTGAGGCAGCTCTCCCAAGCAAGGAGTGAAACGTCTCCCCCAAGCTAAAACTAAGCATTGTCCTCAATACATGAGGAATAGATGATAAGGGGGTAGAAATGTGTGTGGGAGGGGGTGTGGTGAAGTGGGAATGCTATGAGATATCATTAAGCTTATGGGAAAATGGTGGAGTGCATGTGAGATTCTCCCCTAATCTAAAATGGAGCATCGCCCTAAATGAAATAAGGATGTGAATAATAATGGCTCATATATGGCAGGGGAAGAAATATAATCGAGATCGGAGCTCTGATTGGATGATTGGCACATATAGGGTTCTAGGAGTGTAACTGATAACATGTGAGGTGATAAAGGTGAGAAATTTATTATGAAACTATAAATCCAAATACGCTTCTCCCGCTATCGGGAGGAGACGAGATTATTAAGATACTAAACTACAAAGCAAATAAAATTATCTACACTACTAGAGTGGGATGCATCTGATCAAAAGGAGGGTGAAGAATCTCCAATGAAGGAGACAGTTGTTCCACCTCTAACTTTCATGGCTCAACCAGCTGCTTTACTCCACAAGCATCATTGGACCCTAGCAACATGGCTCCCAGCATTCCCTAGAGGTGTCTACCTGTGACCTGCAAGGAACGAGCCGTGTCGGCCCAATGAGAAAAATTATTACCCCCTATGAAATTAATTCAAAAAAATCGTCAATATATGTAGGGAATTCCAAAGCAAGTTGACGAATACTCCCTGGAGAAATCTTGCTACTCTTGGGGTATAGTATGATCAGAACATTGTTCTCCTCCTCTCCATGTTGGTCAGGTGCTGGCGCAACCAAGTGTGGCTCCGATGTATATGTACCTATGTCTCGCGGGAGACACGTTGCGTCAGAGAATTGAATCTAAAAATAAATGAAATGAAATGTGAGATTCAGAAAAGGAGTGCCAGGGTTTAAGAAGTCTCCCTGACAGATGTGGTGCTCATGCTCGGGGTCTGGTGGGATAGGGAGTGGCTGCAGCACTAATGGAGGAAGTGAACATGGTTCGGGCCAACTAAGATCAATTGAAGTGCATGTGGCCGAGCTCATGTACTCCTCGAAAGCATGCACATGCGTCGTAGTCTCCTCGATGCTTGTGCATCGCTCCAACTGTGGAACCTGATAAAAATAAAAGGTTGGCGCATGCACCTCTATTTCAGGGGTCTTGCTCTCGCCCATGTAAACTTCTAGGTATTCTGATCGGAACTGGGTCAAGAGTCACTCAATCTCAGCTAACGCCACGTTAAGTTTTCTATTTCTGTAGGGGCGTAGCTTTGGATGACTTCGTCGACATGATATGTATTGGTGGTATCACCTGCATCTGAGGAGGCAGTTGGGACCTGTGGTTACACAATATACACTATACCAAGCGTAAATAGTGTAATGGTAAGCAGTATGCATAATTAAAAAATAACTAGTAATTAAACACACAAGACGCAGCAGAAATAAAATGAAGCGCTCAACAACAACCACCACACAAAGAGATACGCCAATGCATACGCAAACAAAGAGATGTATCCTGGTTCGGATCCCTACACCAACGACAGTACTTCAGTCTCATCCTCCTACACTGGAGCGATGGCTTAACCACTGATGCTCCCTACACCGGGACACACATGCACACTCTTCACGAGCAACAATCCCTACACTGAGATAATCACTACACCGGGATGTTGAGAGAAACTCTCCAAGTGGAGTAAACCCCACACAATGTACTCACAACCTGAGTACTAGGTTTCGTAACCAAAAGAAACGAGAAAGAACAATCTTACCTATGCCTTGAATAGATCTTACCGACGTGTATGTGAAGGCATAGAAGATTGAAATCACCAAGTGCTTGATGTAGAAGATGATGCACTTGGAAAACTCTCTCTTAATGCAAACTCAATGCATGAACACTTTAATCAAGTGAAAGAGAGAAAGAGGGAAAGAATTCTTCTGGAATGAAAACCCTCAAATTTGGCACTCAAAAATTGATCTTAATGTGCTGGAGTGGTGCCAAAAGCAGCATCTATATCTAACTTAAATAAGCTTACAAATCTGCACTAGAGACATGAAAACAACCTCTCAAAAAACCCACCCAACGGTTATAAATGGGCATATTTTCACATCGACCATGCACTTAATGAAGCGTGACCAGGCCCCTGGTTAACTGTTCAGACATCTGACAAGACTGCATTAGACGTTTGACAGAATCTGCCTAGAAAAACACTTGATCACCAAAATAGTAATAATTTCCACAATTGGACTCCGATTGAGGTGATCTAAGATGCGTTGTAAAGCTAACAAAGAATGAAATTTAATGTGATTGGAATGGATGAAAAATTCCACACACAGAAAAAGTGAAAGCCAATTGAAGTTGGAAACAGATTGCAGAAATTTCAACAGACTCAAACGAGAAAACGCTAGATTACCCAAATTGTCATAACTGACATAAATGAAGTCCGATTGAGGTGATCTAAGATGCGTTTGAAAGCTAACTAGTAATGCAATCTAATGGGCTTAGAATGGATGAGAAATTCTACCCACAGAAAAATTGACAGAGGTTTGAAGTCAGAAGAAGATTACAAAAGTTCCATCACAAGGCAACCAGACATCTGGAGTACACCACTCAGGTGTCTGTGACACTGTGTAGGCGTCTGAGAATCCTTCTTTAGACGGCTGCCAAATATGGGTTCTAAAAGGCAGAGAGCACAAAAAGTTTGGCTCAACTGATCAGGCGCCTAAAGTTCATGTACCAGGAGTCTGGACCACTGTGCAGTCGCTTGGTCATAAACGATTAGGCGACTGCCCCCCTTGGCCATGTTCTGCTGATCAGTAACCAGACACACCAGGCGTCGGTGACCCTTCACCAGGCGCTTGTCCAACTCTAAAAATGCACACTCATGTGTGTTTAGAGTAATGATCAAATGGGATGGGTTCTACATGAATTCTAATGAACCCTAAGATGGAGATGATGCATATATGAGTGTGTGCATCTATTCACGGATACAAAAATTCTATGAAATAAGAGAAAAAATACATGAAGATGAAATGTAAAATTACATTAAAGCTCAATATTCTTTATGAAAGCAATGCTCCAAAGCCTTAAAGCCATCTCCACCAACATCCCATCACTAATTGTTTTGTCTCCTCATCAAGATAATCAATTGTTAATCTGAGACTAAAACAAATGAGATGATTAGCACACAATATAATATTGATCATCATCAAAACAACATTGGTCATGAACCCATGAACCAACATTCTCCACCTTTTCTATGATGACAAAATATTATGTAAAAAATATAACATAAACATTAAAATACAATGTACGTTCTAACAAACTCCCCAAATCAATATGCAAATGTGCACAAAGTGAAAAATAAAAGCATAAGGCATATTGATGGGTGTGTTTATACAAAAACAATACCAACAAAAGAATGCATAAAAGCATATGATATATATTTTTATACAACCACAATTTCTCCCCCTTTGGCATATAAAAAAATAGGAAAGTGACAAATTGATAAAATCAAGGGTAAGAGAAATAACCTATTCATATGCATAAGTATAAAGAAAATAACCTGGCATGTGAACATGCTAGCAAGAAAAAATTCCATACTCCCCCAAAATCATATGAAACAAGCAAATATGGGAGCTATGGACAATCTCACACTAATAGTGGGTACAAAAAATAAGCATACATGCATGGTACCCAAGCAATGAATACAAGTGTGTGAGTGCTAGCATGAGGAAAACCAAACAAACATAGAGTTTGGTTTCCGTATATAGTCACATGAAAAATATTACATTTCGAACGTATGAATCTATATACAAGTTCCTATCATCCTGAGATACAATTTTAGGAATCCACAAAGAAAGATATTTGGGTTTCCTAAGAAATGGTCGAGTAGTGGGATGAATAGGACTTGTGAGTGCATGCTTGTGAGGTGGAACATAAACATTGGCGTGTCCCGTGTGTGAAACATGCGAGTGATCATTTAAACCATTCACACAAGAAAATTTTCTACCACACATAGGAATATGTGTAGCATGTGAAGAATGAGCGAGTTCAATTCTAGCATGCAAAGCAAATAAATCATTCATACAGGTACAAGCATCTTGCATATGCAAATATGAAGAAGTGTCCGTAACATATTGTTTTTGAACGGGTTTCTTATGTAATGAAGTGTACAAATATGCATGATTCTTCTTTGGCGTAAGATTCATGGTTGATTTTTGGCCAAATGAAGACTTGGATGTGACAAACCCCTTAGAAGGCTCCCCCCACAAGATTATTTTGGGTGATTTTAGGAGAAGAGCTTGTTTTGGACAATTTCAAAGATGAGAATCTAACACCCTTGTTCTTAATCAAAAGTTGAGTAGACAATAGCTCACACTTCTTCAATAGTGAAGAAATGTTGTCATCCCTAGAGGATAGACATGATCTAAGCTCGTGACATTGAGATTTGAGAGTCAATGTCTCATTTCTCAAAGCATCAATTTGAGAATCCCTCTCAAGGTTGATGGAGTCACAATCAAAAATGTGAGCATCGTCCAACCGACGAATAAAAGACGAATTTTCTTCTCGCAAGTCACGAATTTGAGAAAGAAATCATTCTTTCTCGCCATGGAATGATTCAATCAACGAAATATGAGAAGCATGAAACATAGTTGAATCATGTGTGTCATTATGGAGAGAATGTGCACTACTTATATGAGCATATAATAAATTTTTGGAACTAACCATATCATGGTCATTAGAGGATTGTGTTTGAGATGCCTCATTTTTGCTTGATTCATCCTCAGAATCTTTGCCATCGATGTACTTGGCTTCAAGGTAGCTCCAAACCTCATATGCTGTCTCCATCCATGAAATTTCATCGAACTCATAATCGAAGGTGGAGATGCACAAAATCCTCTTGACTTGAGCGTCCATCATGAAATTTGAAGTAGCCGAAGACGCCACATCCCAAAGTTTGTTGCTCTTGAGGTGATCGATCATCATAGTCCTCCAATGAGCATAATTCTCTCATCAAAAATATGGTGGATGTTGTTGAGACAAAGATAGCATGCTTGCAAAAGCCACCAAACCAAGGCTCTGGTACCACTTGTTGGGTCCTGTGGCTACACAACATACATTATACCTGGAATGGCATGCAATATGTGTAATTAAAAAGTTACTAGTAATTAAACGCACAATACACATCGAAAATAAAATAAAGCACTCAATAACAACAACCACACAAAAAGATACGCCAATTCATATGCAAACAAAGAGATGTACCCAGGTTTGGATCCCTACACCGACGATCCTACTCTAGTCCCATCCTCCTACACCGGAGCGATGTGTTATCTACTAGTGCTCACTACACCAGGACATACAAGCACACTCTTCATGAGCAACAATCCCTACACCAGGATAATCCCTACACCAGGATATGGAGAGAAAATCTCCAAGTAGAGTAAACCCCCCACATATACTCACAAACCGAGTACTAGGTTTCATAACCATAAGAAACAAAAAAGAACAATCTTACATATGCCTTGAATAGATCTTACCGATGTGTATGTGAAGGCATGGAAGATTTAAATCACCAAGTGCTTGATGTAGAAGATGATGCACTTGGAAAACTCTATCTTAATGCAAATTCAATTCATGAACACTTTAACCAAGTGAAAGCGAGAAAGAGGGAAAGAATTCTTCTGGAATGAAAACCCTCAAATTTGGCACTAACAAATTGATCTTAATGTGCTGGAATGGTGCCAAAGCAACCTCTTAATCTGGCTTAAATAATCTCATAAATCTGCACTAGAGAGAAGAAAATAGCCCCTCGAAAAACCCACCAAACTGCCATAAATGGTCATATTTTCACAGCGACCAGGCATCTGATGAAGGGTGACCAGGCCCTTTGTTAACTGTTTAGGCGTCTGGCAAGAATGCATCAAACATCTGACACAATTTGCCTAGAAAAACACTTGATTACCAAAACAATCATAACATCTACAATTGGATTCCGATTGAGGTGATCTAAGATGCGTTGGAAAGCTAACAAAGAATGCATTCTAATATGCTTGGAATGGATGGAAAATTCCAACTACAGAAAAAATGACAGCCGATTGAACTTAGAAATAGATTGCAAAAATTCCAATAGACTCAACTGAGAAAACGCTAGATCACCAAAATAGTCATAACTGACACAAATGAGGTCTGATTGAGGTGACTTAAGATGTGTTGGTAAGCTAACAAGTAATGTAATCTAATGGGCTTGGAATGAATTAGAAATTCTAACAACATGAAAACTGACAGAGGTTTGAAGTCAGCAACATATTGCAAAAGTTCCAACGCGAGGCAACCAGACGTTTTAGAGTACACCACTAAGGCGTCTGGGACACTGTGCAGGCGTCTGAGAATCCTTTTCAGACGGCTACCAAACATGGTTTCAAAAAGATAGAGAGCACATAAAATTTGGCTCAACTAATTAGGCGCCTGAAGTTCATGTACCAGGCATCTGGACCACTATGCAGTTGCCTGGTCATAGACAATCAAGCGACTGCCCCCTTGGATGTGTTCTGCTGATCAGAAAGCAGACATGTCAGGTGTCTGGTGACCCTTCACCAGGCACCTGTCCAACTCTAAAAATGCACACTCATGGGTATTTAGAGTAATGGACCAAATGTGATGGATTCTACAAGATTTTTAATGAACCCTATGATGAATATGATGCATATATAAGTGAGTATGCATATATTCAAGGCAACAAATACTCTATGAAATACATACCAAAAATATATGAAGATAAAATGTAAAATTACATTAAAGCTCAATATTATTCTTGCAAGCAACGCTCCAAAGCCTTGAAGCCATCTCCACCAACATCCCATCACCAAATGTTTTGTCTCTTCATCAAGATAATCAATTATTAATCTGAGACTAAAACAAATGAGATAAGTAGCACACAACATAATGTTGATCATCATCAAAACAACATTGCTCATGAACCCCTGAACCAACAGAGGCAACTATATTAGAAAATAGAGATTTTTGACCAAATGGGTTACCTTCCATCGTGTATGTGGCCAGTGATGCATTAGGCCAATGTACGGCCTTCACTGCAATTGTGGATTCTCCTCTGCTGAGTTATGGAAGGGCGGTAGGTGTTTGCATTAGGCTGAATGGTCCTTCCGTATGATCTCCCTCCTTCGGCATGGTACCGTAGAACTCACCCCATGAGTGATGCTCAAAATACCCATATGATTGGGAAAGTGGTTGGGTTATTGGGTCAGAATGAGTGTCGATTGAAATGGTGGGAGGGGGAGTGGCAGGAAGGCGTTGGTTTGCCATAAAATTTTCCATCATAGTTGCAAGGTGTTGATCGTGCCCCGATATTGTGCACATGCAACCTGGGCGAGCGACTCGCTAGTCTTACTGCAAGCGCACGGTGTAGCGACGAGCAGGTATCGAACATGAGGATGGCAAATGACAGTGTCTTCTTCAATTCACCTGGTTATAAGAACAGTCGAGATATATTTACAATGAAGCGGTCACAGTCGTTCAATTGTATAAAGGAAATATCAAATTGATAAAAACGCCCAGGGGTAGGGAATCCCCACTACAAGCCGTATCTCGTCATTGTGATTCGTAGGTTTCACAATTGCTAGACTTGAAATTTAGGTGAACTCGTTGCAACTAAATGTAGAACCAAGCTCACGCTCTCGTGCTATTGCCGGTCTATAGCAAACCTAGGGTAGGATCCAATCTCTTGCAAACCCTAACCTAGGCAAGCTAGCGTGAAGAACAACATCATCGTTCAATCGTATCTCGAGCCCACTCTCGTGCAAACCCGAGCTACGACCTAGGTTGGGATAGTTCCTACCCATCCAATCTCTTGTAAATGGGTATTGGTATAGAATTGCAATCGAAAACCCTAGTCTCGGTCCAATCTCTTGCAACCCGATTCCAGAGAAATCCAATTGTAACCCAATTCGAATTTCTAGGGCTTCCTATCGAGTCGGGATCCAATCTCTTGCAAATCCCAATCGGTATGAATCCCTAGCTATTCGTATTAAATCAATCCCAAACTAACCCTAATCAATTCTAGCAATAATTTCATCAATTCATCACAAATTAGAAATAGGGTTCGTAGGGTTCATCCCTACGCCCTAAGACGAAAGAACTACTCACAATTCATTATGCAAATCATTAAAAATTCAATAGAAATATCAATAGAATTCATTGCAATAGAAAATATATCAATAAAAATGAGGTTTTTAATAGAGAGAGAGACAAACCAATGAAGATTCAATAGCATCCAACAAAATAACACTTTTGTCTCCCTCCAAATAGCTCAATCTAATCTTCTAAAAAGTAATCTAAAAAGGCTGCAAAAAGTTCTGAAAAAGCTCTCCAAACTAGGTTAAGAACTGGGGTTAAATACCCCCCAAAATCGCCCAAAAAACTGTGACAAAATTGCCCCTGCGCAGCCTAAAAATCGCAATTTACGCTACAGGCAACACGGCTCACTCGGCCGAGTGACAAATGTCATTCAGCCGAGTGACAAACCCTGACGGATTCCAGTAACTTCGGACTTTTGGGGGTCGGCTCCTTGGGAGTCACTCGGTCGAGTGACTTTCTTTGCTTCGGCCGAGGGGACTTCTGCACTCGACCGAGTTGGAACTCGGGAGCTGATTGACGGATTACAGTAAGTCTGGGATTTTTCTTGCCGTCGTCTTGATGCCACTCGGGCGAGTGGTGTCTCCATGGTTCGGCCGAGTGGACTGGCGATGGTCGACCGAGTGCACGCTGATACTCAGTCTGTTGCGTGTCCGATCTGGCCGGCCGAGCGGGCTGTCGATGGTCGGCCGAGTGACTCATTCACTCGGCCGAGTGACATGCTGAAAATGCCCAATCTTCGTATTTTTTCTCCATCATCGCTTCTACGACGTTCTTTCTTCTTCCACTCCTCTCCAATCGTAGAATTCCCCTCAAAAGAGTCACGGGTGACACTCCAGAGCGGGTGCATCTCAGAATCACTCCAAATCGCTCCAAATCTCCTGAAATTCGACAAAAACAAGAAATCGTGAAAAGCATCGCAATATTGTCGAATAATCGTGAAAAACGTGATACGAGCGATCAAAATGGCATGCAAACATGCAGAAAAAAGGTTTAAAATATGGAGTGATCAAAATCCCCCAAGCTTACCTCTTACTTGTCCTCGAGGAAGATGAGTAAAAGGCGAACCCGGTGGATAAAGATAATGGAAACGATGGAGAAATGGAAAATGAAAAAACGAAAAACAAAATAGAAAACGAAGAAGGAAGCTGCTAGCTCATTTTTCTCAGGACGTGGGTTTTGCTTACTCATATAGCACGCATCGAATGTAAAACACATGTCAAAGACTTTTATCTCGATATCATAGTATAATGGTGCATTTGAAATAGAAAACCCAAGAATATCAACATGGCATGAAAAATGGAATAATTATAGAATCAACATCGTCTAAAGCATCTAAACCGATATACAATATCGTAGATCACACACTTTTCAATTGAATGCTTTCTATAAGGAGTATAAGAGATATCACACAATAGAGTAGTAAGAATAGAAAAGAGTGGTTTTCATGAAATGAATGCTAAGCGTAGATTTCTGGATTTCGTGAAACTTTAGCAATCTCACCGAGTATAAAATATTACTTAGCCTAGGTTGTCATGCACCGTCAAGTAGTCACTCTCTCACACATCATTGGATCCTCTCCCCCAAGCTTATCCATAAGCGTGGTGGTATAAACAAAACAATATTTACATTCCCCGTTTCTTTTGAAGCTCCAAAAGTCAAAGAAATAAAAATAAAAGCAAAAGAGGGAAGAAAGAGAGAAAGGGTATGAGATGGGATCGTTTTCGAACTTCTTTTCTCTTTTCTTTTCTTTTTCTTAAATCTTTTTCTTTTTTTTCTCTTTTTTTAATAGCATATATACACAAATGATCCCAAATCAAAGAGAATGATATACGAGTATTTTTTTCTTTGGGTTTTGGGGAATTTGGAGCATGTGATATAATAACGGGGGGATGCCAATAATAGAATTGCTAAGGGGAGATTCACCAATGAATTTAAAATAGAGAAATAATGTTCAAGATATGTGGAGAAAGAAATAAATGTATCTCTCGGTTCACTCTATAGGACGTGCATGACAACTTCTGCAGGGTAATTTAATCTACTCAGTTTGATCTCAAAAAGTAAACTAATCCAGATTTATCAATGCTAGCAAACATTCAATCAACCTGAAGTGAAGCGGACAAATCATGCAATAAGAAGTGATATGAGAAAAGAAAGCAGTACTCTAGATATAAGCAGTCAATGCATGAATATTGGTGTGTTTTCTACGATAGCATACATATGAATTATCAGACATCAGCTAATAGTAGAATTTCATCCATTTTCATACGGAAAAAGAAGTGGGTTACTATTTCTAAATGCAAAGCAGAACATAGCATATGATATCAGAAACAAAAGCTATGACATGACAAAATTAGCATGCATATAGAGAAAAGCTAACACCACGTCATCGTCATCACAGAAAAATCATCTCTAGCAAAAGATGAAAGAAACAAAGATAAAGGAAAACAGAACTATTTACAATGCAGCACACAAAGAAAATAAGAAAAACGTGATGCATGGTAAAAATAGTGATGAAAAATGGGTGTAAAAGCGGAAAAACGTGAAAAAACTAAAAATAAAGGAGATAAAAGTAAAAAGTGTGAGAACTCACTCCCCCAAGCTAAAGTGCACAGTGTCCTCAATGTGCAAAGTGTGGCACACTGAGAGACGTGTAATAGGTGGGGAGGGTGAGGATGCATGCATGATAAAAAAAGGAAAAATAAACAAAAAATATGATGCGGATATGAATGTGGCATGCAAAGATCAGAGTGATGCAGGTAATGTGTCACCAAAATACTCTCCCTCTCTCCCCAAAAAAGATATAAAATGATGTGATCAGAACAGGGACCAAAATAGTGAGGGGAGGACGGGGGCAAAAATATCTCCAGGACCAGCAGAAAATGGGCAGCATAACGACAAAAAAGATCAATGGCATCAAGGGTGTGCTTAAGCTGGTGGTGCTGCACCATCTCCGTCCTGAGGTGGAGGTGGTGGTGGAGGTGGTGGTCGAGGTGTTAGCTGGGTGGGTGGGTGTAGTGGAGGGAGTCGCGCCAGGATCTGATTCTGGCAAGCCGGAATATTGGGAAGCATGGCAACGCGGGACTCCATGGAACTGACCGTGGCAGAGAGAGCCCTAAAATTGCATCTGAGTCCACTCACCGCCCCCTCAAGAGCACGAATGCTCTGAAGTAGAGTGTCAGGGGGTGGTGGAGCAGAGGGACGAACAGGTCTAGGCTGTGAAGGACGGGGCTGTCGGACACGGGCAGTGTAAGTAATCAGGCCAGCAGAAAGTGCGGGAAGGGTGCTATGCTCACTAGTGGGCTCACTAGTGGATGCCCAGCCTCAGTGCGAGGCTGGGACGCAGGCTGGGACGAGGAGGCAGCAGTAGTAGTGGTGGAAGGCAAAATCGACGACGAGGAAGCAAGAGAGGTCAGAGACATAGGTGTGAGGACAGACGTCACGACACTCTCGGATAGGACAGCTGCGGTGGAGACAGAAGGGTCGGCCACTGGGGAGGAAGTGTAAGGACCAAAAGGTGACACCCCAGCGGACATCAAGCTGGATAGGGTCTTTACAACAGCAGGGAAGGAAGGCTCACCGCTCTCAAGGATAGTGGGTGGATGCTCGGGAAGAAGTGAGGAAATAGGCTCAACCGAGATAGGCACAACAGTGGTGGGGGTGGTGGTAGACGTGGTGGGCGTGGTGAACGACTCAGCAAGGGTACTCCCGACACTGACAGAAGCGGGGACAGAAGTGTCAGGAGGTGCAGACAGTGCAGGCTCGGGCTGAGGGATCACGGGGTCAGCAGGAGGTGCAGGGGGTGCAGGGGGTGCCTGCTCAGTGCCCTCAGCCTCAAGTACGAAAACAGTTGGGATGAGGAGATCCATCGCTGGGATCCAATCCTCGTGGGCCGGTCCTATATGTGTCCGAGCGGGGCTCGGGAGGATCATGTAATCGGCACTAAAAGGACCGTGCAACCACACCCAGTGTCGCTGGCCGTGGGGACGAAGCATCTTCATCCGGTCCATGACGTCTATCAAGAGTGAAGTGGGGCCCGGGGCTCGTCGAAGGTCAGCAGGTAGGTCCACGCTGGTCATTAGGGCTAGCAGAGTAATCAGACCACCGCAGCAAATAGGTGAGCGAGCACCCACCGAAATGATGATGCGGTCTAAGAACCAGCTAACAATATCAATCTCAACAGCGGGGACCAGGTCGTCGCTTCCCCTATCCAGAACTCTGGGGAGAGTCATCGCGTAGAGCATGTAGAGCTCAGGCGTAGACATCGTCCTAGGCTAGTATCTCGCCAAGAAAGTGGTCGCCATAAGGCGCTATGCTATGCGGAGGCAGGGGTGCAGGATGGCTGAGGCCTTGGCCCTACTAGGGTCAAAGCCATGGTGGGAGCCCGTGATCCGTGTCTAGAATGTGGAAGTGTCGAATGAAGGTGGTGGGATGTGAGTGGGTGCAGAGGCTCGGTCAGGGACAGGGACATCGGGCCACTGGAAGAACGCACGAAGCATGGCGAGAGTGACCTCGCACTCTTGATCCATCAGGCGGAATGTGCATCCTCCAGGGGTCTGGGCTATCGAGCTAAGAACCTCAAGTGTCGGACGGACGTAGGTGTCCACCGACACAGACAAGAAGTCGCGCCAACCCACATTGTCGTACAACGTGAGCATCCCCTCTAGTACCCCTAGACGATCAAGGTCTGCTAAGTGTATGAACCTAGAGGGCACTATCGAGCGCTGGGCGATACGCTCAAATCGGATGCGCTGTGCGTCGTTTCTGAACGTGATCCCCAGCGGCCCGACGGCGGGAGCCGGTGGTGGCTGTGCGTGGATGGGATCGGTGGGAAGCGGCTGTGTGGGTGGTGGTGGCTGTGGAGGGCTAGGTGGAGGGGAGTCCTCCATAGCGTGAGAGGGACCGGCATCATAGGTCCTCTTCCGCTTGGAAGAGGCTCCCCGCGTGTGTGGCCTAGTACGGGGCGGCATGTGTGCCGCGAGTGCTCACCCAACAAAAATATAATGCGGCGTGCTCAATAAAAGGAACAAGTGTACTTGAACATGCCGCGAGAGCAAATCAGCAAGTGCGTGCGAAGAGCACCGCCTCCGCAAAGCTAAAAGTACGTCCTGAAGCTCCCCAAAGCTCCCCCAAGATAGCCTGCACATCAAACAATGATATCAGCGGATAATATTCAAAATACATAGGGGAGATGGGGTATAATAGATAGATAAAGAGGTTAATTTGGGTTAGGGGCTCAATGGGCGTACGGATCGTCAAAAATGGGAGAAAATGGAGCTAATGGGCAAAATTGGGGTTGCAGGCGGTCGGCCGGCGGCGAGGGTACTCGCCGGAGGTCGGGGCGTCGGCGGGAGGTGCTCGCCGGCAGTGGTCGGTCGAGTGGGGCCGACGGCGAGGCGATTCGGTCGAGGGGGGTGCGGTCGCGGGCGAGGGGAGACGAATAGGCGAGGCTCGGGCGAAAATTTGGGAATTAGGCATTTCGAAAATCGTGCCGAGCCCACAGCGATATATATAGGGGCAGTTACGACTCGGCCAAGTGACTATGTTGCTCGGCCGAGTGACGTAACGTTAAAAAAAATTTAAATTTCTCCCCGCCACTTACGACTCGGTCGAGTGGCTTTTGTTCACTCGGCCGAAGGGAGAAAACTCCTTCGGCCGAGTGGCACAAGATACTCGGCAATTCTCACCCTAGGAGGGTATCCGTTTCCCTCGGCCGAGTGACTAAACGTACTCGGTCGAGTGACAGTTAATACTGAAATGCACAAAAAAGACAGAGAGTTGGTTCCGTAGACTTCCCTAGTTGGTGCCCCACTCGGCCGAATGGGGTCCTTTGCTCGGCCGAGTCGCATATGATACTCGGCCGAGTGGCATGCTGTTTTCTGCTTCGGGGCTCCGTTTTCGCTCTACTCTCTGTTTTTCTTCCTCCAGTTGGTTTCTTCCTCCTCCCAAGGCCTGAGCGCATTCCTTGAGTGCTCTTCCTTGCCTCTATCTTTCTCCATATGAGAGATCTCCTTTTCTCCTCTCCTGTCATAGAAATTAAGACCCGTTGTCACGATTTTTATGGGAAAAAAGACTCAAAACACTAATAAAGTCTAAAATAAAAATAAAAACCAAATAAAAATAATGCAAAAACCATCGGGTTGCCTCCCGACAAGCGCTCGTTTAAGGTCTTGAGCTCGACCCCTTTGGATTTTCAATTAACGCGTAATGTTGGGTGCATATGAGATGCACCCGTCGAACTTGCCAGGAAGACCGCTCGGATTTGAATCGTGGTGGTGTGTGGCCTTCCTGAGCGCCCCTTCATCTTGGGCAATGTTGGGGGATGGCTCCCCCAAGCTTGAGCTTGTTCCGGTCCTTGGCTTCGCCGGTGACACCGATCTTCGAGTCGGTGGAGCTTTCTTCGGATTCTTCAATGTCGAGAGCTTGCAAAGCTCTCATATTCTCGTAACATCAGTGTCGCCATCATCATTCACCGTGGAGCTATTGGGAGAGTCCTCCATCTTCTCTTCTTCGACCAAATCTTGGCCTTCTTCGAAGCCGGCATCATGGAGTGCACCGATGGAGTAGGGGATAGCATCTTCAATGACCTCGTCAAGGAGGTCCACATAATCTAGCTCCTCATGATATGGCATGTGCTTCATAGCCTTTGGTATATGGAGCTCAACTTCAATGTTGCCGACATTCAAGGTAAGAGTCCCTTCCTGTACATCGACTATTACACCGGCGGTGGCGAGGAATGGGCGTCCAAGTATGAGTGATGTGTCACCCTCCTCCTTGATGTCCATGATTACAAAATCACAAGGCAAGCATATGCCTCCCAGAACTTGGAGTGGGATGTTCTCCGCGATCCTAACCGGCCTTGTAATCCGACCGTCCGCGAATTGAATCCTCATGTCGGTTGGCTTTAAATCCGTGCTGGTATTCAACTTCCAGAACACGGTGAGAGGCATGAGGCTAACACTAGCACCCAAATCAACCAATGCTTTTTGTAAGGGGACGCATCATAGTGTGCAAGGAATCCGGAAGCTCCCGGGATCTTTAAATTTGGCGGGCTCCTTCTCCTTCCTAGTGAACCACGTTCCTTGCTCCGCGAGCATGATCTTCTCCTTCCTTTTCCTTCCCGTAATCAAGTCCTTTAAGAACTTCGCGTAGGACGATATTTCCACTATGGCATCAAGTAAAGGGATATTGAGGCTCACCCCTCTCAAGTATTCGAGGAACTTGGCTAGCCTCTTCTCGATCTTGGCTCTAGCTAGCCGGTGAGGGAAGGGCACCGGTGGCATGAATCGATGCTCATCAATAGGTTCTTCCACTCTAGACTCCTTCTTGCGGCTCCTTCTCTTTTTCCACCTCATTTGCCGGCTCGCTCTCTTCTAGAATCTCCACCACGGGTTCCTTGATTTGAGTCATGGGGGGAGTGGTATCCTTCCCACCCCTTGTCGTAACCGCAACAACCGCGTTGATATGGCCGGTGTTGCCCCGTAGATTTGGCTCGGGTTGAGCCGGTAATTGTTGGTTGTTTCTATTGAGCAACGCAAGTTGCTTCCCAATTTGAGCGACGACGGTGGTGAGAGAATCTTGTCCAGCCTTCAATGTGACGTTAATCTTTCTCTGCTCTGCCATAAACTCCTCCACCTTAGCTTCAAAATCCGAACGTGGTTGAGCTTGCGGAGGGTTGGGATTTCTCCAACCTTGATTATACCCGGTTGGCCTATAAGGTCCCACTTGTTGCCTAGGTGGGAAGTTTTGTTGCGGTGGCCCCCTTGGTTGATAATTCGGTTGTGGTGGTGGAGCCCGAGCTTGAGGAGGTTGTTGAGGCAGGGGGTTCAAGGCACCATCATTATTAGCATAGAAAAAACCCGGATGGTTTCTAGCGGCCGGGTTGGCCCAATATCCGGAACTCCCCACAACATACTGAATTTGCTCCAAAGCTCCTTCTCCATGCTCTCCTCCTACATACATGGCTTGGGATTGGTCTTGACAATCACTCATATGGTTTGTCGGTGCGGATGTAGTAGGTGCTCCTTGCAGCTCCGTAATGTATTTCTCCAACCTCTCCACTACCTTGTGGAGAGAGTCAAATTTGCTAGCAAGCTCCGCCACGGCCATGGCCTCATAAATACTCGTGAGCTTCAAGGAGGATGAAGAATGTCCTCGCTCGTCACCCCACTATTGGTTGTTGGAGGCCATCTCCTCTAGCAAGGCTGTAGCTTCATCGGGGGTCTTTGACAAAATGGCTCCGTTGGCGGTAGCATCAATAATCTGTTTTGTGCCCGGTTGGAGTCCATTGTAGAAACTATGGATAAGCTCCCAATCCTCTATGCTGTGATGGGGGCATTGATGTTGCAAGTCCTTGAAGCGCTCCCACGCCTCATATAGAGTCTCCTGCGGTCCTTGCTTGAAGGACATGAGAGCACTTCTTATCTTCACCGTCTTGGAGGGCGGGTAAAATTTGTCGACGAAGGCACTCGCCAATTCATCCCAAGTGGTGAAGATTCCTTCAGCTTGCGTCCTCAACCAATATAAGGCCTTGTCCTTGAGTGTGAAAGGGAAGAGGCGCAGTCTGATAGCATCTATGGAGACGCCCGGCATTTGGAAAGTGGCACATTTTGATAGGAAGAGCTGGATGTGGTAATGAGGGTTCTCATGGGAATTCCCATGAAAAGGGTCTTGCTGCATCAGAACTACCAATCCGGTCTTCAACTCGAAATTTTTGTCGGCCGCCAACTTCGGCTTAGCTATGGACGAGGTCGTGGAGGAAGTCTTAGGCCGAAGCATATCTCTAATGGAAAAGATCCTCGCCATTCGCGCTGCCAATTCTTATGGTGTCTCGGGATGGGTCATAAAATTCCCTTCCGTATCGAGTCTCCTCTCCGCTCAATCATCCTCAATGTATGTTCGATCTCCAGATCGTATAGTATTTCTTCGGGGTCCGCCGTGGATCTCGTGCACATGCAAGGGAAGACAGAGTTTCAAAGAAATAGTTAGCACAAAGGAAGGGTAAAATAAAAATAGATATAATAAAACAAAAAGAAAAATAGCTAGGTAGGTAGAATCAAACACTATGGCCTCCCCGGCAACGGCGCCAAAAACTTGATCGCGCCCCGGTATTATGCACACGCAACCAAGGCGAGCGATTCGCTAGTCTTATCGCAAGTGCACAGTGTAGCGGCTAGCGGGTATCGAACACAAGGATGGCAAATGACAGTGTCTTCTTCAATTCACCTGGCTATAAGAACAGTCGAGATATATTCATAATAAAGCGGTCACAGTCGTTCAATTGCATAAATGAAATATCAAATTGATAAAAACGCCTAGGGGTAGGGAATCCCCACTACAAACCATATCTCGTCATTGTGATTCGTAGGTTTCACAATTGCTAGACTTGAAATTCAGGTGAACTCGTTGCAACTAAATGTAGAACCAAGCTCACGCTCTCGCGCTACTGCCGGTCTATAGCAAACCTAGGGTAGGATCCAATCTCTTGCAAACCCTAACCTAGGCAAGCTAGCGTGAAGAACAACATCATCGTTCAATCGTATCTCGAGCCCTCTCTCGTGCAAACCCGAGCTACGACCTAGGTTGGGATAGTTCCTACCCATCAAATCTCTTGCAAATGGGTATTGGTATAGAATTGCAATCGAAAACCCTAGTCTCGGTCCAATCTCTTGCAAACCGATTCCAGAGAAATCCAATTGTAACCCAATTCGAATTTCTAGGGCTTCCTATCGAGTTGGGATCCAATCTCTTGCAAATCCCAATCGGTATGAATCCCTAGCTATTCGTATTAAATCAATCCCAAACTAACCATAATCAATCTAGCAATAATTTCATCAATTCATCACAAATTAGAAATAGGGTTCGTAGGGTTCATCCCTACGCCCTAAGATGAAAGAACTACTCACAATTCATTATGCAATTCATTAGAAATTCAATAGAAATATCAAAAGAATTCATTGCAATAGAAAATATATCAATAAAAATGAGGTTTTTAATAGAGAGAGAGACAAACCAATGAAGATTCAATAGCATCCAACAAAATAACACTTTTGTCTCCCTCCAAAAAGCTCAATCTAATCTCCTAAAAAGTAATCTAAAAAGGCTGCAAAAAGTTCTAAAAAACTCTCCAAACTAGGTTAAAAACTGGGGTTAAATACCCCCCAAAATCGCCTAAAAAACTGTGACAAAATTGCCCCTGCGCAGCCTGAAAATCGCAATTTACGCTACAGGCAGCGCGGTTCACTCGGCCGAGTGACAAATGTCATTCAGCCGAGTGACAAACCCTGATGGATTCCAGTAACTTTGGACTTTTGGGGGTCGGCTCATCGGGAGTCACTCGGCCGAGTGACTTTCTTTGTTTCGGCCGAGGGGACTTCTGCACTCGGCCGAGTCGAAACTCGGGAGCTGACTGACGGATTACAGTAGGTCTGAGATTTTTCTTGCCATCATCTTTATGCCACTCGGGCGAGTGGTGTCTCCGTGGTTTGGCCGAGTGGACTGGCGATGGTCTGCCGAGTGCACGCTGATACTAAGTCTGTTGCGTGTCCGATCTGGCCGGCCGAGCGGGCTGTCGATGGTCGGCCGAGTGACTCCTTCACTCGGCCGAGTGACATGCAGAAAATGCCCAATCTTCGTATTTTTGCTCCCTCGTCGCTCCTACGACGTTCTTTCTTCTTCCACTCCTCTCCCATCGCAGAATTCCCCTCAAAAGAGTCACGGGTGACACTCCGGAGCGGGTGCATCTCAGAATCACTCCAAATCGCTCTAAATCTCCTGAAATTCGACAAAAACAAGAAATCGTGAAAAGCATCGTAATATTGTCGAATAATCATGAAAAACGCGATACGAGCGATTAAAATGGCATGCAAACATGCAGAAAAAAGGTGTAAAATATGGAGTGATCAGGCGTTCCTCTTTTTCTGGTGGAGGCATATATGGTGGATGATTTGGATGGGAGTGATTTGGGTAGTGGTTGTTGGTGTAGGGATTCAGGTCATATGGGTGTATGCCCCTGTTGACCGCATATCACGCATTTCCCTGCCACTTGCGAAAAATAATCTTGTGCACCCATCTGAGCATCATAGTTTACCGAGCCATACGTCCCATCTGGTGTCCATATTGCAGCTCCAAATTCACTTGGCTATCGTAAACTAGAAGAACTAGAAAAAGGTCGTCAGTAAAACAAAAAGTAATAAACAGGTGGGGGGTGTAAAAATTTTCTTTTATTCATTTTTTTGAAATGCATAGTCATACAAATACACAACTAAGTCGATATCAAACCGATTGCCACCCCGACAAAGGCACCAAAAAATTGTTACGTTTTAAATTAACCGCAAGCGTACAGTGTCGTATGCAGCGGGTGTCAAATACAAGGAGGTAGTGGGTTGAGCAATGATTAATTATGTACTTAATTAGCTACGCTAATGGTAATGGGAATGGGGGAAATAATCCTAAAAATGTAAAAAGGAAGAAAGGTGCCAAGGGTTAAGCATCACCACTAGTGCAAATTAATCATGATGTTGATTTAGCTTCTCATTCTAAGAGAGTAAAGCAGTCTATGAGATTTAATCTCATTGCACATTCTCTCCCCGTCTAATCGTGATAGAGAGAATGAGGGAAAAAACTTGGATCCCTATCAGAGCCCCGATGGGTCATCAGAGGGTACGATATAGGTGGTTCTAAAGAGTGTGCCCGATGGTTCGTCGACACCTAGCATTAGACAGTAAACCCTCCATTAGAGGCTACAAACCATGACTCGGTAGTTAGGGTTGTCTAGCATCCTACTGATGAGATTGAAATAAGCACACATCCAAGTTATGCCCTAGCAATAATCTAGTAGAATGATATTTGGGGCGTTCAACCTGTATAAATGATCCATACTAGGGTTCCACCTCGCCATAGGCATAAAAATCTAATCAAAGAAACAATAAAAACGTCTTAGAAAGCTCTTGGAGTTACAACCCCCAAAGGGGGAAGAAAACCTATGAAGAAGATGCCCAAATTGCCCACAACAATCCCTTTTAAATTCTCCAAAACCTTCAGCGAATCGGGTTTGAAAATTGGAATTCGCAGTGACACGGTCGTGCTCAAAAGTAGGACGACAGTACTGAAATTCCAGCTTTACAGCCCTGACTTGCAAAAATTGTATAAATCACCCTGAACTCAGAAATTTACAAATAAATATGCGTTGGAATCATCGCAACACGCTCTACAACTAAAAAATAATTTGAAAAATATCCGGTGGAATGAGAGAAGAAATTCTTTATTTGAAGCGCCGTGGTTATTTTGCTCTTGAGAATGACATGGTCGTGTCGTAAATCGACAAGGCCGTGCCGCCTTTAGCTCCCAGCGGCTCCATGTGGCTCAGGTGACATGGGCATGTAGTACGGACGTGTCTACAGGTTTCGTTCTATTTTAGTTTAGGCACGGTAGCGCTGCTGATGCAGCTCTCTTCTTCCCATGATGGTATGATGACACAGCCGTGCATGTGCACGCATGGCCGTGTTGCTGTCACTTTGGCCCTTTTCTTCTTCAATTGATCTCTGATCTTTGTTATTCTCCACTGTCTCCTCTCCCATGCTTCTTCTATCACCAAATTGTATCGATTTATGCATGAAATCCTTGAAATACATAAAAGACATCCGAAGCATCAAATGGATAAAAATGGATAAAAACAGGAGAATAACGGGAATGATATAAATTAAACATGGAAATTGCAGGGATGAAGGGGTGGAAATATGTGCATAAAATACACCTAACAGTGTCGTTCAGATTCTTGTGTGTATTACAACATCATTGTCGCCATATGTTGGAATAAAACTTTACCATGTATAACATACAGAACATTCGTAGGAGACCATGTATCCATGGAGAAAACCACACTACCCATAACCCAAAGAGGCAAGGGAACGGTGGCAATGAAGGCTTGCTACATCCATCTTCGTTGTTTGGGCATGTGATGCTGGAAGCCGTCAATTCTATTTAGGATACAGTTCCAGGGGTAGCTCACAATGCTTCTTGCATAGCTTGTCAAGTACTGCACCAACGAGTACAGTACACCACCTAACATGCTACTCAGCTATCATGCCCCGCTCCCCGGGATACCCGAAAAGTACGAATCTGTCTGAGGAATTCCAAGAGAGGCGGGTGTGAAGAGGAAATGAGATGCTGAGCAGGTCCACTACGCACTGCTAGGATAGTACATGGAATGTTCCTAAACGAAAACAATAACACAAGAGCCATCAACAACACAAGAGTCCATAAACAAAGAAACACTATATATATATATATATATATATATATATATATATATATATATATATATATATATATATATATATATATATATATATATATATATATCTATATCTATATATCTATATATATCTATATTATAAAACAGGGATGTTATCATGGGTTATTGGATAAGAGATGTTGTATAAGAAAATTTGGATAAGAGAAAATGGATAAGAGAAAATGGATAAGAGAATTTGGATAGGTTTGTATGTGATGATGTATTTCATATAATAGATTTGTATGTGAGAAATTGCATATGAGAAATTGGGTTATGTCATATGAGAAATTGGGGGTTATGTCAAAAATTTGAAACACATACTCTTAAAAATTTCAAAACACATACTCTTTGAAATTTCAAAACACATGCTCTGTACGTTGTGAAGGGGGAGTATTTTTGGAGGGAAATCTGAGAGGGAATTAGAGGAGGGAAACTTTTGTTCACATCACACATCTCTTTCTCACGTCAATGGAGAGGATGGAATTTTTGCATATAAGAGAAATGTGAATTTTTGCATATAAGAGAAAGAAGAGAATTTTGCGCTCGCCTGCTAGCTGATCATCCCCCTCCCCCTCATCTGCTGGTAGGGAATTTGGCGTGCCTCCTCACCCTCATCTACCTCCTCACCGTCACCTACTTGCGTGCATAGGTGAGTCTTCTACACAGTTTTTTTTCATTGAATTTATTTAACCATCATCATGAACCCACAATCCCCTTGCAGATCAACCTCTCGGTGAGAGCTGCATCACTTTGGTTAGCAACCTCAAACTCAACCCTTGGTGAGGGCATCATCACAGCTAAGTGTTCTTAGTTTGGGTTTTCAGTTATGGCAGTTATAAGAAAAATTGAATTTTTTAATGAATGTGTAATTTTGTATTATCATGTACCCACACTCCCCTTGCAGATCAATCTCTCGGTGAGAGCTTCATCACTTTGGTTAGCAACCTAAACCCTTGGTTCACAGCTTGGTGTTATGAGTTTGGTTTTTCAGGTATGGAGAAAAATTGATTGAATGTGTAATTTTGTATTGGGCATGTTTTTGTTTTTGGTTAGAGATGTGATGAAATTTGAAGTTGCAATGAAATTTGAAGTTGCAATGAAGTTTGATCAACTTGCCACTCCTGTATTGCCACTTCAAATTTAAAAATTTCATTGCAATTTCTCATATGCCAAATTGCCACTCCTGTATTGCATATTGAATTTGGATAGTGAATGTCATTTTGGTCAGATAGCCAAATTTCATACTGAGAAATTGCATAGTGAATTGATAAGTGGACATGTGGACTTGCTGGACATGTGGATTGCATAGTGAATTTGCATAGTGAGAAATTTGTAGAAATTGCATAGTGAATTTGGATAGTGAGAAATTTGTAGAAATTGCATAGTGACAGGATTTTTGGCTATCTGACTGGACATATGGACTTATCAATTCACTATCCAAATTCAATATCAATTCACTATCCAAATTTCATGCAATACAGAGAAATTGCATAGTGAATCCTGTGTACTGGACATGTGGACTTATCAGTGAATCCTGTATTGGACATGTTTTTGGTCAGATAGCCAAATTTCCTCATATTGAGCAGGATATCTTGAGAAACTGTTATCCAAATTGGGTTATGTCTATTCCTCATATTGATTATGTCTATTCCTCCATAACTCATATGAGAAAATGTTATCCAAATTGGGTTATGGCATATGAGCAGGATATCTTGAGAAATTAGGTTGTCATATGAGAAAATGTCCAAAAAATGTCCAGGGTTATGTCACATACAAATCTATTACAAAAAATTGAGATGTGTATTCAGTTATCTTGAGAGGATAAATGCCAGGAGCATGTTCATGCATCACAAATATTCCTGGACATTTTTTTGTAATGCCTGCAACTGATGATGCTCATATTTCAAGATGTGGATATACTTAATTTTCTTGAGACTGGAAATTTGTATTTATAGAAGACTTTCAAGATGTGAATACACATTCAATTTCTACAAATTTTGCTGGCATTGCTCATGCAATTTTTTAAATCACTCACTCAAACATTCATATTTCTCTTATATGCAAAAATTGCTCATGCTTCTCTTAAAAAAATTGCAGCATATAAATCATTCACAAATTTCTCAAGTTTCTGAGGGACTTCATTTTCAAGCTGTGACTTCATTCTGAGTGACTTGAGAAAATGAAGTCACAACATATAAATCATTCACAAATTTTGCTGGCATTGCTCATGCAATTTTTTTAGAAATTGAATGTGTATTCACATTCAATTTCTACAATGTGTATTCAATTTCAAGATGTGTATAAGATAGGGATGTTATCATGGGTATACTCTTTTTTGGCATTTATCTCTTCTATATATAAGATAGAACTGAAAATTTGGCATGTACTCCAGAGTAGATATATGTGTATACTCTTTTTTGGCATGTACAAATTTTGCAGTCCAGAACTTTGTAGAAACTGAATACACATATATCTACTCCAGAGTATAAACATATATCTACGCTTTTTTGGCATAAGAGATGATGTATATATGTGTATACCCTATTTTATTGAATATCTGGCCACTCCAGAGTAGATATATGTGTATACTCTTTTTTGGCATGTACAAATTTTGCAGTCCCGAACTTTGTAGAAACTGAATACACATACAACTTTCCAGTCCAAAAAATTTCCAGTCCTACAAATTTCCAGGATAAATGCCAGCAATTTTGTATTGGACATGTTACCCAATGAGACTGTAAGCAAATATATGAGCAAATATATATGCAATGCCAGCAATTTGTATTGGACATGTCCAGATATTCAATTTGTATTGGACATGTCCAGATATTCAATGTGTATTTGCAATTTGTATTCAATGTGTATTCAGATTGACTGTAAGCAATGTGTATTCAATGTGCATAAGAAAGAGTTGTGTGATTAAAAGAAATTGTTTCAATTTGCTGAAGTGTAGTTCATTATTTGTAAAAGAGAGAAACTATGTGATTTTGATTATCTGAACCTTAGGATGCTACATTCAAAGCAAAGTCTATAAAAAACATTGTCAACTTTAAACTTTCACTTCAAACTTCAGCCATATGTATCTAATTTTACTTTAAACTTCAGCATTCAATTCAAATTAATGGGTAATGATACGGGGGATTACATATGTTAAGATTGTAGTTTTCTGATTGGGGAACATATATCAATGTTCTATTTCTGGGTATCAATTATTAGAATGAAGGCAAGTAATTCAAAGAAAAAATGGAAATGAAATGTAGAAGTTTTCTGTGGTCTGTTATCAAGAACTATATGGATTTATAAGTTCTGCTGATTTTTTTTTAACCTATTAATTGCATAAAATTAGTGTAATATGTTTTAAGATGAAATTTCACATAGAAAATATATCATTCCACATGTTATCTATCCGCTTACAAACTATGCTTATTACTTATCGCCATTTGCAGGTATGTGTTCTGTTGCTCTTACTCCCACAATGTAGCACTAAAAGGAAAATATATATCATTTGTTTCATCTGAAGCAGAGATTAAGAACCCTGAGGTGGTACTAAAGGCTGGTATCAACCTGTTTGGGGCTTTAGATGAGATCTTTTTTTAATCTATGACAGATATGAACCATTTAACAACGACCATGAGAATAACTGCTACATAACCACTGTAAGTATGAGCAACACATTGGATTTTTTGTTTTACATGTTCAAGAATGTTATCGGGCGTTTCCTAGAGTAGCAGGTATAAAAAACTTGCTTGCAGAGTTATGATGCAACAACACACTTTAAATCTACAGTTGAAGATGTGATATCCATGTACACAATGTACGCTTTTCTAGCTCAATATGCTTACTATGCATTGCTTTCAAGGATACATTTTAGTCCTGCAAAGCAAGTATCTGAAATATACAAGAAGAAGCTTCTATCAAAAAAAATTAGTGGCTATATGTTGTTTTATTAACTGCAGTTATTTGTGTTGGTTTTATTAACTAATATCGTATTTTCCCCTTATCACAGGAGCTTAATTTGGTCATGGATTTGAGCGCTGCCAGTGCTGGTTCCGAAGTGTGAAATGCTCTTATTTCTTCTCCGGTCTATTGATGGCTTTTTTTGCCACTATTTTTCTTCGATTTCCACCACATGAAAATTGCAGATAGAGTTTCCCTATATTTATGAGAAGTCAATTAATGTATGCTATTATAGAATAGAAATTTATTCCCTTTTCCTAAGGACAGTTGAAACAAAGAGCAATGGTTGAAATTTTTTATTGGAATAATATTTCTTTCTACATCATACTCTATTGCATTCTGGGTAAGCTTATGGAGGTGGTTAGCATGAGAACTGTGGGGTTTTTTAATTTTTTTATTTTGTATGTGATGAATGCAATCTGAGTATCAATTGTGGAAAAGTATGACAGGATGGAATAATAGTTAAGCCTATGCATAGCATCAATTTTTTAGTCTAACATGCCAAATATCATAGCAGGATCTTGCTATAGACTAAAACAAATCAGGATCCTGTCAAAAACATCCTATGGATCACCAATGTTTGGAAGTGCTTTAGACTAAAAAATTGAATTGTTACAAAGCTGGGCTCATTTCAAAAATCTCAGCTCATTTCAAAAATCTGGAATCTAATGAGCTGAGATATGAGGTATATAAACAATCTGGAATGTATTTTAATACATGAACTTACAAAGGTGTGCATATGAGGGAGAGATTGAATATGAAACTGCTATGAGGTATATTGCTGGATCATCATCAAACTAAATACATGAAGTTACAAAGCTGGGCCCAGATAATGAAGTTAGGATCACCAATGTTTGGAAGTTAGGATTCCAGATTGTCCATATAAAAATCTAGAATCTAAAAAGTGTAGATAAAAAGTGTAGATAATGAGCCCAAATCAGGGCACTTCCAAACTTTTCATAAAAACCTCCTATCCCTGAGCACTTTAATTTTGAAACTTCCCTCCAACAATATCATCACTTTAATTTTTAAGTCTATATGAATGCATATCCATAGGATGTGTTTGCTATTGTATCAACTTCCCTCCAACAATATCTTGCTTGGAAGTTGATATTTAATTTGCTATTAAATTGGATATGCCAGGCATACTTTATTCAAAACATGCATACTTTATTCAAATGAATATGCATGTTGAATAAAGTGTTTTGGTTTCTATTTTTTTGAACAAAATAGTCAAACATTTTCATATGTGCCAGTAACAAATGTTCATATGATTCAAAATGATGTAATTTGAATTGATACTCAATTTGTTATTTGAATTGTGTATACTCAATAATGATTCAAAATAATTTCAATTAAAGATAATGTAATTTGACAGGATTACAGTCAAGATAATGATCCTGTCACCTGTGATTTCAATTCAAAATAATGTCAACTTGATAAACTTTCAATTCAATATAATGTAATTTGAATTGTGTATACTCAATAATGAATCAAAATAAATTCAAATGTAAACAGAATTTATTTGTATTATCTTTTGAATTAATGCAATTTGAATTGTGTATACTCAATGAGTATGAATTTGAGGTGATATGTTGATATTTGTTGATTGAGTATTAATAAATTCTGAAATTCCTACTAAGCTCAAATGCAATTCCTAACAATAACATATCAACCGAAATTCTAATGTAATTTGAATTGTGTATCCTCAATAATGAGTCAAACTAATATCTGGAAGGGAAATTATAAATTGGATGGAAAATTGGCAATATATGATGGATGGGAAAATATATGCTAGATGGAAAATGCAATCTCAAACTGATGGTGGTCTAAATTTGATATGCAATCTCAAACTGATTTGATATGCAAATTACTTGGTAACTGCATTTTAATAGCTAAATACATCCTATATGAGTGAATGGGTGTGTTTATGGTTCAAATTGTGCAGAACTGATTGTGTGTGTTTTGATTGGGTGTGCAAAACTGATTTTTTTATTGAGATTTGATACACCAATTGAATATGCACCAATTGAATATTCAAACTGATATTCAATTTTTTTGATACCAATTGATGCATATCATATACCAATTGAATTGGTGCATATGCACCAATTGTATATGATATATGCACCAACTGAATATGCAGTTTTGCACAATTGGTATCAAAAAAATTGAATATTTTTTGATACCCAATTTAATATCAAGCCTCCCAAAAAATTTTCAACCAAATTTTTGGGTTTCCAGACGTATTTAATTGGTGCCAGTTTTGCACAATTTTATATTAAATTGGAGGTTTATTAGAGGTTGTTAGCTTGCCAATTCTTGATACCCAATTTTTTGATACCCAATTCAATTTTTTGGGTATCCAATTTAATAACAGGGGAGGTTTATTTGAGATGGCAGTTGTCAACCAAATTTTTGATACCTAATTGAATATTTTTTTATCCCCAATTTGATACCCAATTTTTTATTGCCAATTCTTGATACCCAATTTTTGATACCCAATTTTTTTATTGAGATTGGGTATGCAAAACTGCATATTAATATACCAAATGTGCAAAACTGCATATTCAAATTTGTATTGAGAATTGATATGAAAAAAAATCAGTTTTTGGTAACTGCATTTTAATAGCTGAATACATCCTATATGAGTGAATGGGTGTGTTTATGGTTCAAATTGTTTTGCACCTGTTAAAGCTTGAGTTTAATTTATATCACTGATGCAGAGCTATTCAAATTGGCATATATGCAGAGCTATTCAAATTGGCATATATGCTTGAGCTTAATTTGAAAACTTGAGTTTAATTTATATGTACTGATGCAGTGATATATATGGCATATATGCTTTCAACTGTAAATAGATGGCATAAATGCAGTAATTTGTATCTAAACATTTAGTTACTCACATATAGAAATTTCTGTATGGTTATTATATGCTGGATTTATCTAGCAGGTTATGATGAACTTAGTAGGAATTTTTTGCTATACCTACATTAGAATTTTTTTTGCTTGCGTATGAATTTGTTTATGAATTTTTTTGCTTGAGTATGAATTTGAGTATGAAATTATTTAACTTTCAATTCCAAATGTGTTCAAATAATGATGCAGATATTAGTTCCAACTGTGGTCAAATTTATACTCAATTTGTTCAGTATACTCAATAATGATGCAGTATAGGGCTTTAGATGCGTTAAATTAGTTTTGCATTTTTTTGAGTATACTGGATATTCTAATGTTAAAACACATTAAATGCAATTTGTTTTGAGTATAGGGCTTTATAAACTAATTGAGTATACTCACCGGTGAAATCAGTTCCAAATGCGTTCAAATAGTGATGCAGATATTAGTTCCAACTGTGTTCAAATTTATACTCAATTTGTTGAGTATACTCAATAATGATGCAGTATAGTTCCAACTATGGAAGTGTAATTTTTTTCTGTATGAATGTACAAATAATTTCAGTATGGATGCATATGCAAGGTAACTCTATGGTATGGTTAAACCTATGGAAGTTTAATTTTTTTAGTTCTATGGTTAACTTTATTGTTAACCCTATGGAAGTTTAATTTTTTTCTGTATGAATGTACAAAAAGTTTCATATAACAAGATCATAACATGCCAATAATTTCAGTGTATGTTTCTTTAATGGCAAAACCAAAGTGGGTTTATCAAATTGGGTTATGTTGTATGAATGTACAAAAAATAATTTACTTCTTCTATTTGATACGTTATTGGGTTCACAGTTTCATGTATTATTTAAATTTGACAGTATATTTGATAAGTAATTGTGTTCATATGTGTTCAGGATCATAGTTGAGAAGTAATTGATAAGTATTTGATAAGTTATTTGGGGTCAGGACATCATATTCATGAAATACTCATCAATTCCAGAACATGACAACATATTCAAATTGATGAATATGACAGCATATTCAAATTAATTATCAAATATACTTATCAATTACTTATCAAATACTCATCAATTACTTAATTGGGTTCTGGAATTACTTATCAAATTGGGTTAGAATTTTTTTCTCTACCTACATTAGAATTTTTTTAGGATGCTATATGGAAAAAATTCCTGATGCTATTTGAGTCATTTTTTAGCCACTTGGAACTGCATGAAAGAAAATATGCTATTTAGAACTGGATGAACTGCCAAATTTAAGTCAATTTTTGAGTTCAATTTGGAACTAGATGAACTTCCAAATTTGAGTCAATTTTTACTGATGCTATTTGGAACTGGAATATGCTATTTGTAAATATTTCTTCAAGTTGTAAAGATCTCAACAGGCAGGTTATATCGATAGCCCAGGCAGGTTATATAACTCAGGCCCAGTCAAGTTACTTCAAGCTGTAAAGATTTCTCAATTCAATCATGCCCCGGAAGGTTATATCAACAGCAGCATGCACAAGAAGTATTGATGGGTCCAGACCTAAGACACAATTGATAGAACTCTTTGTAATTAATTATTTTTGGTTTTCCATTTTCAAACTTTGTAGGGAAATTGTTGTTGAAACTGATCCCATGTTTTACATGCCAGAATATGTTTTGTGAGATAATCAATGAATACTTTTTGTGTTATGTGATAAAGGCAGCGTGCATAAAAATCTGTAATGGAAATGTGACTTTGTGATAACTTTTTGTGTTATGTGATAATGGCATCGTGCTTGCTCTTTCCACATCCAGTAATGGAAATGTGACTTAGTGGTGGTGTTCATGACTCTTGAAGAATCTTCACTCTTGCTGCAACTACTGTGATTTTATGTTCATGCGGCTTCCTGCTATTTTGTCGAACGACCATTGCTTAACCTTTTCATTGTTAAATAAATATCTGTTCATATTTTCTATCACATCATCTGTGCTTTTTTCATCTTCTAGGGGAAACAAATTTGAAGTAGTCTCAGACCTCGGCCAGTCAAGGGATGGAGCCTCTAGAGTCTGGACATAGATATTTGCTTGGATTTTTTTAGCTTTACCTGCAAACACATGCTTTGACTATTGTAATCCATTTTTATTGCTCAAAGTCATGTTGCCAATATTGATGTTGCACCCTAAATATCAAAATGTCACAGATGGGATTTTGTGCATCTTTGTAGTCCAAATGAGAGCTTGCAGTCTGAGAATACAGTTTCCCTTCCGCAAAATTTTTGTTCGTTTAAATTTTGGAGGGGGAAAATTTTTTGGGGAGAACAAATATTTTGAGGGGATATCTTAAATGAACCGTGCCTGAGGGCACACATCCTCATCGAATGCGCCCCACCGAAGGGGCCCGCGCCCATGCTGAAAGCGCACATGCCGCTAAATATTTTTACGCTAATTTGTTGAGCTGCGCAATTTTGGCTGTGAAAATAATTTTTGGGGGAACAAAAATTTTACGGGGGAAAATCTTTAATGAACCGTGCCCGCGGGCACGGGTTATGACTAGTATATATATATTCTATGCCCACGAGAGGGTGTCCCAGTGGTAAGTCATTCCACTCCAAAGCCAAGGGGTGCGGGGTTCGAGGCCGATGGCCGCCGTGACTTGGTAATTATTGTAGAATTTGATGTGGAATTATTTACCCTAGGGCTACATCTCCTCTCTCGGACTAACCCGGGGGCCGTTGGGGGCACGGCGGTCACCCCCCAGTTTGCATAGTCTCGACCGGGCTCTCGCCTTACCCTCCTAAAAAAGCCGAAGGCAGGGGGAGGGGGTTGGGGATTTTTCTGGGTTTTCAAAATATATATATATATATATATCTATTCTATAAAATAGGGATGTTATCAAGAAAAATTGGACAAGAGAATTTGGACAAGAGTATACATATACATATATACATATACATACATACATACATATACATACATACATACATATACATACATACATACATACATATCTATTCTATAAAATAAGGAGGTTATCAAGAGAAATGGTGGGGAATTTTGCACATACAACCCCGGTTTTTACATTTTTGCCCCTGGACCCTCACACACACACACTTTTTATTCTTCCCCCCTTTCCGACCGTTTTCCCAGTCCACGTGCACGTGTGCACGGGTTATTTTCTAGTATATATATATATGAGAATAATGGGTATCATACGCCATATGAGATATGCTCTCATAAGCCCTCTCACATAAAGCAACCAAGTACAACCCAATATGGGCTTGTACTTGGTTGTATACTTGGTTCCTTTATGTGAGATGGCATATGAGAGCCTATCTCATATGGCGCATGATACCCATTATTCTATATATATACTAGTATATACCTGTGCCTGTAGGGCACGGTTAAATTTGGATATTTCCCTCTCAAAATCTTAGTTCCCCCGGAAATGTGGCACGATTCATTTTAGATATTCCCCCCCTCAAAATCTTAGTTCCCCTGAAAATGTGTACATGATTCATTTTAGATGGTCCAATATATTTCCCCTTTAATTTTTAGATATTTCCCCTTCAAGGGCGAAAGAATAACAATAAGTAAATGTGGGCACGGTTCATTTTAAATATTTCCCTTTCAATTCTTAGATCACCTAATTTTAAACCAATAACAATAAGTAAAGCACAATAATTGTTATTCAGAGTTCCAAAAAATTTTGGTCCCCTAGAAATTTAGTTCCCACCAGAGAAATTAGTTTTCCCAAATATTTTAGTTCTCCCCAAATTTAATTCCATCAAGATTTAACATGTATCGTATGGGCACCATTCATTTAAAATATTGCCCCCTTCAAAACCCTAGATCCCCTAATTTTAAACGAACAACAATAATCAAAGCATAACGATGGTTATTTATTTTCCCTAAAAATTTAAGTCTTCCCAAAATTTAGTTCCCTTTTCATTTAAAATTTCCCCTATCAAAATCTTGTATCTCTTAATTTAAACGAATACCAATAATTAAAGCGCAATAATTATTATTTAGTTCATCCCAAAAATTTTTGGTCACCCTCAAAATTTAATTCCCTACAGATTCAGTTTCCCCCAGACTTTAGTTCAAGTTTAAAAGTTTAGTTCCCCTAAAATTTAGTTCCCTCCAGATTGATTGAGTTCCTCTTAAAATTTTATGATATTCTCCCAAAATTTTCACAAACCATCATCCTGACTTTTGTCCTAGTCAGTAAACCCATTCAAATGTATAATACATAATAAATAAGGCTCCTGGCAACCTGGAAGTCGGGCATGTCAGATTCTAAAAAATATATATTACACTTTCAGTTGGAAATTTGAGAAGAAACGCTATTTTCCCTGGGAATCGCATTATTTTTCACTAAACAAACAAAATCAGTTTTTATAACAGCTTGAGAACAATGATTCTGCATTCATCAACTCTGCAATTAGGAGTTTCAAGGAATTGGAGCTATACTCAATTATTTATTTACTTGTGATTTTTGCCGCATTTTTGAAAGCGTCATCTTTTTTATTTTATTTTTAAAATAGAGTTCCTTAAGATATATGTTCTCGTTCATAAATATGCTTTTGAACTGAATAAGCCTTTTAATGATACCTAGAATACTATCATGGAATGTTGTATATACTTTTATTGCTCTCACAGATTTTAGTGTTTAGGGATCTAAGATGCAAGGTGCAACAAATCATCCAATTCCGACTAACTACATAAAAAATACTGCATTTTTTCCTCATCTATCGTCGTGACTTCAATAAATCTTTCTCAAATAAAATAAAAAAGCTTATGCAACTTAATTTTTATTTTTATTCCTCAAACCCAATTAATTTTATTATTTACTAAAAGGTCAATTAAAAAACTTTGATGAAGAGACCAAAAACTTTGATTCTATAATGTCAAACAAACACAGAGTTGGTAGACATAAAATTACTTGCTCAAATAATAAGCAACCTAAAACTATTAATCCTAAAATCTGCTCGTTCCAACGAATCACACACATTGATTAAAGCATATAAACAATTTCACTTAGAACTAAAATTAAAATTGAAACTCATATTAAACTTTAGCACATATAAGAGCATCTTTTCAAACAGAAAACTAAAAAAATTTCATTTTTACTGATTGAAATTTATTTTGATACAACACATTAACCAATAATTATTGGACATGCAATTTCCAAGAATCAAACCAACAGAAATAATGACGGTTATAGTAATTGGAAACAACACCCCAAGTAAAATGAGAAAGGAAAAGAACATTTCATTCTTTCATGAATTTAGAAATCAAAACATATTCAAAATCTAAAAACAACAAAATGCACAACATTCTAAAACCCGCAATATCCTAAATTTCTCAAACATACTTCCTTTCAACACATTCACCATCGATTTCTTGACAGCAAGACTATTCAAGCACCCTAACCCTAACCACCGAACCCATACAGAGTCCTCCCCTACCTCTTCAACACGTAGACCACATCCCTCATCGTCTCTGTCTTCCTCCTCACATGCTCAATGTAGGTCACCGCATCACGAATCACATCTATAAGAAGATCGAGGACGCCAACCGTCTCCTCATTGATCAGCCTGTAGATCCGCTTTACTTTGCATCTCCTCGCCTGCCACCTAATCTTCGACTACGTGATGACCTGGATGTTGTCCCAGAGAACAAACCTAAGTTCTTGTAATTAACCTGATGCTTGTAACCAGAAATAACACGAATTTACGACATCGAATTGGCCATTCAACGAATTACTGATGGACACATCCTGCAAAGAGCAAGTAGACCAAATGCATTTCTTTAGCTAGTATGATATATCAATTCAAATACTGGCATCAGAAAAATTTGATGCTCTTGGTTGATGCTACCAAGCTTTTTGTCACAGATCCAACGTTATTAATATCGTATACAGAGTATCTCAACGTCAGAGCATCCTGAAAGAATCGGCTACCACCTTGAGTTTATTTAGTTAATCATTATCTGTTCAATTTTAGGGGGGAAATTGAAATTTTGGTCTATGATACTTGACACTCATCCAAAATAGGTACACACACACACACACACACACACACACACACAGAGAGAGAGAGAGAGAGAGAGAGAGAGAGAGAGAGAGAGAGAGAGAGAGATTGACACTCGTGGAATCCTTGGAAACATCTTTCATCCAAGTAGTGCACCATTTAGATTATGCAAAAAAATAAAGTAATTTTCAGTGAAAAAATAATGCAGGAAATTCGAATGTTACTATAAACTGTGTTCTTGTCCTTAAAAATTCAATCAAACTGCCTATTACAGTTTATTAAGAGAGCAATGATAACTTTTTTCAAGGTCAATCAATTTCACGATGTGCATGTAATGTCATAAACACTATGAAAATATAATTCAATCATCAAGAAGATCCACAAACTCATATGGATGGAACAATCAGTTATAGAATTTCAATCAATTGATGAAATTGAGAACTCCATATAAAACAAAAATAAGAAACTTCCGCCATAACTACGACTGCGATCCTGTCTCATTTCAACTGAATTATGCTTAAATGGCCATAAGTTCTTTTAAATAATATTTTCTTCAATTGCTGCAAAAGCATTACTATTTCCAGACTGTTTGACAGTATTTGCTTCAAATGTATGATGAATTATTTTCAGTTATTATTCAAATTGTGATACCCAATAATATTTAGACATTTGCATTATGGATTCTGATGGTTCCTATTAGACACTGATGGTTCCTTTTTAAAAAAATTTAGGCCATTTTAGAAACTGATTGCAAACTGATGGTTCCTTTTAAAAACTGCCCAACATTCATGCATATTTATGCTATTTTAGAAACTGATGGTTCCTTTTAAAAAAATTTGTACTCATACAAATCTTAGTAATCCCAGTTTATGAAATCAGATGATTGGATTTTTTTAAGAGAAAAAACCCTAGTTTTATATGGTTTGGTGGCTCTAAACCTTTTGGTTTCTAAATAATGAAATTCTAATGTTTTTTCTCACAGTTGATTTTCCAGTTCAAGAAATTTTTTTGAGCAAAAATTCTAATTCTAATTTGAACTCTCATTTCATTGACAGGATATGCATTTGGAGCTCCAAACACTCCAAACACAATTTGAACTATGAATATAAACTCTGAATGCATTAGAATTGTGTTTTGAGCATATCCTGATAGACTCCAAACACAATTTGAACTCTGAACTCTGAATGCATTAGAATTGACAATGCATATCCTGTCAAAACACAATTTCAAAACTCCAAATGCATATCCTGCAAGAGCAAAAATTCTAATGCATATCTTGTCAATTTCAAAACTCAGAGAAATGAGAGTTCAATTGAGCAAAAAATTCTAATGCATATCAGAGAAATATTAGAGCAACATCTTATACAGTTCCAAATGCATATCCGGTCAAATATAAGAGCAAAAAATTCTTGACAGGATGCATATCCTGTCAAATTTCTCTGATATGCATATCCAGTTCCAAATGCAAATCTTGTCAAGGTGGAACACATTTTATCGGACACTGTGTGTTGGAACTCTCATTGCAATGGCAATATATCAGGTTGGAACTCATTTAGCAATATACTCGGGGCAAAAAATTTTGCCATTGCAAATACTGTTGGTTATTGTTCATCTATCATTCTTAATGGAAGCAAACCCACATTTTAGCTTTGTTTTGTGATTTTGTTTCTGCCATACCTCATGTTGATTTGGTATTGACACTTAATATCTTCATAGTGTTTTTAGTGAGACTGTCAATGAGGGTGTCTCGGCCATATCCAGTAAATGTTTTCATATGCATGAATGTTGGGCAGAACCTATGCAATAATATGATAAGAAACTGTGCATCACTAATTAGCTAGGTGAAATTATGTATGAAAAATCATCCAATATAACATAAGGCCTGTAGTAAATACCTAAAGTGATATATCCAATGATTCTAACCATACTAAAATCCAGCATCGCCGAAAAATCAAAAAATTTCATGTTACAACACTCATACCTTTATCTTGGAAATCTTTAGGTAATGCAGCTAGACATTGTTCAAAAGAGTCTCTTTGCAGTAGAATTTAGCAACAATTCCATTATGACCATCAAAAAGCTACAAAAACCAATGACAATGGCATATTAACATACATAAAAAAGAATTAACATAACATTCAGAATACACATTCAAGCAGAACAAAGAATGCCAGAGTTTAAAAATAGGTTGTGTTCATTTCTGCAGCATTTTGATGGTGTATGGAGTTTGTGGGATTATAAAGAATGACTGGAGTTTATAATCCCACACAAACTTTCGAAATGAACACACAAACTTTCAAAATGACTTGAGACTATAAAGAATGTTTGATAACAAACAGACCGAAATGAATACGCAAACTTTCCCAATAGCTTGTGTCCTTTATAATCCCACAGATTCTAAAATTTTCCCAACGTGCTATGATAAAATTTTCAGGTCTCCTAGTAAACAAACAAATTTGTCGATATGGATATCAATTTATCATGCCTTAAAATGTCAAATTTTATTTGACAACACACACACACACACACACACATATGATCGGTCCATATTTTAAACATTTTTTCTGCATATTTTCATGCCATTTCGATTGCTCATATTGCGATTTTCACAAGTATTCGACGATATTGCGTTACTTTTCACTATTTCTTGTTTTTGTCAGATTTCAGGAAATATAGAGCAATCGGAAGCAAAAATGATCTTAAAGGACTTACACATGTACCAGAGCATCGCACATGGCCCTATTAAGAAGCTAACGGTGCTGGAGGACGAGTGGAAGAAGAAGGAACTTCGTAAGAGCGACGAGGAGGAGAAACAGAGAAGTTTGGGCATTTACAGCATGCCACTCGGCCGAGTGGAGCACTCACTCGGCCGAACAAGAAGCCCCACTCGGTCGAGCAGAACGGATACGCACACATAGTCAATTTCAGCATATACTCGGTCGAACGAAGAAAACCTACTCGGCCGAGTGCGAAATCTCACTCGCCCGAGTGGTACAGGAAAATTGTCCAGAGAAAGGCCGACGTTACTGGAATTTTTAGAGATTCTTTGGAGACCTACTCGGACGAGTAGAGAAGCCCACTCGACCGAGTGGAGAAGTACACTCGACCGAGTGACGGTCGAGTGACACCGATGACACACACGCCCAGATTTTCAGACAACCTTCTACTCTTTTGAAATATTATATTATTCCAGCAATCAAAGTATTTCTCTCATATTTTTCTCGGATAGCAGACTTCATGACGGTTCCAACACAGCCTAGAACGCACTAATCGGAGTTCGGATGAAATCTGGAGAATTTCTGCAAGTTGATACTGCAGTGCTGGAATTTCCACTCGGCCGAGTCAGATTGCCACTCGGCCCGAGTGACAGCGGACCCAGATTTTAAGTTGCGGCCTGGGCTGTTTTTGGGCACGATTTTGAGGGGTTTTCTAGGGTTTTTTGCTAGAGTTTTGGGTGGCTATATAAGGGGTTTGTAGCCGTCATTAGAGGGGGTTCCCATGATGTTTTCTTAGACTCTATTTTAGAGGTTAGGCCATGCCCTAGGCCCCCTATTGGATCTAAAAGCTTGTATTTGGATTGAAGATCTTCACCAAAGCTAAGTATTTTGTTCTTGATGCTTGAATCTTTGTTTTTCTATCTTTTTCTATGCAAGCAATGATTTTTATTGATTCTCATATCGTTATTGCTATGCTTGAGTAGATTTGTTGTTCTAGGGCATGAGGATGAACCCTATGGATCTAATTTCAGATTTGTGATGAATGAATTTCTAAATTGCTAGAATTGCTAGGTGGTTAGGTTGTGATCGATTTATTACTGATAGCTAGGGATTTCCATCGATTGGGGTTTGCAAGAGATTGGATTCTAATCGATGGGAAGGCCTAGATATTCGATTTAGGTTTATAATCGAGATTTTCAAGACTTGGTTTGCAAGAGATTGGACCAAAGCTAGGATTTTTATTATAAATCTATACCCATATTCGTTTGCAAGAGATTGGACGAATACGAACTATCACAACTTAGATCGTAACTGGAGCTTGCACGAGAGTGGGCTCGAGGGGCGATTGAACGATGATGTCGATCCTAATGCTAGTGGCTTAGGCTAGGGTTTGCAAGAGATTGGGCCCTATCCTAGGTTGCTATAGACCGGCAATAGCGCGAGAGCGTGAGCTTGGTTCTCTATTCAGTTATGACTAGTTCACCCCAACACAAGTCTAGTAATATTGAGATTCACTATTTATAAGGATGAATGACGATCCGTAGTGGGGATTTCCTAGCTCTAGACTCTTTTATTGTATTGAATTCGAATCGCTATTTGACCAACATCCTTATCATCGACACCGACATCCACCAACATTTCCATTATATCATACCATAACCATCTCCACCAATAAAACATTCGTAGTCGAGCCAACCTAGGATAGATTGGAGCCAACACCACCTCCTCGTGTTCGATACCCGCTCGCCACTTGATCGTGCACTTGCGATAAAACTACAATCTTTCTTCGGGTGAATATCCGGGGCCGACCAAGTTTTTGGCGCCGTTGCCGGGGAGGTGTTTCCCGTTGAGTGCCAATTTGTCATAATTAGGTTGATTAGACTACGAAAAAAATTAACAAAAAGAAATTTTCACCCTCGCCATTATTAGCATTTCTATATTCTCTTGTGCCACTGATATTTTTCTTCAGGTATTTGTCTTTGTTGATCAGGTTAACCGAAAAGCGCAATGATGAGTACAGATTCTGACCGGCAACATGATGAAACTTTTGCATCCCTACTGGAGGAACTCGTGGATGAAGTTCAGTTCACGGGACCTATTGCCATCAATATAGAGGACCACCTTGAACAACTATTTGCCACCTACATCATTGATCAACTCTCCCAGGACGGAACAATCAAAGGCAACATTAGGGTCGATATCAGAAATGACAAGATGTATCTTGAAGTTGACGGAGTCCCTCAACCGCCAATAAATGAAGTCATAGAAACATGCACCGAAGAGATCAACGCTCGAGAAGAGCTACCTTGTGATACCCACGTTCAGGGAAGTATACTTGATGAATCCTTTTGTGACACCGGTTTATACACTGACTTATCCTTAGATGGCAGGTGCGAACGAGAGGAGAGCGGTAGTTCAATTGATTTGGGAGCAGTGTTACCTGAGCAGCTGAGAGAGGATACCATGAAGATAGCTATCACATCGTAAGAGGATATTGAATTATTTCCAGGGAAGTATCATCCACCACTGTTTATTTCATATATTTCTATAGACGATCCTCTTTGGAATACTTTTATTATGAGTGTGAATTTTTTGCAGCGAACTGATGCATCCTATTCTCAGCAGGGTACAGGTGGAGTCCTTGTGGGAATGCTGGGGGATGCATTGCTGGAGTTCGTTTGAGTCCGTGGACACATGCATCCGGCGGAGCCACGGAAAGAGAAGTTGGAGCAGTTGCCTGCACCGACAAAGATACTGGATCCGCCTTTTGCTATAGGTGATATCAATCCAGTAGTGTAGAAATTTTATGCTTTCAATAAACACGAATCCTCTCGATAGCAAGAGGACCGTATAGATTTGATTGAATAAATATCACCTCATATGACGTCAACAAAATTTTTTACACCCAAAACCCATTATATAAATTAATCGCCCTCTTTATATTTTGATGTGTCACATCTTTTTGCTCACCACAATCGAGCATTTCTTTCAAATGAAACCTTACTTTCTTATTCGTTTGACTTGATCACGCTTTGCAAAGCCATGACATTTTTGGTCAAGTCATTTGAATAAGATTGTTTGGTATAAGCTTGTGGGAAGGCTCTCTCATGCATCATTGTATATGCATGTAGTTGCATTAGGATTTCATGTCATTCATTTCGCCATTTTCATTCACCCCCTTATTATTATCGTTGTTCCTCATATTCTTTCATTATGATCATATTGAGGACAATATGAAGTTTAAGCTTGGGGAGTGCATTTCCATGCCATTTAGATGCATTAGTTGCATTTTTACTTTATTTTTAGGGTTTTTTTTAGAATTTTTCAAAATTTTGCATCATCTTTTTGAATTTTCCATCTTATTTTCCTTTTATGTGTGTTCATGCATCATGTTGTGTGCTTGCTTTTCTTTTCTTTCCTCTCTTTTATTTTTTATTTCTTTATTTTCCGTTCTCTTCTTCTGCTAGATGAGTTTTGTATGATGATATCTCTTATTGCCTTACCAACCATCACGATACTTATTATTCCTTGCCATGCTACTTTGAGTATTCCATAGTCTTGCAATCCACGTGCTTGCAAATCTATTTCTTTTGATGATTCCTCTACATGAATGCATGATATTAATTGAAACTGAATATATGGATTAGTGTTTAGTATGATTTTGTTGGAAATGCACCAAGATTCACGCATCATTAGTATATCTGAAGCATCAGTTTTATTGTCTTATTCACCTTCTGTTGCATGCCTGATATGGTTGTAAACTTTACTGCTTGACTTCACTATTTATTGAAATGATTGAGAATATCCATGTTTACATATGAGTTTTAGTTGAAGTATTATTTTATTGAACCGTTTGTGCACATCTTAGAGTGAACCGAGTGCCACATTATTTCTTTCTCCACGTATATCTTTTTATTCTCTGCATGTCACTTGAGTTCACCTCCTAAAGCTACTTATATCGCATCTATTTCCAAAAATCCCTACAAAAGAAAAGGGTTGCGCCAAAAAGTCCAAAAAGCCAAAAAGGAGCCAAAAATCAAAAAATTCAAATCAAATTGCTCCTACAAAAATCCAAGAAGAAAAATGAGAAACAAAGGCAAAAAAAATATTTCTCTATCTCATTATTGGAGCCACAAAAATACTTGGGAAAACCAAGGCAAAAATCCCATTTTCCACTATTATATTCCTTTGGATGTGACGCCTCAAACTAAGCTTGGGGGGGTGAATTCATTTGACCAAATGAGTGAGTATGACATTAGAGTAGAGACGTGCATGAATGGGAATATTCGATAATGCTTCGACTTTGCAAAATATATTAGATATGGAGATTTTTCATGATTTGAAATAAATATGTGAATGCCATAGCTCTTATTCTATTCTCTATTGCATGTTTGGTGTGTATCTTATATGCTTCATTTATAACTTTTGATTGAAAAGTGCATCACCAACATTCGTATATTAAATTCTATGAAATGCATGATGTGGATATGAGTTGATTGCATTAATTTAGGGAGTCCCTTCCTTTGTTCTTAAAAGCTTGCAAGTACCATGTTTAAATAAGATATGAAATCTTTATAGCATGAGATTCGTATTTTCTGAGTTATCGTGATGTGTAGCTTATGGCTTGAGATCTGAGAGAATAATCTAGCGATCCCTTCCACCTCGTTTTCTTTCTTTTTCATTTCATTTCCTTTGTATTCATGTCCCGAGTTCGTCTCTTTACTTATCTTTCTCGAGGACGAGTAAGAGGCAAGTTTGGGGGATTTTGATCGGTCCATATTTTACACATTTTTTCTGCATATTTTCATGCCATTTCGATTGCTCATATTGTGATTTTCACAAGTATTCGACGATATTGCGTTACTTTTCACTATTTCTTGTTTTTGTTGGATTTCAGGAAATATAGAGCAATCCGAAGCAAAAATGAGCTTAAAGGGCTTACACATGTACCGGAGCGTCGCACATGGCCCTATTAAGAAGCTAACGGTGCTGGAGGACGAGTGGAAGAAGAAGGAACTTCGTAAGAGCGACGAGGAGGAGAAACAGAGAAGTTTGGGCATTTACAGCATGCCACTCGGCCGAGTGGAGCACTCACTCGGCTGAACAAGAAGCCCCACTCGGCCGAGCAGAACGGATACGCACACATAGTCAATTTCAGCGTATACTCGGCCGAACGAAGAAAACCTACTCGGCCGAGTGCGAAATCTCACTCGCCCGAGTGGTACAGGGAAATTGTCCAGAGAAAGGCCGACGTTACTGGAATTTTCAGAGATTCTTTGAAGACCTACTCGGCTGAGTAGAGAAGCCAACTCGACCGAGTGGAGAATTCCACTCGACCGAGTGACGCCGATGACACACACGCCTAGATTTTCAGACAACCTTCTACTATTTTGAAATCTGCTATCATTCCAGTAATCAAAGTATTTTTCTCATATTCTTCACGGATAGTAGACTTCATGACGGTTCCAATGCCGCCAAGAACGCACCAATCGGAGGTCGGATGAAATCTGGAGAATTTCTGCAAGTTGATGCTGCAGTGCTAGAATTTCCACTCGGCCGAGTCAGATTGCCACTCGGCCCGAGTGACGGCGGGCCCAGATTTTAAGTTGCGGCCTGGGCTGTTTTTGGGCACGATTTTGAGGGGTTTTCTAGGGTTATTTGCTAGGGTTTTGGGCGGCTATATAAGGGGTTTGTAGCCGTCATTAGAGGGGGTTCCCATGATGTTTTCTTAGACTCTATTTTAGAGGTTAGGCCATGCCCTAGGCCCCCTCTTGGATCTAAAAGCTTGTATTTGGATTGAAGATCTTCATCAAAGCTAAGTATTTTGTTCTTGTTATTTGAATCTTTGTTTTTCTATCTTTTTGTATGCAAGCAATGATTTTTATTGATTCTCATATCATTATTGCTATGCTTGAGTAAATTTATTGTTCTAGGGCATGGGGATGAACCCTATGGATCTAATTTCAGATTTGTGATGCATGAATTTCTAAATTGCTAGAATTGCTAGGTGGTTAGGTTGTGATCGATTTATTACGGATAGCTAGGGATTTCCATCGATTGGGGTTTGCAAAAGATTGGATTCTAATCGATGGGAAGACCTAGATATTCGATTTAGGTTTATAATCGAGATTTTCTAGACTTGGTTTGCAAGAGATTGGACCAAAGCTAGGATTTTTATTATAAATCTATACCCATATTCGTTTGCAAGAGATTGGATGAATACGAACTATCACAACCTAGATCGTAACTGGAGCTTGCACGAGAGTGGGCTCGAGGGGCGATTGAACGATGATGTCGATCCTAATGCTAGTGGCTTAGGCTAGGGTTTGCAAGAGATTGGGCCCTATCCTAGGTTGCTATAGACCGGTAATAGCACGAGAGCGTGAGCTTGGTTTTCTATTCAGTTATGACTAGTTCACCCCAACACAAGTCTAGTAATATTGAGATTCACTATTTATAAGGATGAATGACGATCCGTAGTGGGGATTTCCTAGCTCTAGACTCTTTTATTGTATCGAATTCGAATCGCTATTTGACCAACATCCTTATCATCGACACCGACATCCACCAACATTTCCATTATATCATACCATAACCATCTCCACCAATAAAACATTCGTAGTCGAGCCAACCTAGGATAGATTGGAGCCAACACCACCTCCTCGTGTTCGATACCCACTCGCCACTTGACCGTGCGCTTGCGATAAAACTACAATCGTTCTCCGGGTGAATATCCGGGGCCGACCAACACACACACACACACACACACACACACACACACACAGAGAGAGAGAGAGAGATAGAGAGAGGATTTACACATATTTACAATGCTTAGCTGCTCTGAATTGTACAGAGTAGTGAGTGATTAAAAAAACAAATGTGAAAATCCTTTTTTATTAGTAAGAGATTTAAAAATAAATAAATAAAAATGTACATCTCTTGTTTTGAGAATGCACCCTCCCTGCAGAAATACTCTAATACACATACAGAGGAAAAATGCTCAAACCCCCATAAACTACACCAAATAGTATTCCTTCCTGTGAGCCTACATGAATAAAAAATGCACACAAAATAAAGGGACAGTTTTGCACACAAAATAAATGTATAGTAAGAGATGCAAATTCATACCTGCTACGTAATCCTAAAATGAGAATTTGTCCTGTAAGGACATGGAGATTTTGTCATATAAATTCTATTCCAATTAAATAGGATTACATAACCATGAAAAGAATTTACATAGCCAGGAACTTGTTGAATAAGAATATCCAGGCATTTCAAAAACTCTCCAGGAACTTGTTAGTGCCATATCCTTATTGGGGACATATGCTTATTTGATACAATTAAATAGAATCTAAGGACAATGTGATCCTTATTGGTGCCATACCCTTATTCCAATCAAATTTGTTATCAAACAATTAAATAGAATATCAGATAACTTATCGAATAGGATCGCATAGCCAGGAACTTTGTCCTGTAAGGATAAGGCACAAACTCTCATAATTGGTGCCAACTTCCTATAAGGATAAGGCCAAGATGAATATCCTATTTAATTGGAATAAGGATATGTAATAAAGAAAAGGTCCATGTTACTCTAAATGATTCTCAGCAGCAATCTAAATTTTGAGAACATGTGAACATATTTGAAAAAGGCAATGCATTGTGCTATATTGTATAATAGATGGTAATAAAAAGGCTACAAAAACAGCCCTTTGTGTTATCAAAATTAGATGTATTGCAAGGTAAAAAAGAACGGATGTTTGTATCACATTTAAATCAGATATATCAATATCAGATATATTGCAAGGTAAAATTAGAAACTCATGTAAATTCCTTCAAGATAATTAATTTAGAAAAAAATAGCAACAGTTGGACGTTTGCATCTCATTTAACAATGTGAAACCAAAATGATCATAAAAGGGTGGAAAAAAGTACCAGAAATTGTTTGGACCTGCACCTTGAGGGAACAAACGCCTAATTGTAAATACCCATCCAAATAAGAATAACATGCAACTTGAGGGAGAAAATCAAAATGAAAATAGGGCATCCTAAAAAACACCAAGTGCTGTTTAGCTAATAAAACTACCATCTTGAGGGTGGCTGCCACAAAATGAGAATAACATCCAAAACCAAAAAAAATCACAGCCTCTTTATTCACCTTGACATTTAGTGCTTCTTCTTGATTCTTTTGGTCTCTGCATTCACACATCTAAAACAAATAAAGATCAACACAAAATGAAATGGGTAAGACTTAAAAAACACACCTTGAGGGAGCAAAATTATTGAAGCTCTGAACTGGTCTGCATTCTATCACAAAACAAAATAAAGATCAAAACTTCCTTATGAAGAGGAAATTTCAAGCCCTATTCTAATAACATGCACCTTGAGGGAGCAAAAGCCATTTTGTAAATACCTATCCAATTAAGAATAACATGCAGCTCGAGGGAGGAAAACAAAATGAAATGGGTCAGCCTAAAAAATGCCGAGTGCAGTTTTGAACAAAAAAATTCCAGCTTGAACAAAAAAAATAAAATGGATCACAAAATGAGAATAACATCCAAAACAAAAAAATCCCAGACCCTTCATTCACCTCTGCATTCAGTGCTTCGTCTTGATTCTGTTGGGCTCTTCATTCACCTATGCATTCACCAAAAACAAATAAAGATCAAAACAAAATAAAATGGATCAGACTAAAAACGTACCTTGAAGGTGCAAAATTGTGAAGCGCTATTTTCACCTCTGCATTCAGTGCTTCTTCTTGATTCGTGAAGCTCTTGAGGGAGCAAAAGCATGATTCATAATATCCCTACTGTTTGGCTTTCTTCTGGAAGATATTGCAGAGGACCAAGGTGAAATTCGCCCCTTTCCGGCAGGCTGAGGTTTCTTTTTGGAGCCAATCAGCTAAGTCTTTCTGATCACTCGCCCCTTTCCGATCAATCGCCCCTTTGCGGCATCCGTACGTCCCATGTTGGTCGGAGCCCTGCGATTTGGGCTGAGGTTTTTTACGGTGGGGGAAGAGAGAGAGAGAGAGAGAGAGAGAGAGAGAGAGAGAGAGAGAGAGAGAGAGAGAGAGAGAGAGAGAGAGAGAGAGAGAGAGAGAGAGCAGGTGCTTTGTTTGGAGGCATGGATAATGCCGAGGTTTTTTGGGAGATAAAGTTTGAAATTTGAAGTTTTGGTTCTCCGAAACACTTTTCTTCCCCTGAAAAATTAATTTCCCCCCCAAAATTTTGTTTCAAACTTACAATTTCAAACCTCATATCAACTATTTTCCCTCTAAACTCAAATTCTCTTTCCACAATTTCAATTTCTCTCCACTTATCCAATTTCTCTTATCTTATCCAATTTCTCTTGTCTTATACAATTTCTCTTAATAATATCCCTTATTTATACCCAATTTCTCAACTCTTAACCAAAAACTCTTATCCAATAACCCATGATAACATCCCTATTTTATAGAATAGATATATATATACACACACCCAAAAATGTACCAAAGAACGTGAGCAGTCAGAATTATCTGCGCACGCCCCCTCTGTTCGGTGTTTGTAAGTATTTTTTTTAATTTTTTTACAGTAGGTAGATATACTTGTTATGTAGCTTCCCATAAAATTTCAGGTCAATCCAACACAGTTTGAGCCTCCATTCATCGATTTCAAAAACTTTGCAAAAAACTGTCCAGAATTTTCATCGATTTCAAAAACGATGCGCAAAACTGTCCAGAATTCTTGACAGTTTTGCACAACATTTTTGAAATCGATGAACAGAGGCCCAAACGATGTTTGATTGACCAAAAATTTTGTGGAGAACTACATAACAAGTATATCTACCTACTGCAAAAAAAAGTCAAAAACAAATACTTATAAACCCCGAACAGAGGGGGTGTTCGCAGGTATTTCTGCATGTGCACGTGCGCTGGCACATTTCCCTCATATATATATATATATATAATATGTATATAATATACTAGTCATAACCCATGGCTGCGGGCATGGTTCATATAAGATTTTCCCCCGTGAAATCTTTGTTCCCCAAAAAAAAATTTCCATTGCCAAAATGTAAAAGAACAACAAAGTAGCGTAAAAAAATTTAGCGGCACGGGCGCCTTTGGCGCAAAACAACAAATTCGGCGCAGGAGCCTTCGGTGCAGAACAAAAAATTAGCGTAGAAACCAAATTCGGCACGGGAGCCTTCGGCGTGGCACAACAAAGTAGCGTAAAAAAATTTAGATGCCACCTTCGGCGCGAAGGAAACAGCCCGAGAACAATCTCCTCCTGAATGCAACATGAAGCATTGCTTAACGTGCGTTTATATTTCATATATTCACGCACCTCTTCTTTTGTGTTTTTCCGTTATTTTCCGCCGTCTCGTATCCATTTTCTCGTATTTTCTAGTTTCTTTCACTTCTCCGTGTTTTTGCATGTTTGCAGGAGTTTCCCAGCATAGGGGACACATAACGAAGATATCACATGTCCCCGGAGCAACGGGAGGAGTCACGCGTGATCCGGGGGTCAAACGACAAAGATTTCTATCTTTCAGCCCCCCACCCGATCGGTTGGATACAGCCAGCCGATCGGGTGATGCACGCATTTACGACCCAGACAGCAGCTGAAGCGAAGTGAGCATTAATCGACCGGGTAGGAGACCGGTTCAGCCCGACTGTCTTCTCTGGAAATTGAAGCTGAATTCAAACTGATCGGGTGACATTCACCCGATCGGTTCATCTGTAGCCGATTCCCCAAAGAGGCGACCCAGAGAGCTGACCCGACGGCTCGTTGACTGAGAGAAAACGTCTGAAGTTTCTGTTTATTTTGGCGATGTTTCCAAACGATAGGTTGATCTATCAACCGATCGGTTCACCTGATGAGCTCAAGATCCAAACGACCAGAAGCTTCCGCCAACCGATCGTGTCGAGTGACCGGGTGATGCTTCTAAAAATCGCTACCGAAGTTCGCAGCAGGTCACCCGATCGGTTGATTCTTCACCCGATCGGGTGATGTCGTTATATATATATATATTAGCCCTAGGTTTTCAGAAACGAGAGCTGAGTTGTATTTTCTGTTTTTTCTCTATTGCGACGGCTGGAATTTTATACTTATTTGTAAGTGTTCCGATCTTAGTAAAACTTTGATATTATCTTAATTGCATTACTTCTACAGTGTTTCTATCGCCCGATTATGTTTTTAATGGTCGATTTTCATGTAGATCGCTTTTTAGCTATAATGTGTGAGTAGTTCCCAAATCTGGAATTTTGGTGGAAACCCCTTCGTGGGTTCTCCCTAATGCGTCCATAGGACTAGGAAATCGAGAGGGATTAGGAATCTATTGGTTACGCGGGGTGTTTCACTGTCATCGGCAGGAAAAAGACCGCCTTTGACCGTTGGGCCAAGGGGGAATAAACTTGGCGGTTGACTCCCTAGCCATAGCTCATGCCCTTAGCGTAGACATCGAATCCTAGCGCGTGGGAACGGCAGGATGAGATGTTGGGAGTTATTGTTGCGAGTTTAGTGCTCCTGGAGTCGGTCAGGGTTAATAGACATGGTAATGCCCACTGACCGAACCCGGGTAGTCCGGCGTATCATCATGGGCACCGACCGGAATATCGGGCCCACGGGACGCTGGTATCACTCTTAGAGGCAACGTCTCACCATTAGACCCTAATTACGATCGTTATCCTATCCGCCGGTCGTATTAGCGAGAATCATATGATAGGGTGGAAACTGAAGTCCCGGGTTTCCCTTTATATTGTTTATCACTCGCATTCTATTTCCGTGACAACCATCTACCGATTCGGGCTAGCTCACCCATGGGGTGAATTTGGTCCTTTCTGACATAAGCACAACCACGCCTCCCTGAGTCCGACCCCCACGCCACACTACAACACCGTGCACTTGCGGTTATAAATATTTAAATCTCGCACCCCCAATCCTATTGCATACCTTGCACATGATCATGCCAACCGTGGGGACGTCAAGCTTTATGGCGCTGTTGCCAGGGAGGCAACGTGCTTGTTATTTTTGGATCTTTTGAACCCTTGAGTCTAGCTCACATCTCTATCTCGCGATAATTTTTGCATTCTTCTTTTTCGTTTTTATTTTCTTATTTTTATTTTATATTTTTATCCGTTTCTTTCCCTCTTTTGCTTCACGGGTGTTTGTTGCTTTTAATGCGTAGGAACACAAGGAGTCTTGACGACTTGATTCCTGTTGATCCTGAGATAAACGCCACCCTAAGGCGTCTGGCCTCAGAGAAGAGAAGAAGAGAAGAGCCTGAAACCATGGGGGAGAACACCCCACCTCATAAGTCCCTGCTGGAGTACTCGATGACATCCATCTTGTCCACCTCCACCATCCGACATCCTGCTATTACGGTGCAGAGCTTCGAGCTCAAGCCGTCTTTAGTGACGTGGATCCAGTAGGATCAATTCTCTGGGGCACCCATGGAGAGCCCCATCGAACATCTGGACTCCTTCCTCGAGAAATGTGGCACCTTCCGAATAAATGGTGTCACGGTTGAAGCAATCCGTCTGAAATTATTCCACTTCTCTTTGCAGGATAAGGCCAAGCTGTGGCTTAGGGGAAAGGACCCGAACATGTTCATCACTTGGGAAAATCTCTCAAACGCCTTCCTGACGAAGTTCTTTCCTCCGGAGAAGACCATGAAGCTGAGGAGTGAGATCTCCTCCTTCTCCCAAGCCAGCCACGAGTCCCTGCATAAGGCTTGGACGAGATTTAAAGAGATGCATCGAAGATGATCTCATCACGAGCTTCCCAAGTGGCAAATAATTAATCTGTTATACAACGGATTGAGGGATGACTTGAAGTCTTCAATGGATGTCACGACTGGGGGGTCCTTTATGTCTAGGAGTGAAGAAGATGCTGGACAAATTCTTGAAAACATGGCATCGAACAATGAGCGGTGGTATGACGAGAGAGCCACACCTAGATCTGGGGGTATCCACAGGGTCGAGGACGTTGACAAATTATCCAGCAAGTTTGACTTGCTATCGACCCAGATCTCAGCGCTGATGGTAGGAGCCGGTGGTGCCGGTACACAACATATTGCGGCTGTGAAAGCAGAAGTCATGGGGGACTTCGAGGGCGGTGACATCTCACCACCGTTGGACCAAGCGAGTGCATTATTCTATAATCCTACGGGAAATGCACCGTATCCACCACGGACTAACTCCAATCCGGCCTACTCTCCAAACAACCGGAACCACCCCAATCTTAGCTACCGGGCACCGTATCAGCCTCCTTAGCAGTAGCAGCAGCTAGTGTATCAGCCGCCTAGGAAACCACAGCAGCAGTTTCAGCAGCAGCAGCCTCCACAACAATATCAGCAATACCCCCCAAGGAACTAGCAGCCCATTCAGCAGCAATATGGCCAGCAGAGGGTCATCTCCCTGGTTGAGTCCCTCTTGACTCAATACATTACCAACCAGGAGAAGATAAATTCGAAGCTGAAAATGGGACAAAGGGCTCTCACTGACCAAGTAACCCAGCTGGGGTTTCAAGTGGCGAACCTTCAAAGGTCACAAAATCTATTGCCGCCACAACCGAAAGTGAACCTGAGGGGAGCAAACCAGACTTTGGCACTCACGCATGAGCATGCGAATGTGTCAGCTATCGTGTTGAGAAGCGGAACACAAATCCCCACAAGAGTGCCCGCCAAGGAACCGGAAGCACCGTTGGTCGTAGAGCGACCAATTGAAAAAGCCAATGACAACGGTGCTTCCTTGCCAAAGACTACGACTCCTGAGGGAGTCCCTGAAGAGGAGAAGAAGAAGGACGAGGAAGGGAGCCTAAAAGTATTCAAGCCCGTTGTGCCTTTTCCACAACGTCTGGCCCAAGCCATGATTGATGAGAAGTATGGCAAACTCTTTGCCATGGTCAAGGATTTAAGCCTTCAAATCCCCTTCCTCGAAGCTATTGAGACGATTCCCTCCAACTCAAAATTTTTAAAGGATTTGGTGAAAAGAGGGTCCAGGAAGGAGAAGGTTGTACTAACGACGGAATGCAGCGCTCTTATCCAGCGAGCAAATCCGCCTAAGCTTATGGACCCGGGGAGCTTCTCTATCCCTTGTACGATCGGGGAGGTAAAGATCTATCGTGCGCTCATCGTTCTTGGAGCGAGCGTCAGTTTAATGTCCCTGTCGCTATATAGGAGGATAGGGATGGGCGACCTGGAGCCCACCGATATGACCCTACAGCTTGCAGACCGATCGGTCAAAAATCCGGTGGGGGTTGTAGATGACCTGCCTGTCAACGTAAGTGGGGTGCATGTGCCAGTGGACTTCATCGTCATGGACATGCCTGAAGATACGCATACCCCCGTCATCCTTGGACGGCCTTTCATGGCCACTGTCGGCGTTTTAATAGATGTGAAGAAGGGAAAACTTTCCCTTAACGTTGGCAACAAAAAGGTCAAGTTTGACTTGGGGTTGTCAATGAAGCACCCCAACCCCCCGGATGATCCAGGATGCAATATGTTGGACATAGAAGAAGAGAGAGTTGTGGAAGCAGGCACCTGGAAAATACTTTCAAGGAACCCCCCGACAGCTTGGGGGACTTAGAATAACATGACGGCCTGAAGAAAGATGATGTTGCTGGGAAAGCGGATGCGACACATACGGTCCCTCCCAGATTTCAAAAAGCCCATCCGACGAGGAGGAAAGGGAAAGAGTCCATGGGGCTAACCTGTGATGAGATCCGGATCTTGAAACGAGTGGCGGTAGACGCCAATATAAGGGAGAAGCCCCCGGATCCCGTCGACGACGGCAGAGTCATCGAGCAAGTCTTCTTGTCACCGACGACGACACCAAAAGCCACCACCTCCGAATCTGAAGCGATGCCGATCTTAGGACATCACCCTCGTCCACCTTGAATATCATCTACGGGCGTCGAGCAAACGACGTTAAACAAAAGCGCTTCATGGGAGGCAACCCATGCTCTAAACTTTCATCTTCGTTTTAGGATTATTTTTAGTTTTAGTTTTTTCTATTTTAATAATTAAATCCAGCCGCGGAAACTTCCGTTGGGAGACTTAGGCCATTTGTGAATTTTTGCAGGAAACAAGCCCTCACCCGATCAGGTGACCAATCAACCGATCGGGTGAGACGTATCAGACAATGGCCGTATCTGTTCTCCAATGAACCGGTCGGGTGAAGCAATATGAAACCGGGTGGCAGACCGTGTGAACTGGACCGAAGTCTCGGAAAATTTGGGAATTGATCAACCGATCGGTTGATACGAAGTGTGGTCGGGTGACCGACCAGATGAGCAGCACTGAACTCTCGGGAAAAACTGTGAAGCGGCCAACTGATCGGTTGAGTTCTCAACCGATCGGTTCGCCTGTAGCATCTTTTCAACAACTTTTTTCGACCTAATTGTCAACCGATCGGGTGAGATTTCACCCAATCGGTTCGACTTAAACCCTATAAATACCCGCCCTCCCCTGTTAATCTCCCCTTTCACCCAACTTTGATTTTTCTCGCCGTTTCGAATCCCTCTTCCCCCAACCGGCGATGATACTCCCTCAACCGACCACAAACCCCCTAGATCAATTCCCCCACTCTCCATCTCCTTTCCTCCATCGATTTCCCTCTCTCCATTTTCGTTTTTACCCCCACAAAAACCCTAATTTTCACACTTTCCCCCCATTTTCGAAATTTGCTGAAAAGAAGCGCCGCGGCATCAAACTCCATCCCATTGTGTTGTGTTGGATCATCTACGAGCAAGGATCTTCGACTCTACTGGGTAACTTCGCTCCTTAGCTCAATTTTATATTTTTCCCTAGAATTTCTATTTGCTCGATTGCCTGTGTGTGTGTACATTCCTCACATTTTTACATTCACTCACGCACACACACCCACATGGCCCGGGATTAAGATAGGGGTAAGGGTATCATGCGAGAGGAGGGGTCATCTTGCAAGAGACGCAAGACTTCACGTCCACCACACTCACGCCCTCCTCCTGCACAGCCTGCACAACCCCAACCCAAACCTATCATCCCAGCTGAGGACCCATTGATGGGCCCGCGTGGCTACTGCTTTAGGAATCAAGAACAAAAGGATTTCTATCATAGACTTGATGCGTGGGGGCATCTATCGACCAAATTTGCCCATAACCAACCGCTTATCGATCTCGAGGTATTCACCGAGGTCGAGACTCTTTTCGCAAATTTAGGTTGGTTAGCTTTCCTAAATGCCACCGCGGTGTCCTACCCCTCCATCACAGTTGAATTTTTCTCCTCACTTGCTTGTGAGTCGGGGTCGGTCTTCATCTTTCGCGTCTGTAACAAAGCCATTTGCACCCACCTCGATACCATCAACAACATCTTTGGTTTTCCCATCCTTGGGGACGACGCTATCCGTCCCTACAGGTATCCCCCCGAATTTGACGTCGATCAGTTTTGGTTCCGCCTCACCCTATACGCTCGCTATCCCCGAGGTAAGGCCAAGGCCTCCTCCATCATTCACCCCATCTTCCGTCTGGCCCACCGAATCATTTCTTGCACGTTTTTCCCCAGGGATGAGTCGGGCACCGTGACCATTCCTGATCTTTTCATTTTGTAGGCCATGACCTTTCCTTTCGTTCGCGGGGATGACAAGATTTCTTTTAGGGCCCCTATCGTTCCCGTCCATGCCGGTGCTTGGCTTGTTTCCAAGCTTCTTGAGATTAGCCATGCCGGCAAGGGCAAGCTTGGTTGTGGGGGCCTTATCACGATCATAGCTTCTGCTCCCCAGTTCAACATTGTCATCCCCCAAGATTTACCCACTGCCGCAAGACCCTCACGTCTAGATCTCGCCGTCCTGTGGCATATTCACATGATTAAGCCCCGCCCCGATGGCCGTTTCACCTTCTATTACAGACACCCCCCGGCTCCATATACCATTCTGCCCAACCCCGCATGCATGACTATCCAGCTTGTGGCAGACTGGACATTCCCACCTGATCCTGAGTTTCTTGGGGGGTTACGTCTTCCTTTTATCCCGGGCGCACACAGACCACCTTCTCCTGCCGTCCACTTATGCAAGCAGGACATTCCTGCGTCCCGTGGAGACCCTGGGGCTGGGCCTAGTAGTGTCATCCTTGCCTCTGTTCACACCACCACCGTCACCACCTCTCCGGTCCGCACGACCACCACCTCCACCTTTTGTCGAGCCACTTCTACTCGCCTCCGTCTTGAGAGTGAGTTAACTGCATTGTAAGCTGGTGCATCTTCCTCCACATCCTCGGTCCCATCCTCCTCCATCTTCACTCACCCACGTTTCCTCGCACTTGAGAGGAACGTGGCCGCCATCCTCTGCCTTCTCACTCACGTCCATGGACCTCCTCCACCCACACCACCTCCCTCGCCACCACCTTCACCCCCTCAACGATTTTCCCCTCCGCCATCACATTCTTCACCTCCACCATCACCCCCTAGGCGACCATCCCCTCATATCACCACTTCCATTCCCACCACCTCATCTACTCCAACCGTTTCCATTCCCTCCACTTCACCTCCGCTCACAACCGCTTCCATTACACCATACGCGCGTCGCAAAAAATTGCAGGTGCTCTCACGTTCACTTCCTCCTCCATCCTCACATACCCCCGTACCCCCACCATCCACCACCGCATTGGTCGCTCTTTCACTCCCACTCACCATCACCACCACTCCACCCATTATTCACACATCCTCCACACCCACCGATCCATCACCTCGACCACCTTCTCCACTTCTTTGCACATCTGTAACCTCACCTCTCCACTCCCCCGCATCCTCCACATCTTCCACCGAGGAGGACAAGGATGATTCCTCTCCTGCTTTTTGATTTTATTTTGTTTTTTGGCCTCCCCCTTGCATATCTCTGCATTTTCATGATCACATCATATCATTAGCATTATCATGTCTAGCTTGGGGGAAGTCAATTTTTCTGTATTTTGTCGTGTGATGTTTTCTTTGTGTGCTTGTTATATTGTTGTGTCGTGTGATTTGCTATCTTTATTTTATGTTCATATGTCGTGTTGTGTGCTTTTGTTTACTTTCATTTTCGTACGTGTGTTTTTCTTGTTTCTCATTTCTTTGTGTGTCGGTGCGTATTCCCCCCATTTTCATTGCCCTCCCGTGTTTACTCTTATTGCATTGATGTCAATGCAAGTTTCAGCTTGGGGGAGTCGCACTTCATGCGTCATTTGTGTCTTTTTCTTCGTTTTTGAGTCGTTTTCATCGTGTTTTTATTTTTTCTTTTCTTCTTTATATCTCTTTCTCCTAGAGATGACCCCTATGATGAATTTCCACAAATATCACACACACACACACCTAGCATGGCTTCGATAATCACATTCACTAACCCTAGAAAGTCGAGTCTTCTTGCATTTCATGCATCGTGGGTCCACTTAGCTTTTTTGTGAGTCGTGTGTCGTGACTAGCTGTTTGGTGTGCTTCTACTTTGTGATTGTGCTTTATATACCTGTCCAGGAATGCCCCCTAGATTATCATTCTTTGATTTGAATATGCGGTATTTTCCTCTCTTATCTGCTTCTGTATGCATGAATATATATATATACTAGTTATAACACGTGCCCGCGGGCACGGTGCATTTAAGATTTTTTCCCGCGAAATCTTTGTCCCCTAAAAAATATTTCTACAGCCAAAATTTAAAAGAACAACAAATTAGCGTAAAAAAATTTAGCGGGCGCCTTCGGCGCGGATAGGTTGGTTAGACCTCTGCTTGACGCCCAAAAAACTCAACCCGCCTCGTTGAATGCACATTCGCTGTATATTTTTTGGGTCTCATTTTTTTTGGGTCATTTTTGAATGAAGAGTATTAAGTGATGATGATGCCAATTTCAATAAGAAAAGCTTTTGTATTCTCCCAAAAAATTTTCTCCCAACCCAAAAAATTTCCCCCCCAAAACTTATGTGACATTGCCACATAGGACAAAGTTCAAAAACAGCCCTCATTTGTAATATAGATAATTAGCGTAGAAATACAGTCTTTTTTTAAATAAGTAAGAGAGAGAAAGTTTGGGGGATAGAGAGAGTTTGGCGAAATTTTTTTCCGCCCGCTCGTCCGATCGATCATGGTGGTTCGCAACATGGACAACGCATCGGCGCCACCTCCTTCGCCGGCGGCTTCGTCGAAGCAACCGCGGCCGCCGCCCAATACCGTCGATTCCTCTTCCGTCGCACAAAGGTGGGGTCATTTTCCCGATGGACCACCGATTTGTATTGCCCTTTTTAGTAAAGGTGGTTGCTGTGACATTGCCACATGTGACATTGGCTTTAAAATTTTTTTAAAGCCAAATTTAAAAGAAAAACAAATTAACTTACAATACTTAGTGGCACAGGCGCCTTCGGCGTGGGTGCTTTCGGCGCAGAACAACAAATTCGACGTAAAACAACAATTTCGACGCGGGCGGGTGCCTTAGGCGCGGAACAACAAATCAGCGTAAAACTATTTAGCGGGCGCCTTCGGCGCGGGCGCCTTCGGCGCGGGCGCCTTCGGCGCGGGCGCCTTCGGCGCGGGCGCCTTCGGCGCGGGCGCCTTCGGCGCGGGCGCCTTCGGCGCGGGCGCCTTCGGCGCGGGCTTCATATACATATAACCCCCATGGGCACGGTGCATTTAAGATTTTCTTCCGCGAAAACTTTGTCCCCCAAAAAATATTTCTACAGCCAAAATTTAAAAGAACAAATTAGCGTTAAAAAATTTAGAGGCACGACCGCCTTCGGCAAGAAACAATAAATTCGGTGCTCCTTCGGCGCAGAACAACAAATTAGCGTATAAAAATTTAGCGGGCGCCTTCAGCGTGGATAGGTTGGTTAGACCTCTGCTTGACGCCCAAAAAACTCAACCCGCCTATTTGAACGCACATTCCCTGTATTTTTTTTTGGGTTTCAATTTTTTTGGGGTCAGCCGAAATAAGCTCAGCCGATATAAAGTTCTCTTTTGCATACTTGTAATTTAAGTTGCATTTTTTTGGGTTTCATTTTGTGTGTGTGTGTTTTGGTCATTTTTGAATGAAGAGTATTAAATGCTGATGGTGCCAATTTCAAAAAAAAAAGCTTTTGTATTCTCCCAACAAATTTTCCCCCAATCCAAAAAATTTTCCCCCCAAAACTTGATGTGACATTGCCACATAGGACAAAGTTCAAAATCTGCCCTCAATTGTAATATAGATATATATATATATATATATATCGTATGCTTCATTTCGCATGTGTCGGGATTCCACAGTTAGGACTAGGATAACCCATTTTGGCCTACGCTCTGATTAGCGAAAAATCTCCTTTGTCCAAGTGTTTAGAATCCGATTTCTTTTTTATTTTACTTGGTGCAAATCCCCTCGTCGTGTACCGTTCTCCCGCTTGGGAGAGTACACACGTGTATATACCCCAAAATCCAAAAATAAAAAAAAAGGAGAAAAGAAAAACCCAAAAAAGGAGAAAGGAGAAAAGAAAGAAAAAAATATATATGTATAGCCAAAAATCGAAAAAAAATACATATATCCAAAACCCAAAAAAATATGTGCGAATATTTTCCTACCTACCGAGAATAAAGGGAAGGCGAGAATTTGCACCGAGTGTTCTACTCCACATCATCTTAACCCCCATCGCTTTCGAAAACACTTGGAATAGGGAATTTCTAGCTATTATCTAGGCGATAGTGTGGTGATGTCCAAGTCCCAAGCTGTGGAGTCCCTGACACATGATACGTTTCGATTCTCACTTTCCTCTCATGCATGCTTGAGCCATATATTCACCGCTTATTTCAAATCGAATCGATATTTAGGTCTTTTCTTGGATTTGTGTATATGGAGCTTATAGCACAATGTAGATAATGACACCGTCTACTAGCATACGACCGCACTCACTCGCGCTTCACCGTGTGGGCCCACGGCACTTGTCTGGACTCGTTTCCTTTGGTTTAGTGTTGTGATTTGGCGTTTGCTTACTTGGTGTGTCGTTTTTGATTTTGTTGGCCCTGACGGGCGATTTAGGATTTAGAGTTCTCTTTTTTCTCTCTTTCTCTCTATTTTCTCCCTCTAAGCTCCTACTCTCACTCATCTTCCTCGAGGACGAGGAAGGGTTCAGCTTGGGGGATTTTGACGTGCGTTTATATTTCATATATTCACGCACGTCTTCTTTTGTGTTTTTCCATTATTTTCCGCCGTCTCGTATCCGTTTTCTCGTATTTTCTAGTTTCTTTCACTTCTCCATTTTTTTGCGTGTTTGCAGGAGTTTGCCAGCATAGGGGACACATAACGAAGATATCACATGTCCCCGGAGCAACAAGAGGAGTCACACGTGATCCAGGGGTCAAATGACAAAGATTTCTATCTTTTAGCCCCTACCCGATCGGTTGGATACAGCCAACCGATCGGGTGATGCAAGCGTGCACGACTCGGAAGTAGCTGAAGCGAAGTGAGCATCAACCGACCTGGTAGGAGACCGGTTCAGCCTGATTGTCTTATCTGGAAATTGAAGCTGAATTCCAACCGATCGGGTGACATTCACCCGATCGGTTCATCTGTAGCCGATTCCCCAAAGAGGCGACCAGGAGATCTGACCCGACTGCTCGCTGACCGTGCGAAAACGTCTGAAGTTTCTGTTTATTTGGGCGACGTTTCCAACCGATCGGTTGATCTATCAACCGATCGGTTCACCTGATGAGCTCAAGATCCAAATGACCAGAAACTTCCGCCAACCGATTGTGTTGAGTGACTGGGTGATGTTTCTGAAAATCGCTGCCGAAGTTCGCAGCAAGTCACCCGATCGGTTGATTCTTCACCCGATCGGGTGTCGTCGTTTTCTATATATATTAGCCCTAGGTTTTCAATAACGAGAGCTGAGTTGTATTTTCTGTTTTTCTCTATTGCGACGGCTGGAATTTTATACTTATTTGTAAGTGTTCCGATCTTAGTAAAACTTTGATATTTTCTTAATTGCATTACTACTACCGCGTTTCTATCGCCCGATTATATTTTTAACGGTCGATTTTCATTTAGATCGCTTTTTAGCTATAATGTGTGAGTAGTTCTCAAATCTGGGATTTTGGTGGAAACCCCTTTGTGGATTCTCTCTAATGCGTCCATAGGACTAGGAAATTGATAGGGATTAGGAATCTATTGGTTACACGGGGTGTTTCATTGTCATCGACGGGAAAAGACCGCCTTTGACCGTTGTGCCAAGGGAGAATAAACTTGGCGGTTGACTCCCTAGCCATAGCTCACGCCCTAGGCGTAGACATCGAATCCTAGCGCATGGGAACGGCAGGACAAGATGTTGGGAGTTATCATTGCGAGCTTAGTGCTCTCAGAGTCGGTCAGTGTTAATAGACATGGGAATGCTCACTGACCGAACCCAGGTAGTCTGGCGTATCATCCTGGGCACCGTCCGGAATATCGGGCACATGGGACGCTGGTATCACTCTTAGAGGCAACGTCTCACCATTAGACCCTAATTCCGATCGTTATCCTATCCGCTGGTCGTATTAGCGAGAATCATATGATAGGGTGGAAACCAAAGTCCCGGGGTTCCCTTTATATTGTTTATCCCTCGCATTCTATTTTCGTGACAACCCATCTACCGATTCGGGCTAGCTCACCCATGAGGTGAATTTGGTCCTTTCTGACACAAGCACAACCACGCCACCCTGAGTTCGACCCGCAAGCCACACTACAACACTGTGCGCTTGCGGTTATAAATATTTAAATCTCACGCCCCCAATCCTATTGCACACCTTGCACATGATCACGCCAACCGTGGGGATGTCATTGCTCAACAACTAAATTTCCGTTGCATAGTATGCCTTTCTATATTGTTTTTCTTAATTCCTTTTTAAAAAAATTGACAACCAATTTCTAATTATGCTTTCCAATGAAAAAGTCCAAATAGGATGACCATATTTCTGCTAATGAATGCATTCCCCATTCTTAAGCATGCAACTGAAACTGATATTCCATCTCATTCATTTGATTATCTCATAATCAACAGATGAATGCAATTTCCTTTCTTGCAATTTATCATGTTACTCATCCTTTAGACTCTGGCGGGCATATGAGGTTGTTCTCGGGATGAAAAAGTATTTTGGTGGAGTTGAATAGGCCATTCTCGGTCTGAGTTTTTTTGGGAAGAGATAGACAGAGTTCAGGTTTCAACGTTTTGGTATTCCCCCCAACCCATTTCACCTCCTCCTAAAATTCAAACTCAAAATTTATAAGTTCCCTCCAAAGTTTTCTCAAAACCTCATCTCAACCGTTCAATAGTCATTATTAAATCTTAGCCATCTTTCTATCAACATGTTTGTCCTCGTCAGCTTATTTTCTGGTTAATCCAAGAAAAATAGGATAGATTTCTCATAAATCTAATTCAGTTAGTATATGATAAATTGAGCTAGTCAGCCCCAGGTTTCAAAAACAGTAGTCAAATGTAATATAGATAGTCATAACACGTGCCCTCGGGCATGGTTTATTTAAGATATCCCCTCAAAGTCTTTGTTCTCCCAAAAAATTATTACCCCTTCAAAATCTAAATGAACAAAAATTTCTCTTCGGTGTGGGCGCCTTCGGTGCGGGGTACCGCTCGACCCAATCTTCTTCTTCTAGTTGTATTCAATAACTCTTTCATTTGTAGGCGTTTCACGTGCCTTGTGGGAATTAATGTTTTGATGATTGTCATAGGATGCATAATAGTCAAAGCTTATCTTTAGTGTATTTGTAATGTTAGGGTTTATTTGTATGATGTATGAAACAATGAATTAATGTATGATAGTTGGAGTGGTTGCGTATTAAAATTTGGGTTGTTTGGCATCTTCAATTTCATGTCATACTTTGATGAAAATATGAAGGGCACATGGGTTAAGCATACAATTTGCATAAAAATATTGAATTTACAATCACATCTTTTGTATCATTCTTCATGTCATATTTTGATGTAAAAATGGATATATCAACTTGAAGCTTGAAGAAAACTAAAGAAACCTGAAGCATCGTGAAATCTAATTAGAGTTTAAATGCATATGTAAGCTCACCGTATGTTTTCAAACTAAAACAACCAACTTACGGTTTGAATGCATATAGTTTGAATGCATACAACTAATTAGCTGGTTCTTTTAATTTGAATGCTTATAGTTTGAATGCATCAAGAAAGAGAAAATATCAGCAGAGGATTAGGGTTTAATCTAATTAGAGTTTGAATCCATCAACAAAGATACCCAAGCAAACACAATCTTTCCAATTCCAACATATATGCATTCAAACTGTGAGCTCACTTCAACATACCAAGTCATTCTGATGTTTTCTCTTTGTTGATGCATACAAATTACATGTCTTCAAACTAAAACAACCAGCTTACACATATGTCTGCTTGCATACTTGAATATATCAGAACATGCTATAACGGGCTATATCAGACCTGAAATATAAATTTGGCAACAATTAGTTTTTGCAACAACCAGCTTTTGTAATCTGGTTTCGAAACAATGTACACTGCCTATATCCATACAACCGAATACAAATAGAATACAAATATGTATGAAGAAGAAGAAACGATTGTCATTAATTAATTAAACAAATTTTTCTGTTAGCATTTACATTTAGCATACAAATAAGCTTCAATCTACCACACTTTGTTTGAATGCAACAGAAACTGTTCAAAACAAAAGCAAAAAAACAGAGCGCTACAATGTTCTTCAGTTTCTTCCCAGGTTTGCTGCTACAAAAGGCCATACAAAATATAAGGATTAAGCTAAAGCCTACAATCACTAATATCCTTGAACAACCAACATATAAATAGTTCATCCAAACGACTATGCAAAGGGCCGCTTCAATCACTAATATCTCGGTAGCCATGCTACTCCCAATCGGTTGGAGCAGGGGCAGCTTCTATCGAAGGAGGAACACCATCCCAACTTGGAGGTGCGACAGGAACACTTCCCATCGGTGGAGCAGCGGCTACCCAGCCATCAGCAACAATTGCAGATGTACAGAATTATTCACTGGTCAGACTCGACCATTAAAATACCAAAATGAAAATCAATTTGACAAATACAAAGTACACTTCCATGGAAAAACAATGCAGCCCATAAGGCATCTTCTGACATTGATATCACATGCATGCTAAACATCATGACACACAAGGATCTATATTATATGCGAATAAGCAATAATGATAAATAAGGCATAATGATCACATGACATCGAATCACATAATTACAAATGTACGTAAACATTACAATTCTTGCTACCTGCTGATAACATATCCTATGTGTAGTCCATTACATGAATGAACAGATGCTTGAGATGCTTAAAGTGCTAGCAACCTAGTTCTGCACTGGGCTTAAAGAAGAGGTTGTTGATCAAACACATCCTATTGTTATAGTGTATCCTTAATTAGCTGTGTAAGTACTGCATTACCTGCAACTCTTTCTTGATTTGTTGCATTCACTCCACATGTTCATTGGCTTGATGTAGTTCATCTTTCTTTTCTTCTTCCTTTTCCAGTCCATTGCTTATTGTGTCTTACTCGACAGATAATCATGTCTTACTCGACAACCTTATCGGATGTTAATTGTTTACTGAGCTAAAAAAGAACACATTGAAAAAATAATTATGTAATGCATTATGGTGCAGTGGACGTGTGCTAAGAGATCACTAATTTCCTGTGCTTTCATGTTGTTTTCTGCATAATTCAACCCGAAAAAGAAAATAGTGTGTTATTTTCATTAAAAATGGGTATGTTGTTCATAAGATTATAACTGACACTGCATGTAAGAACATAACTGACACATCATGCACATACCTGGCATTGAATGAAGCCACCAGTTCATACCTACAGATAATCATGTCTTACTCGACAACCTTATCGGATGCTAATTGTTTTCTAAGCTGAAAAAGAACACAGTGAAAAAAATAATTAAGTAATGCAATGGCTCAGACATGCCCTTTCCACAATTCGCTACAACTGTTGCCAGCAAATACTTGCTTATTCCCAAGTTGGCTTGCCATTATATAGGACCTGGTTAGCAGGGCAAATCATCATCACCCCATTATACTCAAAGCGAACATATCAGGCCCACCGGCTACTCAACTGGATCATTAAAAACCACTATATATAAGAGATATATGGAAGTGTGCTGAGAGCACATGAATTTCATGTGCTTTCATGTTGTTTTTTGCTTAATTCCAATGCAAGACGCATTGGCTCGTGCTTAATTCCAACACAAAACAAAGTGGCTCGCTTTTAACCTCAAAAAGCTAACAGGGTGTTGTCTTCAGTAAAAATTTGTATGTTGTTCATTAGAACATAACCGACACTGCATGTAAGAACATAACTGACACTGCATGCACATACCTGACATTGAATAAAGCCACCAGTTCATAGTTTGTTGGCAGCTATGGTCATTAAAGCACATACCTGTCACATCACCGCATTCATTTGTTGGGTCTGCAAATCAATCCATATTGGGGGGAAATTGTCAATAAAATGTGGTTTCAGATTTCAGAAAAAATTTGTCTATAAATCAATACATACCTGAACTGTGAACTGATGCATAGATACATTGAAATGCAAACTGTGAAAACTGTGAACTGATAACAATAGCATATATTTCCAGCATGTAATCAAAAAGCACCAAAGTATTTCAGATGTTCAATTTGATATCCAGCATGTATTTCAGATGTTCAATTTGATAATTAGCATGCATTTCAAATTTCTAGCATGTATTTCATATTTCCAGCATGTATTTTAGATTTTCAGCAAGCAAACTGTGGACAGATAACAATAGCATATTCCACAATAACAAAATATTGTGGAACTTGTACTTATCCGGATGCATAGATGTACCGGATGCATATAATTGTACTAATTCCACCAATAAGCATCATATCCTGACACCCAATTTAGCCTTTAGCAACCACCGAATGAGCATAAGCAAGAATTGTTTCAGTACAATAGAGAGTTGTTTCAGCATAAGCAAGAATTCAAGATAACACTTCTAACAGAGAGACTAATTCTCCTACTCCCCCATTTTGGATACCAGATATAGAGCGGGAAGCATTAATCATCCCTCTTTTTATGCGATCTTGCTAACCTTCTCAATCAGAGCTTCAACGTAAAATAACATAACATTTCCTTATATATGTGAGGAAACAGCATAAAACTATAGAATACACGATCCCCCTCCTGCAAAAATATCTAGACCAACACTAATTCACATCAGCCAAGCATGGCTTTGTTGCATTGATAAAGTGTCAAAAATTAAACAATAACCATAGAAAATCAAACAATATAGGCTTGCATGCCTATACGAAAACAATGAATTAAGAAAAACTAATGATGTTTATAGCATTGCCATTAGGATTTTCTGACATCATAATGAAAGGATCATCTAAACATGGTATAGTTCAAACCAAATATAGCAAATGAGTTTGCAGTTTATGACTCATTGCATAAGTACCACTTGATTGGAAGACAAACAAAGGTCATAACTGCTGATACAATAGTAAAATCTCGTCTAAAAAATAATATTATGAGTTAAAATAGTACATGATGTCAAAGTTACGATGATCTTCATTGGACCAAAATTCTTGACAGAGTAAGAATGATAGACACCAGAAGGCATCAGAAACATCATCGATTCCAAGAGCATTAACCATTGAACTAAAGAAAAATCCCTCAATTAAGCGATCAAACATCATCAACATCTTTGTGATGAGCATTCCCCACCGAACCACATCCAATACGCAAATCTTAGTTCAAAAAAAAGGAAAAAAAAACCTTGGGATGCTAGTATAAGAATCAATAAAATAAAATTCAATCATTGGGATTCATCATGGAATAACTACAAATGAAACATAATTTAATCATCCCTAGCATTCGGATACTATTAGCTCAATTAGTATGGACAAAAAAACTTTCTAAATTACCAAATTAGTATGGAAAAACATACTAAAACAACTCAATAAATGAAGGCCCAAAGTGATAACTCAACTAAATAATGCTTTTTTTCCATGGCGACATCAAAAAGGTCAAATCTTGTTAATACACACAAAGCACCAAGAGTTATCCCATAATTCAACAAAAGAACCTAATTCCTATTTTATCATAAAAGAACCAAGCGTTACGGTAATCACCTTATGAGCTGGAAGAACTTCTCCTCTATTGGAATGGGACTTGAGAAGAGCTTTTCCCATCAAACCGATCTCCTCCTATGAAAGAAAAGTAAATAAAATAAAACATAAAACAATTTGGTCTAAAAGAAAAAGGTATGGAGTTAAAAAGTAACGAAAACAAAAAATGACTTATGGATAATACATTGGAAATAATTAGGTACAGACCTCAGAACTGATACATTTAAGATTTAGAATAGCATATCCGTTCCTTTGAGCATCATCTAAGACTAAGATTTCAGCTTTCTTTAAAAAATAAAAAAAATAAAATGGTTATATATGAATTGGACTTGAGTTGAAGAAAAGAGTAGAAAAGAAAGAAAGAGCAACATACCTTCTCCAAACTAATCTTCACATCATCCCAAATACTTGAATCATGCTTCCTTTTGTTAAGGGTTAACAAACAACACAAAATTTTGAATCAGCCTTCTTTGCCCAAAATGCAAAATGCAACCCCAAACGCCCCAAAATTGAATCAGCTTATTTGCCCAAACGATCCAATCAGACATGCAAGAAGATAGAAAAGTAAGCGTTAGTTCCTTTACCCTTTAAATAAAAATTAAAAAATCCTCGAGATTCCTTCTGGATGCCCAGCAAATCTTGTGTAGGGTTTTTTTGAGTCTTGACAAATTCATCGGAATTTTTCCAATCAAGAAGCAAATCCTAGAAATATAGAAAATAGATACAACAAACAAAATTAAAACCCTAGAAAATAGATATACAATGAACACAAAACCTGTAGATGATGAGATCGCCATATTTTTCTTCCCTTCCTCTTCTTCCTCTTCTTCTGGCTCATCCTCGTGATGAGATCGTCGTTTTTGGGGGCATGCTGCAAGGATACACTACTAAAAAAAGGACTTTTGCCCGCGTTTTTTTAACATTCCCAACGTTTTTGAAGCGCTAGCAAATGTTTTCCCAACGTTTTATGAAACGCTGCAAAGACGTTGGGAAAAGTGGGCGTTGCTAAATGTTTTCCCAACATTTTGGTGAAACGTTGGGAAATGCCCACTTTTACCAGCGTTTTCTTGAAACGTTTGGAAATGCCAAGACATTGCTTGAAACATTGGAAAATGCCCAAGATATTCCCCAACATTTTCTTGAAACGTTGGGAAATGCCAAGACATTTCCCGACGTTTGCTTGAAACGTTGGGAAATGCCAAGACATTTCCCGACGTTTGCTTGAAACGTTGGGAAATGCCAAGACATTTCCCGACGTTTGCTTGAAACGCCCAAGACATTCCCAGTGTTTTTTTAAAACGTCGAGAAATGTCCAAGACATTCCCCGGCGTTTTCTTGAAATGTTCGATGTTTTCTTGAAATGTTGGGAAATGCCAAAGACATTCCCCGTTGTTTTCTTGAAATGTTGGGCCTATGATACAAATTAAATACAAATATATTTTAATAAAATTTCACTATTGTGTTTCCTAAACGTAGAAATCAAAGAGTTAAGCGCTCACACATGCAACAACTTAATTTCTTTTTTTAATTCCATATGGATATATGAAATAATAAGAGAACCAAATAAATGTAATTTCTCATTCTCCTGTTGGTAAGAGTAAAACATGATCAGACCTTGCCAATTTGAAAAAAGAAACCCAGAAAAATACTCGATCAGCTAAATGTTGTTTTGTACAATGATTGGCATTACAGTTAAAAACTTTAAATGCTTCTAAAACATCAACAATTGCATGACAAATATGTTGAGCAAACCATATTTGCTGCACGATACTTCAGTTACAATGCAAAGCCAAAGTTTTTGAGAAGAAAGCAAAGATTGCAACATTTGTCTTGGCTCAAAGTCCTTACATATGTACTTCTTTGCAGTCATATATGGTCTCGCAGTTGCATTGATTCTCCATCGTACTTAAAATGTTACACTTGTATATCCACCTAATAACCCTGCCTCATGTTCTCATCGTACCTGATCTTCTCTTCCTGCAATCCAAACATTGAATATATCTATTAGTCAAAACAACGAAGAAATTTCAGTCATTTGTAAACTTTCTTTTTTCTAATTTGGTTGCCATGATAAAATCATTTTCCAGTGAGAATGGGAGATGAACATTAATGAACTTACAATAAAATTGAGTACATTTTACAATTATGTAAACATATATAAAAGAACTCTATGCAATCTCATAGGAGAAAAATTTAATTGTATTGATGCTGATAGAGGGAACAAATATAACGTACACACAAGATTTGATTTTTAAGTTAACATTCGGAATTATTACATATCAGTCTCTTTATATTCCTAGTATAATTTTTATAGTTCTGCTGAAAACTAATAAAAATATACAGACTGTTCTTATTAGTTTAAATCTCGTTATTATCTAATTAATGGTCATTTTAATATAACCATTTTTGTTGTTATCTCCTAATAAAAGACGTAGAACAACAGACATATCTACTAGTAGTGGAGTATCGACTACCCGGTAATCACCCAACAATGGTCTAGCTCCTTCCATCCATACAACAAGGGTCTAGTTCTGAAATTGCAAAAATGATTCTATAGATACAGGTGGAAGAGCAGATCCACTATTATTCATGTTTCCAATGTTATAATATGATAACTACCCCATGCCCAGGTGTGATCACCTGCATTGTGATCCTGTTATGGAATAAGCAACTGTCAAAATTGATTCTGCAAATTAAAGATGTACATGAAGAGACCTGCACTAACAATGTTTCCAAATAATAAAACTCCTATTAAAACAATATTATAGGATAAGTTTGATAGAAAAATCTAAACTGTTACAATCTACTTCAAGGATATTGAAAGTTGCAAGGCTATCTCGAATTGGGAGAAATATATCCTTTACACCAACTTTTTTCTTTAAGGGGATGCACAAATCTGAGCAAATGGCACACATGTGTAAGAATGACGCATTTACTCCTTATTCAAAAATATGATAACCCAATTTCTGAAAAGAAGATTTTAGACCAATTGGTCTCTGCAATATGATATACAAAATCTTAGCAAGGATGCTAGTTACTAGATGGAGAAAGATTATTCGGATCCAATTCATGAAGCATAGCTAGGCTTTGTTAGGAGTCAGAATATCATCCATGAAGTAATGATAGTACCATATCTCTGCATTCATCATCAATAGCAAATTCAGAATGAAGCATAATATCCAAATCTAGAATGAAGCATAATATGACTAATATCAGAGGATGCATGCAATAGATTAAGATGGTACCTTGTCTCAAAAGCCAAAATGATGATAGTGAGGGATGGGTTCAGTGAATTTCAGAGTGCATCACAACAGCAGATATATGCAACAAATCAATAGCATCGCTAGCAATTATTTCAGGCTAGAAAAAGGGTAAGTCATGGAGACCCACCATCACCACTCAGCTTTATTACCTGCAATTGCACTGTCCAGACTCGTTGAGAATGAGATGAAAAACAACAATATAAAAGGCTTTCATATACGAGGGATGCAAATTAGTTTATCACAAATCATGCTTGCTAATGAGCAATGACCACACAATTACATGGCATTTAAGTGATTCAGAATTAAATAGCTATAAAAAGATCTTGCAACTAAAATTTTCTAGCATTGGGATGGAAAACTATGTCGAGATATATGCAAATTGAAGGCTTTTCAATGTAACATCAGCGATGAAGATTCTGAATACTTGGTAATCCCAATCACAAGGTTAAAATGGAAGAGTGACAATGATGCAAAGGTAAAACAAGAAATGCATGCATCAGGAAAAAGTTGAGCCTCAATTGAGGTATAGATAATAGAAATTCTTCAGTTATACATGAAGTGAGCATGCAAACCTATATTTTCTGATAAAATGATGTAGAAAGAAAGCAATCTGAAGTCGAGCAAGGTCAGTCCCTGGGCAATATCGAGCACCCCCTCCAAAAGGGGCAAAACACGGGCTAGTTCTTCAATTTCACTTCTCCTTCAGAAAGAAAGAAAGACTTGTTTAGGGAAAAACATTTAGGAAATAAAATGCATTGAATATGAAATTATTGATGTCTACACATATTATTGGTCTGATGAGTTCTGTGCATTGCAATCTCAGTAGTTCAAACGGAGTTAATTATGAAAGCTTTGGAGTATATAGATTATATAAGTATCCGTTGTACAACGTTTTCATATGCACTCGACACCTACTAGTAGAACAATATTTTGGTGATATATCGCATAGAAACACTGCTATGATGATAACTGTCACGGACCTTTGCTCTCATCGTCCATCCGCCTCCCAGGATTGAATTTTAGAGCTCCGGGATATATGTTCTCATCCAAGTGAACAGCCGAAAGAAATGGTACCACAAAGAACCCTTTTGGAAAGTAAAATCTGCAAACATTACAATCATATAATACTTAGATAACTTTCTTATATTTTTCCAATATATATTTTTCCAATATAAATACTAAGAACTATTTTTTTTGTTACAAGCTAACTACTTCATTTCTGATTCGTTCTAAACCATGTTTCGCATTAAGCTTATTATTCTGTCAAAATTAAATTTACTAATTTTAAATATAATAAACATTTTAGACTAGAAAAATACTAGAAAAATTTAATGAACAAGCATGACCATGAAAATGTCTTTACCCTGATAATGGACATCCTCTTTTGCCTCCCTCATCAACCATATTGCAATGCCTCCCAGTCTAAGCGTTTCATAGATAACCTGCATAATTTCGCCACATAGTTGAAAGTCCTTTGCATTCTCTCTTATTTAGATAACAATGACGGGTGATTAGACAAACTGAAATCTTAATAGCACACACAAAGTTCTCAATTACAATTAGCTGAGATATCATCGGCAATTGCACTCTGCTGATATGTGTTAATAAAGGGACAAAAATTTAGTGCATTTCCTTCCAGAGAACATTGCAATAAAACAAAATTTTATGCTTCCGAAGATTGTACATAGGTGGTAATCAAATTATGCAGCAAATTATGTGTGTCTCCATTTTCAAGCCATCCAAAAAGCTAAAATTTGCAAGAGTTCACCAAGACAAATATATGACGCAACGTCCCAGTTATCAACAACCCCCGATAATGTTTTCTCTCTATCACCATATGATGTATGATAATTACTTGGTTACCAAATTTGATAGCCATTCGTGGTAGGTTTTAAGAGAAAATGGCCCTAATTTCCGGTAATTCATGCAAAAAAATTAAGAAATAAACCCATTTGTGCAATTAACGCAATTAAACTTGATATCAATAGCAAAGAAATGGAATCCAACAAAGGGAGGGTTGCGTTCGAAGAAGAAGACAGCAAATCCAATGAGATCATCGACGATCCACCGAATGATAGACAGAATCGACAGATCCAAACCCTAATTCTCGCAGATCCAGATGATAAGGGGCTAAAGCAAGAAAGAGAGAGAGAGAGAGAGAGAGAGAGAGAGACGAATGGATACCTTTTACGGAGAATTGAGATCCTCTTTGAGTTCAGGGATCTCTCCCTTCTTCATTGTTGAGAAGTACTTCGAATCGTGTCCGTGCATCGTCGGATCGGATCGATATGAAGATCTTTAATCGGTGACGGGGAGATGCATTGGTTGTGATCTGAAGATTTTTTATCGGCGGAGGGGTCCTTCTGGTCTTCGGATCTGAAGATTTCTCAAAGATCTAGATGAGATTCTTTCTAAATCCTCTAATTTTGGGGGGAATTGGAATATTATTGGGGGGAGTTGGCGTGCCCTAGGTTTTGGCAGACCGCCAAATTTTTGGGGTGTTGGCGCGTCCTATGTTTTGGCATACCACCAAATTTTTGGCATTTTATTATATATTTATCATTAAAAATAAATAAATATTTAAAAGAATCCCATTTAAACATTTTGGATGTTTAATACAAGATCGCTTATTTACAAGCTTGCCATTAACAATTTATAAGAATACCAAGGCACTAGATTTCTCAACATTTTTAATACAGCGTTGGGAATGGTCAAGCATTTGCCGTCGTTTTTAGTATAGCGCTGGGAAAGGTCAAGTATTTGCCGACATTTTTAGTAAAGTGCTGGAAAAGGTCCGACTTTTTTCTGCGTCTTAAGAAACGCTGGGAAAGGTCATGCATTTACCGACGTTTATAGAAACGACGGGAAATGTCGAGACACCAATAGACATTTACCAACGTTTCTTTAAAACGCTGGTACAAAAACGTTGGTAAAAGTCAAATTTTTAGTAGTGATACTTGGAGGTGGGGGGGGGAGACCCAAGTTTAGGGTTGCGTATTGATGAGATCGTTGTTTTTGGGGGCATGCCGCAAGGAGGCAAGGAGGCAGGGGGAGGGGGGGAGGGGGGGAGGAGAGAGAGAGAGAGAGAGAGAGAGAGAGAGAGAGAGAGAGAGAGAGAGAGAGAGAGAGAGAGAGATCCCCCCAAGTTTGGGGTTGCATATTGAGTAGACGGTCAGCTGAGTATTCTGTATTCCCCCTTTTGTTTTCAAATACAAATTTCAATTTGAAATTTTCAAACAACCCTATTCCCCCTATTGTTTTCAAATTGAAATTTCAAATTGACATTTCAAATTGAAATTTTCAAACACCCCAGGTTTTCCCCAAACTTAGCCTAGTCATCATCATTTGTTTGTCCCAGTCAGCATATGACTGGACTTATGACGGGGACAAAATTCAAAATATGCTCTCTTTTATAGTGTGTGTGTGCATGTGTGTGTATAAAATAAAAGAAGGATGTTATCAAGAGAAATTGGATAAGAGATATTGGACAAGATAAATTGGATAAGAGATATCTATATTATAAAAGAGGGAAGTTATCAAGAGAAATTGGATAAGTGATATTGGACAAGAGAAATTGGATAAGATATGAGATTTTGAGGGATAAGAGAGGATGTGGGGAATTTTGCACATACAACCCCAATTTTTGCATTTTTGCCTCTCGACCTCCCCCCACACACCCACACTTTTTCTTCTTCCCCCCTTTTCCGACCGGTTTTTTTCAGTCCACGTGCACGTATGCACTGGTTATTTGCTATCTATATTATAAAAGAGGGATGTTATCAAGAAAAATTGGATAAGAGATATTGGACAAGAGAAATTGGATAAGAGATATTGGACAAGAGAAATTGGATAAGATATGAGATTTTGAGGGATAAAAGAGGCTGTGGGGAATTTTGCACGTACAACCCCAATTTTTTTTACTTTTGCCTCTCGACCCTCCCCCATACTCACACCTTTTCTTCTTCCTCCACTTTTTTGACCGGGTTTTTCAGTCTGTGTGCACGTGTGCACGGGTTATTTGCTATCAATTCTATAAAATAGGGATGTTATCAAGAGAAATTGGATAAGAGAAATTGGACAAGAGAATTTGGATAAGAGAATTTGGACAAGAGTATATACATCTATTATACATTTGACAACGTTTTTTGAACTCTAGGGCTGACTAGGACAAGGTAAAGAGTGGCTGGGATTTGATCTTGTGAAGTGGAAGGTTGAGATGAAGCTTTGAAACCATGAATGGGTGCCTTGAAATTTGGTCCAGCTTTGAAATTTGGTCCAACTTTGAAATTTGGTCCAGCTTTGAAATGATGGGAGCTTTGAAATCATGAATGTGAGCTTTGAAACTTGGTCCAGCTTTGAAATGATGGGAGCTTTGAAATCATGAATGTGAGCTTTGAAACTTGGTCCAGCTTTGAAATTTGGTCCAACTTTGAAAGCAGCCAGTGAACATGTTTCAAGATGAGGTGTCTGCTAAATTTTCTTACACTGATTTGTTGTTCCAAGCCGAATTTGTTGTTCTACGCTAATTTGTTGTCCGCGTCGAATTCCGTGACGAAGGCGCCTGCACCGAATTTGTTGTTCCGCGCAAAGGCACCGGCGCCGTTAAGTATTTTTACTCTAATTTGTTGCTCTTTTAAATTTTAAATATTTTTTGGGAAACAAAGATTTCGTGGGGGCAAATCTTAAATGAACCGTTCCCACGGGCACCGCTTTTTTGCGCTAATTTGTTGTTCCGTGTCGGATTTATTGTTCTACGCTAATGCACTTTGATTAGCATAATGTGTGCGGTGACTAGCAGCACTGCCCGCGCCGAAGGTGCGACACCGAATTTGTTGATCTACGCTAATGCACTTTGGCTATTAAAATATGTGCGATGACTAGCGGCCGAAGGCACCCGCGCCGAAGGAGCCCGCTAAATTTTTGTTCGTTTAAATTTTGACTGGGGGAATAATTCTTGGGGAGAACAAAGATTTTGATGGGATATCTTAAATGAATCGTGCCCGAGGGCGCCTGTGCTGAAGCTACATTTTTGTTCGTTTGAATTTGGGAGGGAGAAATAATTTTTGGGGAGAACAAAGATTTTGCAGGAAAATCTTAAATGAACCGTGTCCGCGGGCACGTGTTATGACTAGTATATATATATATATATATATCATCAAGTCCAAAATTATACAACACCTTTAACATATACAACATCATATACAAGAAAAGTCCTAACTACAACATCACTCTCCCTAACACAAAATTCTCAACAACACACTCTCAAAACTACACCTCCAAGATTCCCAAAGAATTTCCAGCTTCACTCCATCCCATGTTACCAGAAAGCCACATGTGGGACACATCAATGCGTACCCTAGTAGGAATACCAAACTCCACATAGTACCTTTTTTACATGTATGAAAACTACACTACATGCAATGGCATGGCAATATAAAAAATGGCACAGAAAGGTAAGCCAACTAAACAAAAGCATGTCATAAGGCAAGTGATGTACAAAAGTAACTTTCAGTGATAAGGCAAAGATAAACATAACTACAAGGTGCTATTTTACAAGTGCTAAAGGAAATAAATGGAAAGAGCTATATATCAGCTACAAGGCAATTATACACAGAAGACCGAGGGCTGGGAATGTAAGCATAACAAGTAAGGGAAGGAAGTACTGCATACACAAGACACGACCACTACAAGTAACAGTTAGGAGTCTTATTGATTAGTTTAGTTAACTTATAAATCTGGGTAAATCATAAGATACAAGGACCTGGACCTCACCTCAGGTGTGTGGCTCTCAAACTACCCCGCCAGTCATACACAAGCACAGATTAATTTTAACTGGGCCTCTCGAACCTCCCCCGTTTCGGGAGGGAGAATCACTTGCCACATATGCAAAAATACCTCATGTTGTATCACGAGTACACCCTGGGCCTCTCCACCTCTGGCCAACTCCCCCATTTTGGGAGTGCGAGGGAGATTCATAACCTCACTAGTCCAGACCTTATATCCATCATTTACTCAGATTTCTGTTCCCAAGCCACTGTATAGCAGCTCATCCCCCCTTTGGGGGGATTGAGTCATTTATTTATGAATTAGATGTTACATACAGGGATGTGTAAACCACATTTCATGACATACTACAAAAAGTAACATAATGCACATGTGGATAAATGTACTAGTGCAAAGTGTACATAATGCAAAAGTGTACAAGAGGCATAAAAGCATGTAAGCATAAAGATCATAAAAAGGAACGTTGATAAAACATGGTAGATTACCAACAACATCAGTGTCCACACGTGCATAGTTTAGCGGGGAAACACATTTGGCTTGATCATTCTCATTTCTCCTCCTTTTCTTCACACAATTTCCTTTTTTACCAACAAGGGGTCATACCTCTTAGGGCCATGCCCATCATCCATTGCCACATATCATACATCATAATGTATCATGCCAAATGTGCTCACCACCTTCATCACAGTCATAATGGCATAACTCCACATAATACATGTACATTAAGTTTTCATAGCACAAGAAGTATATCTATCAAAAGTGATGTTATCTTTATTTTGCATTGAAAATTTAGCATGGTTCTAAATAAAAGTTGTAAAGCCTCATGTTATGGTCTCAATTCTAGAATATCATGAATTTATCACATCTATGCTAATTGTTAGGGCTTGTACACTACAAGATACAAAAATCTATTTTGCAATCGCATAAGGAAAACAGTAAAGTTCAACATGTTATAGTCATAATTTTAGAAAAATATCAACAGGAAAAATGTTGCTGCTGAAGCAAGGTTTCCAAATAATCCAATAACACCTAATTCAGATCACCACAGAGAAAGTTACAGAAGTTTTCTTGAAGAGGTGTAAATTCTGCCAGAATTATATACTCCGGATACAACAACAAATTAAGTCTAATTACAGCAGAAATCAAAGAGACTGATCAACATGAAAGTTGTTAGGAATTTTTTTAGCTTTCCAGAATGTATTTTTGTTTGAATTTATGATGTCTAAAACAGAAGTTACATGTGTTTTTCTAACAGCCAAATGTGTAATAAAAATACAGGCAGTCATGAATATTGGCAGTTATCATCTATTTTCTTTATGAATTTGTGAAAAATTACTAAATGAAAGTTCGAGATAATGAAATTCTCTTCTAAGATATCAAATATCATAAATTTAGCGCAAGTGAGCTAGTTGTTCTAGCCAATATCCCAAATAGTACATGATCTGTTTTCAGGCAGATTTACTGAGCCTTACACTTCAATATTTTACAGTATGTTACAGCCATAATTTCAACTAGATTAAAACATAAAACTTGTAGACATGGGAGTCAACATTCAAAATTGTCCAAGATTACCCTATTTGACCAACTACAATGTAAGATATGGTCTTTTTGGTCATGTAGTACAAAATTTGGTAGACTATGGTATTCCGACTACAATGTCAGTTTATGGCTAATTGTGTTTAGATTCAGGAAATCGGTTAAACATGAAAGTTGTCCCAAACTTATTAGGCTTTCCAATTTGTACTTTTACAAAATTTTCTGATAACTAGATTAAAAGTTATGGCAACAGGAACTCGCAGCAAAACTGACTATAACTTCTGCATTGGTGCATAAATGCAAACACATGAAGCAAGATAGCATCTTTAACATGAAACATGTTATGCAAATAACATACTATGTAGGGTGGGATTCCTACCTTAAATAGAACCTTCCTTCCTCCCAAAATCCAAGATTGACATCATCCAAGCTTCCTCCAAGCTCCAATACCTATAAAACCCTCAACTTGCTCATGAAACTCCATCTTACTAAGCTCCAAACAATCCTCATGTTTCAAACTTGCACAAGGGTGTTTAAAGGAGGGGAAGAGAGGATTTTTCTTGAAAAAACATAGGAGAAGTAGGGCATGGAGAGGGGAAAATTGAAAATGACAAGGAAAAAGAAGAGAAAATTAAGGGGGAAAGGAAGAAAAAGAAAGGGAAAAGGAAGTGATTTCTAGATTTTTCTTATTCTCACTTTTCCCTTCTTTTCTTATCTCTTTTCTTTTCTATTTCTTTTAATTCCATTCTTTTCTCTTAAGAAAGGGATCTTACCTTGCACACACATCATTCCTTAGACACACACCACTCCCCCTTCAACTAACTGTAAGGACCATGTGCTATGAGGAAAACATTAGAGGGGGGGTTGAGTAGTGTTTATAAAATTAAGTAGGAATTAACGCCTAATTAAAATCCTAACCAACAAAGATGCAGAATTATAATGAAACAACAATTAACCAATGCAAACACAAGATGTTTCAAGGGTTCGGATTGCCCAAGTCAAACCCGACTTATTCCTGGTAATCCTACGTGCCTACCACCTAGAATACCACCCAGATACTCAAGCTAAAACCGTAGCTTGAGTTTTCTTTTCAACCCACTTGTAGCAACCCTACAAGTGTAATCAATACAAGATATTGATGACCTTGAATCCTACAACCTGGGATCAAGCAAACACTCTCACAACCGAGAGTAAAACCAATTTACAAAAGTTATGAAATTGAAATTTACACACTTACAAATCACATATGCATTGAAGTAGAACTTGAAGGATCAATGTGAGGAGTGTGTTGATCTCTTCCTAGAAGAGAGAATAGCCCTTGCACTTGTCTTCACCAAAGCTAGAGGATCAGATTTGGTTCTAGTTGGAAGACAAGATTAGATTTGGAATTCTAGGGCTTTTGTTTTCCAGTGAGAGCTTGAGAGAGACTAAGCTTGAGAGATGAATTAATGTGGTTCCAAGAAGTCTCCAATGGAACAGTAGGAGACCTTTTAAAATTTCTCTCAAAGCCCTAATGAAAATACCCAAAAGCCCTCTCAAATCTGTGGAAGAAAAGCCAACATATTGATTTTACGCATAGGACATGCGAATGATGAAGGAACGACAGTCGCCTGCTGCATTGTGTTAGAGGGTAAGTGAGAATTCAAACGGTAACTTACCACGTAGGACAGGCGACTGATGAAGGTTGGACAGGTGCTTGAAAAAAAGCAGGCGCCTGAGAAACCTTCTACAGGCGTCTAAGTGGCAAAGTGCGAAAGTAACCAAAACTTAAGAATTCTGCGAAGCAAGGACATGCAACTGATGAAGGTTAGACATGCGACTGATGAAGGTTGGACAGGCGCTTGAGAAACCTTCGTCAGGCGTCTGTGTGCACAAGTGTGAATCTTGCCAAAATGAAAGATATGGGTAAGGATGGACATGCGAATGTAGCGGTCTAAACAGACGGTTGTGCTATGGGTAAGTGATTGTAAAACCACCGCCAGTCGTCTGTGTGCACAAGTGCAAAAGTTTACAAAACTTGGGATCTTTGGACACACTGATACAGGCGACTGACTAACAGGTCACATGCGCATGTAACTAGATATGCGCATGTACTTTGTATAGCAGTCACTTGTTGAAAGTTAAGAATAAAAGGCCCAAAATATCATGTCAAAACGTGTGCATTATAGACGAATGAAGGATAATTCTCAGGCAACTGTGTGAAGACATGCGCCTGTAAAATGTTCTTCAGTCGCCGGTCGAAAGTCAAAAATACATATGTTAGGGAATTTAAAGTTAGAGTCCTATGAAATGAGTTCTAATGGATTCCTAGGCTAGATTGAGTGTAGTGTGAGTGCTCTAAGAATATTCTACTTCAAGGCTACATTCTAATGAGAAAGAAATAAAAGAAAAAAGATTTACATTTTATTACTTCTCTTCTTTCTCTTGTATGATCTTGAAGTCTTCTTGAAGCTTCTTTCTTTAACTTTGATTACCCAATCGATTTTACGAGCTTTGATTGATCTTTGATTATCATTCATTGCAATTTGATCTTCATGAATGGATTATGCAATGAATTAACTGCATTGAGGGAATTATTCACAAGTATTTATGTTTGCTCATCATCAAAACTAAATAAGGAGAAGTCAATACCCAACATTCTCCGCCTTTTTGGTGATGACAAACAATCATAAACAAAAATAAATAATTATGCTTTAAGAAATACTTACTCCCCCTACATAAATGCTAATCAAGTTAGACAATGAAGATATTAGCATCTAATAATCAATTAAAGCAATAGTATGATATACATGAATGTAATGAATTTAAGGATTTGAATTTAGGATTTTTGAATCCAAATTCACTATATCTTACTCCCCCTGAATCTAAGGCTATTTCAATATTAGATTCACGTTTAGCTTCTAATTAGCACCAAATTATGAGTTTGTTTATTTCTCTCCCCCTATGGCATCATACAAAAAGTGAGAGTAGAGAAACAAACAACAAGTGCTAAATAAAAGTACAAAAATCATGGGAGTATACAAAATAAGATAGGCATTTAATGTGATACCCAATGAAAATAAGAAAACATGAAAGTGTATAACACAAATTCGTATCAAAATCATCAAAAAAAAGGTTGACTAGAGGAAATGAAGTCAAATATCAGCATTCATCATGCAATATATCTCATCATACAACATATATAATCAATGGGCATAAAAATGAGAGATAATCACGTAACATTCACATACGAGATAATTTGAGCCAAAAATGAGCACCATATATTTATGTATACTAGTCATAACCCGTGCCTGCGGGCACGGTTCACTTAAGATTTTTTCCAGCAAAATCTTTGTTCCCTAAAAAATTATTTCTATGGCTAAAATTTAAAAGAATAACCAATAAGCGTAAAAATATTTAGCGGTATGTGCGTCCTTGGGGGCGGAACAATAAATTCGACGCAGGTGCCTACGACACTAAACAACAAATTCGACGCAGAACAACAAATTAGTGTAAAAAAATTAGCGTGCGGATGCCTTCGATGAGGAACAACAAATTAGCATAGAACAACAAATTCGACGCAGAACAATGTAAAAAAATTTTAGCGCGCGGACGCCTTCGGCGTTGAATAACAAATTAGCGTAGAACAACATATTTGGCACATGCGCGTTCTACAAATTCGACACGGGCATGTTCTACAAATTCGGTGCGGGCGCATTTGGCAGCACAGAACAACAAATTAACGTAGAACAACAAATTCGGCGCACGCGCATTCGCGCCTGGCACGCCGGTGCCCTAATAAAGACGTCATGCGGGGCCCAGTGTGAATGTATTAATTACGACGTTCTGTTATCCCATTTGTAAGTGTATTATTTTATTCTCGATGAAGTCAAATGCCCAGATAGAGAAGAATGATTTGAATAGGCAACATATAATTCTTTGATAATATTACTTTTCCTTATTTTTGTTATAAATATTGTAAATTAAATCACATTAATGCATGGCTATTCAACTTCCCAGACCTTTTAAATTCAAAGATCTCGAATTTCACAAAATTAAATGAAGATATATTTCTCCAAAAAGTTCACCCCAAAATACAAAAGTTTTCCCTCCCAAAATTTTCACAAACTCTCATCTCAACCGTTGATTTGCCAGGATTAAATCTCAACCATCCTTCTATCAACCTGTTTATCCTAGTCGGCCCTAGGATTCAAAAACAGTTGTCAAATGTTATATATACACACACATATATATACATACATGCATATATTCCTACATACATATACATACATATACATATATATATACATATACATATATATACATATACATATATACATATACATATACATATATATGTATATGGGATTAATGGGTATCATACGCCATATGAGATGGTGTCTCATATGCCCTCTTACATAAAGGGGGTCAAGTACAACAAGTACAAGCCTATGTAGGCTCGTACTTGCACCTTTTATGTGAGAGGGCATATGAGACACACTCTCATATGGCGTATGATAACCATTATTCTCATATATATATATATATATATATATATATATATATATATCTCTCTCTCTCTCTCTCTCTCTCTCTCTCTCTCTCTCTCTCAAAATGAGAATACATGGAGTACAAAACGATATGAACTCCACATACATCATGCTACAAGATCAATACAAAAGCAAAACCATCCATTCATACACAAAGGAATACATCATCACACATCAAATCTACCTAAACACATACTCTCAAATCCTAACAAAAAGTAAGTCCTAGGGTGAGATGACTCTGAAAAGCATCAAGGAATAACTAGACGACAGTGGAGGCAGCCTCAGGAGCTCTCATATGGACATGGAAGCCCTGAGTCTCCGTCTCTGAAGAAGACACAACAGCGGCATCAGGAGTAGCTTCAGGAGGCTGGACAGCAACATCAGATGGAGTCTGGATAACGTCAGATGGAGGAGGCTGGGAAACATCAGCATGAGCAACAGCTTGGGTATCAATATGAGGAGCCTGAGCATCACCACAAGGAGGAGCAGCAGTAGATGGGATATGCTCAGAGGGATGAAGCACTGACTATATGGATGCAGGTGATTATGAATAAATATTGCATATTCTAACATCATAATCATCTCCTCTTGTGCACAGAATCCTTGGAATCATGCTCTCTTAACTACATTTACGTTAATTCATCATTTGTGAGCATATAATTTTATTTTGGCACAATTTCACTTCCCTAAAGCATTATAAATGTCCACTATATTTTTAGGGATTTTTCTTGATTTTTCAGGTGTCTCGAAGGGGACTAAATTAACTCAAGAGGAGGAGTGCAAAACATGCACTTATAGAAGGAACAACAGTTGCCTAGGGAACCAGACAGTCGACTACCCAAACAACGGCATTCGTCTGCCTTTAAAGAACTGGAACTGGAGAAGCTAAAGCCCAACGACAGTCGCCTGAAAGAGGATTACCAGTCGACTATAAATTGTATAGTCACCTGTCATATTTGCATCAGTCAACTAATTTTCCAGATGCCTGAGGGAGCAGAAAGAGCCGACTCTCTGTTATTTTGACACTTCTGCAACAGGCAACTGAAGAACAAACGATAGTCGCCTGTGGATTACACATGCGACTGTGATTTTTTGTTACAGTCACTTGTCGTCCTTTAGTAGCAAAGACAGCCACCTGTCATCAGTCGACTGTCGTTTGTTTGACAGTCGACTGATCGGGGTTTTTCGCCCGCAGTCTGGGTTACGAGAAACGGGTTTTTCTTAACCCGATTTCTCTCCAGTTACTGTGAATCGTTGGATCATAATTTGGATGGATGAGATGTAACCCCTAGGGGGTATAAAACATTACTATTCGGATGTAATGAAAGAAAACGAAAATATAACTTAATCTTTTGCTATTTTAGGTCTTCTTCTTCCTTAAGAAGGAGATTAGGGTTTTGGAGAGTTTTGAGTTTTCTGATTTCGTTTTTACTGTTGCTGAGATTGATTGCTGATTGAAGAAGCTTGTATTTGGTGACAAATCTCCAACCCCCTTTCTAATCCACATTTTCTATCATTCTTCGCATTGAAGTATCTCTATTTTTATGAATGTTGATTCTATTCTTGATATGCAAGGCTAGATTCATTGTGTGGGTGTTTTGGATTGACGTAGGATGTCTTGATTGCCTTGCTAATGTTAATTTCCAGAACCCCTTGTTAATTCATGTTATTGGGTGAATTTAACTCATGATTAATTGAATTTGATACTATCCATGGAGGAGCTGCGTAACGGTGGTGCTTCATAATTGTTGCATCTATGTATCACATGGGTATTGCATATCTTGAAATGAATGCAAGACCCCTTCAATCCATATTTCGTAATTTAGAAGTCTAATTCACCCGATAATCCAAATTGTTAATTGGATTGTAACCCGTTTATTGAATCGTGCATTACCCGAAAGGGGCCACAGAACAATGGTTGTGGAAGCGCAACACAACCCATATGCACTACTCCCACATACCTTGAAATGGGGTGGGTGTGATTCATGAGCTTTTATTCAGAGAAGAACCCAATTAGTAATTAACTTTGGTACATCCCATATGTGCTTAATTGATTTATTTCCCGATCCTCATACCTTGACATGGATGAGTGATCGAGTTATCATGGAATTAACATCTAGCAGATCAATCGAGTAATCTTACCGATATCCTCAACACCCGCACTCTTGTTCTCCCTTGCATCCAAACCTTAGGACATTACCCTAACTCTAGGGTACTTAGATAAACCATCTATTCAAATAATCATTCACCCTCATAGGGTGGTTAGAACCATCAACCATTCTTTACATGCTCTGACTATTTGTGTGAATTTGCAGATTAGTTCCATCTCCATGGATACGATCCCGTACTTACCAGGTGTATTATTTGCTGACCTCGTACACTTGCGAGTATCACCTTTCAGGGGTAGTCAAGCAAATTGATGTCATTACCGGGGACTGCGTATCTTCATTTTACACTTTGGTTTTTGTCATGAAAATTTGGTGAGATTTTTCCATTCTATTGTTTATATTCATTGTGGATATCCGATTTTATTTTTCAATTTTTATAATCATCAAAACTATAAAAATTAGGTTAACATTGGAAAGTTTTGGCTTGAACTTAATTGTCTAGTTTATGTGGTTAAGGACTCCTCGAACACATAGATTAGTAAGAAACATAGACATGGCCGATGACAATACCAACACCAATGGTAATGGAAACACCAATCATAGTGACGACGATCACTCTCAACAAGAGGGTGATCGACGTTTGAGATATGTGTTGAGACCGAGTAGGTCTGCTACTGGCTCATGCATTGTGCTTCTAGCCGATGCGAATTCCTTTAGCCCAAGACCTGGGATATTTCAAATTCTCCACACTTTTCATGGTGTAGAGAAGGAGAACCCTTATCTACATATAAAGGATTTTGAAGATGTCTGCCTCACATGTTCTGATGGGAAGGCTAGTAATGAAAGCATTTATCTTAAACTGTTTCCTTTTTCTTTAAAGGATAAAGCTAGAAATTGGTTTAATGCTATACCTCCTTATACTATTAAGTCCTGGTTAGCAATGCAAGCTGAATTTCTGGAAAAGTTTTTTCCCTTGCACAGGACTCAAGGATTAAATCGGCAAATGGCAAATTTTCTCAGAAGCCAAACGAAAGCTTTGCTATCACTCAGGAAAGGTTTAAGGAGCTGCTACTAGCATGTCCACACCATGGATTTGTTGAATACCGTCTCATCGGTTTCTTTTACTACGGACTCATCCTTTCTATGAAACAATTCGTGGAAATGATGTGCAATGAGGAATTTCTGGATAAGACACCGGAGGAGGCATGGGATTACTTAGAATCCATAACTGAGAATGCACAAAGTTGGGAGACGACTGCCGAATCTGAGAGAAGAGAATTACCTCAACCTTTGGCCCGTGGAGGTATCCTTACATTGACCCAAGAGGAAGCCTAAGAGGCAAGAATGGAGGCCATCATTTGCAAGAGACTTGAAGGGTTGCAGTTGAAAGGAGTGAATTCCCTGACGGTTGGTAATGAAGGGCTATGTAAACTTTGCAATAGCACATACCATGGCATCAACCAATGTCCCAACCTACCGCTATCTAAGGAAGTACTTCAATACCCCACACAAGTGAATTTTGTGGCGAACTCCAACCAAGGGCAAGGATACAACAATTCCCACAATCAAGGCCCGAGTTGGAGGAATATCTTGAGTTTGAATTGGGGGCCCCAAAGGCAACAAGTTCAAACATCATATCATCCACCACCCTTCAACAATAACAACAATCAACAAGGCATCCAAAGGAGGAGAGATGAAACAAATGAAACCCAAGTGCAATCTCTTAGTGACACATTGCAACAATTCATCCAAATGCAAACAACGCAAAATCAAGCCAATTTCCAACAATGGCAACAACTACAATAAACCCAGGCGCAACATCAACAACAATTTCAACAACTCAACGAGAATGTGGCGAAGCTTGCTGCAACTCTAGAGAAAGGTAAGCTTCCGACATAACCACTCCCCAACCCCAATATGAATTCATCATCGGGAGGACCCAATGTCAAGTCTTGTCAATCGGTGACAACTTTGAGGGTGGTCGAGAAATTAAGAAGCCGGAGCCACCGAGAGTCGAGGAAGAGATATTAATGGAGAGTGAGGCCACCTCAAATGAAGAGGTGCAAGAGGAAAGATCGGACAAAGGCAACCATTCCAAATAGATCGTCATTGAAGAGCCCGAGCCGTAGATTCCTCCCGAACCATTCCCTCAAAGGCTTCAACCTCCACGGAAAGATAAATTTCAATCCGATATCTACAAAATATTTCAAAAATGTAAAATTAACATCCCTCTTCTTGATGCAATAAATCAAATTCCCGCATATGCTAAATTTTTAAAAGATTTCTGCACCGTTAAGAGGAACGTTATTGTTTAGAAAAAGGCCTTCCTAATGCAACAAGTTAGTGTTATTGTGCAACACAACACTCCTACTAAATACAAGGATCCCGGCTCACCTATAATCCCATGCATCATAGGACAAAAAAGATAGGGCAAGCCCTCCTTGATTTAGGTTCGAGTGTTAATATTTTGCCATATGACTTATACATGCAATTTTAAATTGGAGAGTTAAAATCTACACCCATTATTCTCCAATTGTGTAACGACTGGTTTTCATGTATCTGGATTATTTATATTATATATATATGTTTTGGTGGATTTTCTCCTTATGCGTGGTTTTCATCTCCGTAGCTTTCATTTTCGATCGTTTCGTCGTGATTTTCTAGCTTCTTCCTTAGAATCATCGATTTTGGAGTAAGTCATTCGTGACGGGCTTCATATCTGTCATATCTTATTGTTAAATCAAGCTTAGGAGTCTTAGGAATCGATCCCGGAGCTTCGCGCTCCATTTCGGAACTTTCTGTGCACGTTAGCCGGTACAAGAAGGAGAACCGACCGACTAGATGACGATTTAGTCGGTCGGCAAACCTTCATGGACCGACTAGTGGGCTTTGTTAATTATTCAGGAGTTACTGTTTATCGTTAGTCGGTCTAAGAACATTTGTCGACCGACTAGGTTGCAAACTAGTCGGTTAGCAATCGTTCTTTAACCGATTAGCTCTATGATCATTTTTGATACCAAGTACTGTTCATTCTTAGTCGGTCTAAGAACGTTCGTCGACCAACTAGATGAGAAACTAGTCGGTTAGTAGTTTTTCTTTGACCGACTAAATCTAAATCCTATTTTTGTACAGGAGTTACTGTTTACACTTAGTCGGTCTGCGTTGGTCAACCGACCGACTAGTTCCCAAACTAGTCGGTCAGTGGTTGCTCTTTGACCGACTATTCAGTGTCGAAACCCTAATTTCTGGGTAGCCACCGGATTCTTCCTATAAATAGACCCGATCTCTTTCACTTTCTTTCTTTTCTCCTGAGCCATTGTCTTCCCCAAATCCTTCTCCATCTTCCCCAAACCCTTCCTCCTTCATCTCAAGCCTATCTCCACCATCCCAAGCTCCATCTCACCTCCATTGGCCAAGCTTCAATCTCCTCTTCAAAACCCCCTTTAATCCATTTTCTCCAGATTTTCCCCGTCATTTCAGATCTGAGCCGCGGTTCCCGGATCGTTCATCCGTTGTCGTGGTTGCTCGGCGTCGATCTTCCGCTTCTATACGGTAGTGTTCGAACCTTTAATGTTTTCACAACCCACATTGATATTGTGAAACCCTAATGAAAATGGTTATTAGACATCATAGGATTCAATTAAGAAACCGGTTCTAGATATCTTTTCTAATGTTGTTTCTCTATAGCAGTGGTCCATTCACCGTAGATAACATTTGTGTGACGTGCTTGTCGACCGTCCCCATCGGTATCAGGCAAGTGAAACTTGCATCTCTTGATTTGGGCCATGTCTTAGGCCATTGCCTTGCTTTAGCATAAAAGAGACTAGACGGTGAAAGGATAGCCGTCTGGACGCCATTGACCTAGCTTGACAACGAAGCTTGGTCCGTCACCCTCATCATGCTTGTATGTCACGTTTAATTTCAATTAACGGTACGCGTATTAACTGTTCATGTCATCCATGCATCTTTAACTGCCATGTTTAATTTAAATTAACGGTACACGAATATCTGTTCATGTCATTGCATTTTGCCTGTCATGTTTAAATTCAATTAACGGTACGCGAATATCTGCTCATGTCATTGCATGCTTGAACACTCATCGTGATTGCGTAGCATCCGTACATACTAGTGCTACTTGTTCCGGCTAGGCACCCGTTTTGCGGGCACAACCCTAGGCCAATTACAAATCTGGCTCGTGGTCCAGAAAATGAGCTCAATACAGCCTGCGGGCAATAGGGCACTCGCCTGTGTGTAAGTGATCCCTTGTACTTGAATACAGCCTGCGGGCAATAGGGTGCTCACATGTTTGTGGGTGATCCCTTGTACTTGTTACTTGACAATACATGTCACACCTACCACTTGTTACTTGACAATACATGTCACACCTACCACTTGTTACTTGACAATACATGTCACACCTACCACTTGTAACTTGACAATACATGTCACACCTACCACTTGTTACTTGCTACTTGTACTTCACTTGTTACTTCCATACGATACTTGCCATGCCATGCACCATACTTTAACTGCTAGGTTGTTAGTTTACATTTCTTTCAGTTTCCTTGCACAAGTCTTTCGACTTGCTGACATGTGCCCCTTTTCTCTTTTGGGTGACACATGTTAGATCCCGAGCCTGAGTTTGTCGCTGAGGACGTGGTGTTTGCTGACGCTGAGTCAGAACCCGTATTGAACGAGGACTTCGTTGGCACGTGCGATCAGTCGTAGAGACTGTTTGTGTTGTTGTTTAGACTGTTGTAGTTGTCGGTGCGTAGCACCCATACTATGTTGGTGTTTGTTTTGTTGGCCGTGTGTTAGGCCTTTAGACTCTTTCCTTTTAGCTTGGTGGCTTTTCTGGATGTTGAACTTAATTTTTAATGTTGGACAAATTCGGAGATTTGAGATTTTATTTCTATCTCTCCTTGTGTTATTATTATTGTTCCGTTTGTGGTTACAGGGACCTGCTTATGTTTTATTGACGCTTATCGGGTTTGGGGCTTCACAGCTCCACTCTCGTGTGGACTTCTCACGTCTCGCCTCCATTTTAGGGAAGCGGGGCGTGACAGGTTTTGTTGGTGGCCCATGCAGGTCTCTTCTGTAACTGTGATTATCGGAATAACGATAATAATATTAGAGTGTCCAATAAACTAAGTTCGACATCCGAGTCATAAGCTATGAGTCTAATTTGTTTCGTTTTCTGTGTCATTAGATGGCAGGAAGGCGATTCACCCGTGGTGGTGGTAGTGGTGCGCCCCCTCATGACGAGGAGCCTGAGAGGGAACCCACCAATGGAGAGATGATGCGGATGATGCTTCAGATGATGCAGGTGCTGCAGGGCGTGCTCCTGCAAGTCCATAATGCTCCAGTTGTTCGAGCTGGTCGGGCAATCCAGGATGCCCCTCGCTCCGAGACGGGAGCGAAGCAGTTTCGGGAGCTGGGTCCTGCTTATTTTGATGGTTTTGAAGGTCCTTTGGCTACGGATGAGTGGATGAGGAACATTGAGGATAACCTGGCAATGGCGAAGATTAACCCGACTGGATGGGTTGATTTGGCTAAGAGGCAGCTGAAGGATAATGCCAGAAACTGGTGGGATACTGAGGAGAAGATGTTAGAGGTGCCTATAGTTTGGGCTACCTTCAAGACCAGATTTGACGGAGAGTTCTTCCTGAAGGCTGCTAAGCAGGTGATGTTGCAGCGCTTCATAGATCTGAAGTAGGGGAGCTTGTCGGTGGATCAGTACCTCCAAGAGTTCACGAGGCTCAGTCGGTTTGCACCAAAGATGGTGCAAGATGCCGATGAGAAATCTCAGCGGTTCCTGCAGGGACTTGCTTTGGAGCTTCAGAGTTTTGTGTCTTCCTCTGATCTGGAATCTTACCAGAAGGTTTTGGTCGCTGCGAGGAGGCAGGAGTTGAACCTGAGCCAGAGGAGAGGACATGTTTTTGGTTCTGGGAAGAGGCCTGTGGAGCAGGTCAGAGCGGCGGTTAGACCTAGACTCAGGCCTATCCAGCCTGTTCAGTTCAAGAGGCCAGGAGGGCCTATTATGAAGACTTGCCATTTCTGCGGCAAGACCATGCACCTCAGGGATCAGTGTAGGAGGTTCCTAGGACAGTGTATTTTCTGCGGAGATCCTGCCCATACCATCAGGGAGTGCCCCAAGTCGAAGCAGCCTTGGCGGGCACCTATTGCAGCACAGCCGTTGCAGCAGTGAGCTCATGTGCCCGATGGACGTGGAGCACCCCTTGTTCCACAGAGACAGGCCTTTCAGCAGGCTTTTCCACCGAGAGGGCAGGCTTTCCTGATGACTGAGGAGGAGAGCATGGCCATGGATGAGGTTATCATAGGAAACTTCCCTCCTAGCTGTTTCTTCCTTAGTTATGTTTGATTGTTAGATTATGTTTGGTTGCTTGCTCATGTTTGTTGCTAGAATAGGATTTGATTGTTACACTATTTGTTAGGTGTGATTTTGGTTTGCACATTTCCTGCACGAGTCCTCTTTGACTCAGGTGCGTCGATGTGCATTTTGGCCCGGAGCTTCGTGGAGAAGCATTCCTTGTCGACGTCCCCTCTTTCCAAGAGTTGGAATATCGTTACTAAGAATGGCGTGGTCTCGGTGCATCGTGGTTGCAATTCTTGCCCGTTGGTGGTTTGTGGACATGAGCTTTATGCTGATTTCATTGTCCACGACATCATCAACTACGATGCAGTTCTTGGGATGGACTGGCTTGCGAGCTTCTATGCTACGATCGACTGTCGGAGGAAGAAGGTCGTGTTCGAGATTCCCGGACACCCAGTGTTTGAGTTCAGCTGTGGTAGCAGTTCGCTTGGCCCTGTCAGATTTCGGGCCAGGCCGGTGGGGTTTGTGGCTATGCAGATGGAGTTGGAGAGGCCAGCGGTTGTGCGAGACTTTGATGACGTCTTCCCCGAGGAGATGTCTGGTTTGCCACCTGATCGAGCTCTGGAATTTTCTATTGATCTTATTCCGGGAGCGAAGCCCATTTCGAAGGCACCATATCGTATGGCGCCAGCAGAGTTGGAAGAGTTACGTAGGCAGTTGGATGAGCTTATGCAGAAGGGTTATATCAACCCTAGTGTGTCTCCGTGGGGAGCACCTGTCTTGCTGGTGAAGAAGAAGGATGGTTTGTGTCGCATGTGCGTGGACTATCGGCAGCTAAATGCGGTGACCATCAAGAATAAATACCCGTTGCCTCGCATCGATGATATTTTTGATCAGCTTGGAGGTTCGAGGGTGTTTTTGAAGTTGGATCTGAGGAGTGGTTACCATCAGTTAAAGGTGAAGAAGGATGATGTTCCGAAGACAGCTTTCAGGACGAAGTATGGACACTACGAGTTTGTGGTTATGCCTTTTGGTGTAACCAATGCACCCGTAGTTTTCATGAATCTGATGAATCTGATCTTTTATGACTTTTTAGATAAGTTTGACGTTATCTTCATTGACGACATTCTGATCTATTCGAAGACGGAGGAGGAGCATGCCTCGCACTTGAGGACGGTGTTGGAGATTTTGAGGAAGCATCAGTTGTATGCTAAGTTTTCGAAGTGCGAGTTTTGGCTGGACAGAGTTGCTTTTCTCGGGCATGTGGTGACTGGAGATGGTATTTCAGTGGATCCTGAGAAGATCAGGGCCATCAGGGAGTGGCCTGTTCCGCTGTCAGCATCTGAGATTCGGAGTTTCCTTGGTTTGGCGGGATATTATCGGCGCTTCATTAAGGACTTTTCTCGTATTGCGGAGCTGATGACCAGATTGACGCGGAAGGATGTACCTTTTGTTTGGTCGGGTGATTATGAGGATGCCTTTGGTGTTCTGAGGGAGAGACTGACGACTGCCCCTGTTCTTGCTGTGCCTGATCACAGTGGAGGATTCGAGATCTTTTGCGATGCTTCTGGTAAGGGTCTCGGTTGTGTGTTGCATCAGCACAGGCACGTTGTGGCGTATGCTTCGCGTCAGCTCAAGACTCATGAGAAGAATTACCGACGCATGATTTGGAGTTGGCTGCTGTTGTGTTTGCTCTTAAGATTTGGAGGCACTTCCTGCTGAGTGAGAAAGTGAAGATCTTCACCGATCACAAAAGCTTGAAGTATATTTTTACTCAGAAGGAGCTCAACATGCGACAGCGTCGATGGTTGGAGCTCATGGTGGATTATGAGATTGATTTGCAGTATCACCCTGGCAAGGTGAATGTGGTTCCTGATGCGCTGAGTAGGCTTCCAGCAGTGATGATTTTGACCTCGCAGTGGAGATTGCAGCAGGATTTTTGCGAGTCTGGTGTGGAGATTGTTCTTCCTGGAGCGGCTTCTTCGTTGATGTGTATGCAGATTCAGTCGACGATTGTGGATCGGATCAAGGCTGGCCAGGCTGAGGATCCGAAGCTGGTGAAGATTCGGTTGCAGGTAGAAGCCGGTCTGCGGACTGACTTTTTGATTCATGATGATGGCTCGCTGAGGTTTGGAGCCAGGTTGTGTGTGCCAGCTGGGGATATTAGTGAGGAGTTGACGGTGGAGGCACACAGTTCACCGTATTCTATGCATCCTGGTGGCACCAAGATGTACAAGTATCTTCGTCTGAACTATTGGTGGCATGGTATGAAGAGGAGTGTGGCTCGGAGTGTATCCAAGTGTTTGGTTTACCAGTAAGTGAAGGCGGAGCATCAGCGTACGGCCGGGTTACTACAACCGCTTCTGATTCCGGAGTGGAAATGGCAACACATCACTATGGATTTCGTGACTGGACTACCTCGGAGTCCGAAGCAGAATGACGCGATTTGGGTGATCGTAGATCGATTGACCAAATCCGCGCACTTTATTCCATTCCGAGTGGGACAGTCCACTGAGGCGCTAGCGAGGAGATATATGGAGGCAAATTATTTTAATCTCCGTTTTTATTTCCTTTTCCTAGATTGGATAGTGATGTAACGTGAATCGTGCAGGAGATCGTACGACTTCACAGAGTCCCCGTGAGTATCGTGTCGGACAGAGACACGAGGTTCACATCTCAGTTCTGGCAGAGTTTGCAGAGGAGTTTGGGTACGCGTCTGATTTTCAGCACGGCGTACCATCCGCAGATGGATGGCCAGTCCGAGAGGGTGATTCAGATCTTGGAGGACATGCTGAGGGTGTGCATGTTGGATTTCAAGGGTTCGTGGGAGGACCATCTACACTTGGTAGAGTTCTCTTACAACAACAGCTACCAGGCGTCCATTGGCATGGCGCCTTTCGCCGCATTGTATAGGAGGAAATGTCGATCGCCATTAAGTTGGGATGACGTTGGTGATAGGGAGCTGTTGGGACCTGAGATGATTGTGGAGGCTGTGGATGTTGTCAGGAACATTCAGGAGAGGTTTAGAATTGCTCAGGACTATTTTAAGCATTGGGCGGATGCTAAACGTCGTCCTTTGGAGTTTCAGCTTGGGGATCATGTGTTTCTGAGGATTTCCCCGAATCGTGGAGTGATTCGCTTTGGTAAGTGAGGGAAGTTGAGCCCACGATACATTGGACCGTTTGACATTCTAGAGAGAGTTGGCGAGGTAGCTTATCGCTTAGCCTTACCGCCATCTTTGGAAGGAGTTCACAATGTGTTCCATGTGTCGCAGCTTCGTCGATACATTAGCGATCCATCTCATGCTGTGGATTTCTCGGAGATCACCGTTCGCCCAGATTTGACGTATGACCAGCATCCAGTGCTGATTTTGGACAGGCGTCAGAAGTCACTTCGGAACAAGGTTGTCAATCTTGTGAGGGTGATGTGGTGACACGGCTCGCCAGGAGAGTCTACTTGGGAGAATGAGGATGAGATGCGAGAGCGTTTCCCACTTTTGTTTCCGGACACGCGAGTGTTGGGAAATTCCGAGGACGGAATTTTTCTTAAGTTGGGGAAGATGTAACGAATGGTTTTCATGTATCTGGATTATTTATATTATATATATGTTTTGGTGGATTTTCTCCTTATGCATGGTTTTCATCTCCGTAGCTTTCATTTTCGATCGTTTCGTCGTGATTTTCTAGCTTCTTCCTTAGAATCGTCGATTTTGGAGTAATTCATTCGTGATGGGTTTCATATCGGTCATATCTTATTGTTAGATCAAGCTTAGGAGTCTTAGGAATCGATCCCGGAGCTTCGCGCTCCATTTTGGAACTTTCTGTGCACGTTAGCCGGTACAAGAAGGAGAACCGATCGACTAGATGACGATTTAGTCGGTCGGCAAACCTTCATGGGCCGACTAGTGGGCTTTGTTAATTATTCAGGAGTTACTGTTTATCGTTAGTCGGTCTAAGAACATTTGTCGACCGACTAGGTTGCAAACTAGTCGGTCAGCAATCGTTCTTTAACCGACTAGCTCTATGATCATTTTTGATACCAAGTACTGTTCATTCTTAGTCGGTCTAAGAACGTTCGTCGACCGACTAGATGAGAAACTAGTCGGTCAGTAGTTGTTCTTTGACCGACTAAATCTAAATCCTATTTTTGTACAGGAGTTACTGTTTACACTTATAGTCGGTCTGCGTTGGTCAACCGACCGACTAGTTCCCAAACTAGTCGGTCAGTGGTTGCTCTTTGACCGACTAATCAGTGTCGAAACCCTAATTTCTGGGCAGCCGCCGGATTCTTCCTATAAATAGACCCGATCTCTTTCACTTTCTTTCTTTTCTCCTGAGCCATTGTCTTCCCCAAATCCTTCTCCATCTTCCCCAAACCCTTCCTCCTTCATCTCAAGCCTATCTCCACCATCCCAAGCTCCATCTCACCTCCATTGGCCAAGCTTCAATCTCCTCTTCAAAACCCCCTTTAATCCATTTTCTCTAGATTTTCCCCGTCATTTCAGATCTGAGCCGCGGTTCCCGGATCGTTCATTCGTTGTCGTGGTTGCTCGGCGTCGATCTTCCGCTTCTATACGGTAGTGTTCGAACCTTTAATGTTTTCACAACCCACATTGATATTGTGAAACCCTAATGAAAATGGTTATTAGACATCATAGGATTCAATTAAGAAACCGGTTCTAGATATCTTTTCTAATGTTGTTTCTCTATAGCAGTGGTCCATTCACCGTAGATAACATTTGTGTGACGTGCTTGTCGACCGTCCCCGTCGGTATCAGGCAAGTGAAACTTGCATCTCTTGATTTGGGCCATGTCTTAGGCCATTGTCTTGCTTTAGCTTAAAAGCGACTAGACATTGAAAGGATAGCCGTCTGGACGCCATTGACCTAGCTTGACAACGAAGCTTGGTCCGTCACCCTCATCATGCTTGTATGTCACGTTTAATTTCAATTAAAGGTACGCGTATTAACTGTTCATGTCATCCATGCATCTTTAACTGCCATGTTTAATTTAAATTAACGGTACGTGAGTATCTGTTCATGTCATTGCATTTTGCCTGTCATGTTTAAATTCAATTAACGGTACGCGATTATCTGCTCATGTCATTGCATGCTTGAACACTCATCGTGATTACGTAGCATCGCTACATACTAGTGCTACTTGTTCCGGCTAGGCACCCGTTTTGCGGGCACAACCCTAGGCCAATTACAAATCTGGCTCGTGGTCCAGAAAACGAGCTCAATACAGCCTGCGGGCAATAGGGCACTCGCCTGTGTGTGAGTGATCCCTTGTACTTGAATACATCTTGCAGGCAATAGGGCACTCACATGTGTGTGGGTGATCCCTTGTACTTGTTACTTGACAATACATGTCACACCTACCACTTGTTACTTGACAATACATGTCACACCTACCACTTGTTACTTGCTACTTGTACTTCACTTGTTACTTCCATACGATACTTGCCATGCCATGCACCATACTTTAATGGCTAGGTTGTTAGTTTACCTTTCTTTCAGTTTCCTTGCACAAGTCTTTCGACTTGCTGACATGTGCCCCTTTTCTCTTTTGGGTGACACATGTTAGATCCCGAGCCTGAGTTTGTCGCTGAGGACGTGGTGTTTGCTGACGCTGAGTCAGAACCCGCGTTGAACGAGGACTTCGTCGACACGGGCGATCAGTCGTAGAGACTGTTTGTATTGTTGTTTAGATTGCTGTAGTTGTCGGTGTGTAGCACCCATACTATATTGGTGTTTGTTTTGTTGGCCGTGTGTTAGGCCTTTAGAATCTTTCCTTTTAGCCTGGTGGCTTTTCTGGATGTTGAACTTAATTTTTAATGTTGGACAAATTCGGAGATTTGAGATTTTATTTCTGTCTCTCCTTGTGTTATTATTGTTGTTCCGTTTGTGGTTACATGGACCTGCTTATGTTTTATTGACGCTTATCGGGTTTGGGGCTTCACAGCTCCACTCTCGTACGAACCTTCTCACGTCTCACCTCCATTTTAGGGAAGCGGGGCATGACAAATTGGCCGATAGATCCATCAAGGTCAACAAAGGTAGCATAGAGGACATGCTTGTCCAAGTGGACAAATTTTACTACCCGGTGAACTTTGTCGTGTTGGACACCTTGGACCTCAAACCAAAACACCAACCCCCATCATCTTAGGTAGGCCATTCCTAGCCACAAGAAATGCTATACTTAATTGTAGGGATGGTCAACTTAAAGCTCGTTTGGCAACATGACACTTGACTTAAACATTTTCAATGCTTGTAAGTTTCCATCGGGGGAGGGTGAGTTTGAGGATGCTTGCATGAATGAGACTATAGTTGAAGAGCATTTTGATGCGAAGTTCGTTGAAGCACTTAATTTTTTCGAGCATTTTTGTGAAAACATTGACACCGATTGTTTTTTGTAGGAAGTTGGCAGGGTAACTAAGTGGATACCATCTTTTGAGCCGCTACCGTTTGGCACACCATACCAAAGGCCATCAAAGCTGGAACCCCCATCCTTGAATTTGAAGCCGTTGCCGCCATATTTGAAGTATGCATTTCTTGGGGAATCTGGCACATTTCCCGCGGTAATATCATCTAAACTCTCTAATGAGCAAGAAATACAATTGTTAGAAGTGCTTAAAACGCATAAGGGGGGAAATTGGTGGCTACTCCTTAATTTGTAAGCACCACATCTACTTAGAGGATGACACCAAACCCACTAGAGAAATGCAACGTAGGTTAAATCCTAACCTAAAGGAAGTGGTAAAGGGTGAAATCCTTAGCTTCTTGATGCGGGTATTATATACCCCATTGCCGATAGTAGATGGGTTAGCCCCATTCAAGTTGTACCTAAGAAATCGGGGTTAACGGTAGTTAAAAATGAGAACAATAAGTTAGTCCCCATGCGAGCCACCACGGGATGGCGCATGTGCGTTGACAATAGAAAGCTTAATTCTAAGACCCGTAAAGACCACTTCTCTCTCCTATTTCTAGATCAAATCCTAGAGAGAGTGGCCGGACATGTGTATTATTTCTTTCTTGATGGCTACTCGGGATATTATCAAATTGAAATAGCACCTGAAGAACAAAGACAAGACCACCTTTACTTTTCCCTTTGGCACTTTTGCATTCCGAAGGATGCCATTTGGCTTATGTAATGCCCCTGCAACCTTTCAACGTTGTATGCTTAGCATTTTCCATGATATGGTTGAAAAGATTGTGGAGGTATTCATGGATGATTTCTCTGTGTATGGTAGCTCATTTAATAACTGTTTATTTAACTTGTCTTTGGTGTTAGATTGGTGCATCGAGAAAAACCTTCTCTTGAATTGGGAGAAGTGCCATTTCATGACCACCGAAGGCTTAGTCTTCGGTCATATTGTATCCAAGGAAGGTATGCAAGTCGACAAAGACAAGATTAAGGTAATAGAAAAGCTACCCACTCTCGTTGTGTAAGAGATATTTGATCATTTCTTAGGCATGCCGGTTTTTATAGGAGGTTCATAAAAGATTTTAGCTCATTATCTCAACCTCTTTGCATGCTTTTGAAAAATGATGTAGATTTTGCTTGGAATAATGATTGTCAACTTGCTTTTGAGAAGTTGAAAAATTTGCTTACATGTTCACCTATTCTTCAGGTGCCAGATTGGATATCACCCTTCGAAATTACGTGTGATGCTAGTGACTATGCGGTTGGTGCCGTGCTTGGACAACGCAAGGACAATATCACCGTAGTGATTTATTATGCAAGCAAGAGCTTGAATGAAGCTCAACGAAACTACACCACCACGTAGAAGGAGCTTTTAGCCGTTGTCTTTGCGTTAGAGAAATTTAGGAGCTACATATTGGGATTCCCAATTACAATCTTTACCGACCATGCCGCTCTAAAATATATCCTTTCCAAGAAAGGCGCCAAGCCTAGACTAATCCGTTGGATTTTGCTCTTGCAGGAATTCAACATCGCCGTTATGGACAAGAAGGGAGTGAAAAATCATGTTGCCGATCACCTTTAACGGTTAACAATGAGCATGGAGTCGGCAACCATCCCATTGAATGATTCATTCCCCGACGAACATCTTTTTGCGATCTCCCACACACTCCCATGGTATGCCGACATCATAAACTACTTGGTCACCGATAAGTCTCCCTACACTTGGTCTCGCCAAGATTACAAAAGGTTCATATTTTAGGTAAAATCTTTCTTTTTCGATGACCCTTACCTTTACAAGTATTGTAATGACCAAATAGTGAGGAGATGCATACCCGACCATGAATTTGAGAGTGGTTTGCATTTTTGCCATGAGGGTGTGTGTGGTGGTCATTTTTCCGCCTAAAAGACCGTATCAAAAATTCTACAATTTGGTTTTTATTGGCCTAGCATGTTTAAGGATACTTATACATATTATAATTCATGCTTAGCTTGCCAAAAGTTGGGAAGGGGATTACTAAGAGGAATATGATGCCGTTAAACCCCATTCTTGAATTAGAAATTTTCGATGTTGGGGCATTGATTTTATGGGGCCATTTCTTCCATCCTTTAGGTACATATATATTTTGCTTGCTATAGATTATGTATCTAAAGGGGTGGAGGCTATTCCTTGTAGGACCAATGATGCGGCTATCGTGCTTAAATTCATGAAAGAAAACATTTTCGCACGATTTGGGTTGCCAAATGCCATGATAAGCGACGGAGGGTCACATTTCTGGAATTGCCTCTTCTCAAGCTTAATGAAGAAGTTTGGAGTGAAACACAAGGTTTCTACATCATACCACCCCCAAACCACCGGACAAGCGGAGCTGGCAAATCGGGAGATAAAGAACATACTCCAAAAGACGGTGAATCCATTAATGAAGGATTGGAGCATGGGTCTTTCCGAGGCATTGTTGGCTTACCGTACTGCCGACAAAACGGTTTTAGGGATGTCCCCATATCGCTTAGTTTTTGGATAATTTTGCCACTTGCCCATTGAACTTGAACACAAATCTTTTTGGGCAATTAAAAAGTTTAATTGTGGAATTGATCCATCTTCTCGTAAATTGCAGTTAGTGGAGCTCGAAGATATAAGGAGGGAGGCATACAACAATTCCAAGCGTGTGAAGGAGAGGCTTAAGTATGCCCATGATCGTATCATTTTGAGGAGAGAATTCACCCCGGGGGAGAAAGTGCTACTCTACAACTCCAGACTTCATCACTTCCCCGGAAAGCTTCGTTTGAAGTGGATTGGACCTTTCATTGTTTGGGAGGTGTTTCCACATGGCACAGTGACCATTGCCAACCCACAAAACAGCAATGAATTCAAGGTGAACGGCCAACGCTTAAAGCACTATCAAGAGCCGAGGAGCAGAGACAAGTACACCATAGAGCTTACGGAACCACCGCCGGGTGGAACCAACTAGGTGAGTTCGTTCCAAAACTTTCCTATCTAGTAATATGTAGTAATGAATAACTCTTGCCTAAGCTTTCTTATCATAGTTTATCCATTTTATGCATATATTTCATTTCACCCTTCAAACATTGATGACCATGTTTATTTTTAGTTGGGGGGTGTGGACTAGGATATGAAAATTTCTTGAGCATCCTGTTATTATTTTCATCTTTTTTGTGAATAAATTAAATGAAATAAAAAAATTCCATCTATCACCAACATTTCTGCAACCCACAGCTTTTTATTAGGCCCATTGATTAAATGTGGTGATTCTTCCTAACTTTGGTAAAAATGTATTCTTGAAGTGGATTTTGGCAAATTAGGGTGTGTTGTATCTTTATGTACTAAGGACAATTAATTATTTCTCTACATGCATACACTTGGCCCTTTAGCTTGAAGCTCATGACGATTACCACCCATTTGAAACCATATAGTGGTGTTGAAACCTTGGTATCAACAATCAATTGATTAAGCCGTAGGGATTTTAAAAATTCGGATAGGTTTATATTCATGGATCCTAAGATAGTGACTTGGAGTTTTGAGTTGCTCAAATGAATGTTATCAAATGCTACATTAATAAGTGTACTTGTGCACATTTGAATAAGGCATAGACTTTTGCCATGGTACTTTGAATAAGGCAAATACTGCCATGAAATTTGAGTAAATACATGAAATTTGAACAACAACTGATTTCCATGATCTTTTGAAGGAGTAAGTGTTATATCCCATAGGCTCGAGAGTTCCTAAGGATCTTACATCAGGAGATTGCGACATATTAAGGGATATACTAAGCTTAGGTGTGGATGGTGGAGTGCGTAAGAGGAATGAGATTATAGTCATATGGAAGAGGGTATAGACTTGAGAACTTTACCCTTATATATATATATATATATATATATATATATATATATATATATATATATATATATATATATATATATATATATATATATATCAAAAAATGTACCTAAGAACGTGCGCAGGTAGAATTACCTGCGCATGCCCCCTCTGTTTGGGGTTTTAAAGTATGTGTTTTGAATTTTTTTTGCAATAGCAAGATATACTTGTTATGAAGCTCCCTACAAAATTTCAAGTCAATCCGACACCGTTTGGGCCTCCGTTCATCGATTTCAAAAACGTTGCGCAAAACTGTCCAGAATTCTGGACAGTTTTGCGCAACGTTTTTGAAATCGATGAACGGAGGCCCAAACGGTGTCGGATTGACTTGAAATTTTTTGCGGTGCTTCATAAAAAGTATATCTAGCTACTGCAAAAAAAATACTTGGAAACCCTGAACAGAGGGGGTGTTCGCTGGTATCTCTGCCTGCGCACGTGCGCAGGCACATTTGATTCAACACCCTTTAGTATTGCAAATAATCCATGAATGGAGTCAACATTGTATTTTGGGATTGATCACTTACTTTGCTAGGGACTAGAAAAACACTAGTTGGGTGTGTGATTATGAATAAATATTGCAGATTCTAACATCATAATCATTTCCTCTTGTGCACATAATCCTTGGAATCATGATCTCTTAACTACATTTACGTTAATTCATCATTTGTGAACATATGATTTTATTTTGGCACAATTTCACTTCCTAAAGCATTATAAATTTCCACTATATTTTTAGGGATTTTTCTGGATTTCTCAGGTATCTCGAAGGGGACTAAATTAACTCAAGAGGAGGAGTGGAAAACATGCGCCTGTAGAAGAAACGACAGTCGCCTGGGGAACCAGACAGTCGACTACCCAAACAACGGCAGTCGCCTACCTTTAAAGAACTGGAGCTGGAGAAGTTGAAGCCCAATGACAGTCGCCTGTAAGAGGCTTAAAAGTCGAATGTAATATTGTACAGTCGCCTGTCATCTTCGAATCGGTCGACAGATTTTCTAAATGCCGGAGGGAGCAGAAAGAGCCGACTCTCTGTTATTTTGACATTTCTGCAGCAGGTGACTGAAGAACAAACGACAATCACCTGTGGATCACACAGGCAACTGTGATTTTTTGTTACAGTCGCCTGTCGCCCTTTGGTAGCAAAGACAGCCACCTGTCATCAGTCGATTGTCGTTTGTTCGACAGTCGACTGATCAGGGGTTTTTGCTCGTAGTCTGGGTTACGAGAAACGAGTTTTTGTTAACCTGATTTCTCTCCAGTTGATGTGAATCGTTGGATGATAATTTGGATGGATGAGATGTAACCCCTAGGGGGTATAAAACATTACTATTCAGATGTAATGAGAGAGAACGAAAATAGAACTTAATCTTTTGCTATTTTAGGTTATCTTCTTCCTTAGGAGATTAGGGTTTTGGAGATTTTTGAGCTTTCTGATTTCGTTTTTACTGTTGCTGAGATTGATTGCTGATTGAAGAAGCTTGTATTTGGTGACAAATCTCCAACCCTCTTTCTAATCCACATTTGCTTTCATTCTTTGCATTGAACTATGTCGATTTTTATGAATGTTGATTCTATTCTTGATATGCAAGGCTAGATTCATTGTGTGGGTGTTTTAGATTGATGTATGATATCTTGATTGCCTTGATAATGTTAATTTCCAGCACCCCTTGATAATCCATGTTGTTAGGTGAATTAAACTCATGATTAATTGGATTTGATACTATCCATAGAGGAGCCGCAGAACGGTGGTGCTACGTAATTGTTGCATCTATGTATCCAATGGGTATTGCATATCTTGAAATGAATGCAAGACCCCTTTAATCCGTATTTTGTAATTTAGAAGTCTAATTCATCCGATAACCCAAATTGTTAATTGCGTTGTAACCCGTTTATTGAATCGTGCATTACCTGAAAGGGCCGCAGAACGATGGTTGTGGAAGCGCAACACAACCCATATGCGTTACTCCCACATACCTTGAAATGGGTGTGGGTATGATTCATGAGCTTTAATTCGGAGAAGAACCCAATTAGTAATTAACTTTGGTGCACCCCATATGTGCTTAATTGGTTTATTTCCCGATCCTCATATCTTGACATGGATGAGTGATCGTGTTATCATGGAATTAACATCTAACAGAGCAATTGAGTAATCTTACCGATATCCTCAACACCCGCACTCTTGTTCTCCCTTGCATCCAAACCTTGGACATTACCCTAACTCTATGGTACTTAGATAAACCATCTATTCAAACAATCATTCACCCTCATAGGGTGGTTAGAACCCTTAACCATTCTTTACATGCTCTGACTATTATGTGAATTTGCAGATTACTTTAGTCTCTGTGGATATGATCCCATTCTTACAGGGTATATTATTTGTCGACCTCGTACACTTGCGAGTTTCACCTTTCAGGGGTAGTCAGCAGGTATAGGTAGGCCATGATGCTCAAATGAGGTACTGACGTGCGTTTATATTTCACATATTCACGCACGTCTTCTTTTGTGTTTTTCCGTTATTTTTCGCCGTCTCGTATCCGTTTTCTCGTATTTTCTTGTTTTCTTTCACTTCTCTGTGTTTTTATGTGTTTACAGGAGTTTGCCAGCATAGGGGACACATAACGAAGGTATCACATGTCCCCGGAGCAACGGGAGGAGTCACGCGTGATCCAGGGGGTCAAACGACCAAGATCGCTATCTTTCAGCCCCCACCCGATCGATTGGATAGAGCCAACCGATCGGGTGATGCACGCATGCACCACCCGGACAGCTGCTGAAGCAACGCAAGCGTCAACCGACCAGGTCGGACATCGGTTCAGCCCAATAGATCTCTCTAGAAATTGAAGCTGAAATCCAACCGATCGGGTGACCTTCACCCGATCGGTTCATCTGTAGCCGATTCCACGAAGACACGACCCGGAGAGCTCACCCGACTGCCAGCAGACCGTACCAAAATGTGTGAAGCTTTTGTATTTTTGGGCGACGTTTCCAACCGATCCGTTGATTTATCAACCGATTGGTTCACCTGATGAGCTCAAGATCCAAACGGCTAGAAGCTTTCACCAACCGATCGTGTCGAGTGACTGGGTGATGTTTCTGAAAATCGTTGCCGAAGTTCGCAGCAAGTTACCCGATCGGTTGATTCTTCACCCGATCGGGTGACGTCGTTTTCTATATATATTAGCCCGAGGTTTTCAGAAACGTAAGCTGTGTTTTTTGGGCTGTTGTATTTTTCTGGTTTCTCTCCATTTTGTGATGGCTGAAATTTATTTGATATTTTTAAGTTGTCTGATCTTTACTAAACTTTAATATAGTGTTATTTGCATTGCTTTACTACTTTTCAATCGCCAGATTTTGTTTTTAACGGTCGATTTTCATTTAGATTGCTTTTTCCCTAAAATGTGTGAGTGGTTCCCAAATCTGGGATTTTGGTGGAAACCCCTTCGTGGGTTCTCCCTAATGCGTCCATAGGACTAGGAAATCGATAGGGATTAGAAATCTATTGGTTACGCGGGGTGTTTCATTGTCATCGGTGGGAAAAAGACCGCCTTTGACCGTTGGGCCAAGGGGGAATAAACTTGGCGGTTGACCCCCTAGCCATAGCTCACACCCTTAGCGTAGACATCGAATCCTAGCGCGTGGGAACGGTAGGACAAGATGTTGGGAGTTATCGTTGCGAGCTTAGTGCTCCCAGAGTCGGTTAGTGTTAATGGACATGGGATTGCCCACTGTCCGAACCTGGGTAGTCCGGCGTATCATCCTGGGCACCGACCGGAATATTGGGCCCATGGGACATTGGTATCACTCTTAGAGGCAACGTCTCACCATTAGACCCTAATTCCGATCGTTACCATATCCGCCGGTCGTATTATCGAGAATCATATGATAGGGTGGAAACTGAAGTTCCGGGTTTCCCTTTATATTGTTTATCCATCGCATTCTATTTCCGGGACAACCCATCTACCGATTCGGGCTAACTCACCCATGGGTGAATTTGGTCCTTTCTGACACAAGCATAACCATGCCTCCCTGAGTTCGACCCCCAAGCCACACTACAACATCGTGCGCTTGCGGTTATAAATATTTAAATCTCACGCCCCCAATCCTATTGCACCTTGCACATGATCACACAAAAATGCGGGGACGTCAAGCTTTATGGCGACGTTGCCGGGGAGGAAACGTGCTTGTTATTTTTGGATCTTTTGAACCTTTGAGTCTAGCTCACATCTCTATCTCGCGATAATTTTCGCATTCATATTTTTCGTTTTTATTTTCTTATTTTATTTTCTATTTTATCTGTTTCTTTCCCACTTTTCGCTTCACGGGTGTTTGTTGTTTTTAATGCGCATGAACACAAGGAGTCTAGACGACTTGATTCCTGTTGATCCTGAGATAAAAGCCACCCTAAGGTGTCTGGCCGCAGAGAAGAGAAGAAGAGAAGAGCCTGAAACCATGGGGGAGAACAGCCCACCTCACAAGTCCCTACTGGAATACTTGATGCCATCCATCGAGTCCACCTCTGCCATCCGTCCTCCAGCTATTAAGGTGCAAAACTTCGAGCTTAAGCCGTCTTTGGTGACGTGGATCCAGCAGGATCAATTCTCTGGGGCACCCATGGAGAGCCCCATCGAACATCTGGACTCCTTCCTCGAGAAATGTGACACATTCCGGATTACTGGAGAAACAGCTGAAGCAATACATCTGAAGTTATTCCCCTTCTCTCTGCGAGATAAGGCCAAGCTGTGGCTTAGGGGAAAGGACCCGAACACGTTCAACACTTGGGAGAAGCTCTCAAACGCCTTGCTGACGAAGTTCTTTACTCCGGGGAAGACCATGAAGCCGAGGAGTGAGATCTCCTCCTTCTCCCAAGCCAGCCATGAGTCCCTGCATGAAGCTTGGACGAGATTTAAAGAGATGCAGTGAAGATGCCCTCATCACGAGCTTCCCAAGTGGCAGATAATTAATCTATTCTACAACGGATTGAGTGATGACTTGAAATCTTCCATGGACACTGCGGCTAGGGGTCCTTTATGTCTAGGAGTGAAGAAGATGCCAGACAAATTCTTGAAAACATGAAATCGAACAATGAGCGGTGGTGTAACGAGAGAGCAATACCTAGATCTGGGGGTATCCACAGGGTCAAGGACGTCGACAAATTATCCAGCAAGTTTGACTTGCTGTCGACCCAGATCTCAGCACTGATAGTCGGTGGTGCCGGTACACAACATATTGCGGCGGTGGAATCCGAAGTCATGGGGGACTTCGAGGGTGGTGACATCTCACCACCGTTGGACCAAGCGAGTGCACTATTCTACAATCCTACAGAAAATGTGCCGTATCCACCATGGACTCGCTCCAATCCGGCCTACTCTCCAAACAACCGGAACCACCCCAACCTTAGCTACCGGGCATCGTATCAGCAGCCGCCTCCTCAGTAATAGCAGCAGCTAGTATATCAGCTACATAGGAAACCGCAGCAGTAGTTTCAATAGCAGCAGCCTCCACAACAGTATCAATAGTATCCCCCAAGGAACCAGCAGCCCATTCAACAGCAGTATGGCCAGCAGAGGGACATATCTCCGGTTGAGTCCCTCTTGACTCAATACATTACCAACTAAGAGAAGATAAATTTGATGCTGGAAATGGGGCAAAGGGCTCTCACTGACCAAGTAACCCAGCTGGGGTTACAGGTGGCAAACCTTCAAAGGTCGCAAAATCTATTGCCGCCACAACCGGAAGTGAACCCGAGGGGAGCAAACCAGACTTTGGCACTCACGAACGAGAATGCGAATGTGTCCGCTATCGTATTGAGGAGTGGAACACAAATCCCCATGAGAGTGCCTGCCAAGGAACTGGAAGCACCGTTGGACGTAGAGCGACCAATTGAAAAAGCCAACGACAACAGTGTTTCGTCGCCAAAGACTACGACACTGGAGGGAGTCCCTGAAGAAGAGAAGAAGAAGGACGAGGAAGGGAGCCTCAAAGTATTTAAGCCCGTTGTGCCTTTTCCACAACGTCTGGCCCAAGCAAAGATAGACGAAAAGTATGTCAAATTCTTTGCCATGGTCAAGGATTTGATCCTTCAAATCCCCTTCCTCGAAGCTATTGAGACCATAACCTCCTACGCGAAATTCCTCAAGGATTTGGTGACAAAGGGGTCTATAAAGGACAAGGTAGTTCTCATGACGGAGTGTAGTGCACTCATCCAGCGAGCAAATCCGCCTAAGCTTAAAGACCCGGGGAGCTTCTCTATCCCTTGTGCGATCGGGGAGGTAAAGATCCATTGTGCGCTCGTCGATCTTGGTGCGAGCGTCAGTTTAATGCCCCTGTCACTATATAAGAGGATAGGGATGTGCAACCTGGAGCCAACCGGTATGACCCTACAGCTTGCAGACCGATCGGTCAAATATCCGATGTGGGTTGTAGATGACCTACATGTTAACGTAAGTGGAGTGCATGTGCCAGTGGACTTCGTCGTTATGGAAATGCCTGAAGATACGCATACCCCCATCATCCTTGGACGGCCTTTCATGGCCACTGCCGGCGTTTTAATAGATGTGAAGAAAGGGAAGCTTTCCCTTAACGTCGGCAACGAAAAAGTCGAGTTTGACTTGGGGTTGTCAATGAAGCACCCTAATCCCCCGGATGATCCACGATGCAATATGCTAGATATAGAGGAAGAGAGAGCAGCTGAAGCTGGGGCTTGGGAAATTCTTTCAAGGAATCCCCCCGACAGCTTGGGGGACTTAGAAGGACATGTCGGCTTGAAGAATGATAATGCTGCTGAGAAAGAGGGTACGTCACATACGGCCCCCTCGGATTCCAAAAGTCTCCTCTGACAAGGAGAAAATGGAAAGAGCCCATGGGGCTCACCGGGGACGAGATCCGGATCTTGAAGCGAGTGGCGGTAGACTCCAATATAAGGGAGAAGCCCCCGGATCCCATCAAAAAAGGGAGAGTAGTCGAGCAAGTCCACTTGTCACCGCCGGCGATACCAAAGTCCACCAACACTGAATCTGAAGTGATGCCAATCTTAGGGCATCACCCCCGTCCACCATGAACATCATCTACGGGCGTCGAGCAAACAACGTTAAACAAAAGCGCTTCATGGGAGGCAACCCATGCTCTAAACTTTCATCTTAGTTTTTAGGATTATTTTAGCTTTATTTTTCTTATTATAATAAATAAATCAAGCCGCGGGAACTTCCGTCAAGAGACTTAGGCCATTTGTGAATTTTTGCAGGAAACAAGCTCTCACCCGATCGGGTGACCAGTCAACTGATCGGGTGAGACGTATCAGACAATGGCCGTATCTGTTCTTCAACAAACCGGTTGGGTGAAGTAATGTGAGACCGGGTGGCAGACCGTGTGAGCTGGGCCGAAGTCTCGGAAAATTTTAGGAGTTGATCAACCGATCGGGTGATACGAAGCGTGGTCGGGTTACCGACCGGGCGAGCTGCACTGAATTCTAGGGAAAAATTATGAAGCGGCCAACCGATCGGTTGAGTTCTCAACCGATCGGTTTGCCTGTAGAATCTTTTCAGCAACTTTTTTCGACCTAATTGTCAACCGATCAGGTGAGCTTTCACCCGATCGGTCGACTTAAACCCTATACATACCCGCCCTCACCCGTTCATCTCCCACTTCACCCGACTTCGATTTTTCTCGCCGTTTCGACTCCCTCTTCCCCCAACCGGTGACGATACTCCCTCAACTGACCACAAAACCCCTTAGATCCTTCCCTCCACTCTCCATCTCCTTCCCTCCATCGATTTCTCTCTCTCCATTTTCGTTTTTACCCCCACAAAACCCGAATTTTCGCGCTTTCCCTCCCATTTTTGAAATTTGCTGAAAAGAAGCGCCGCAGCTTCACACTTCTTCCCATTGCGTTGCGTTGGGTCACCTACGAGCAAGGATCTTCGTCTCTACTGGGTAACTTCGCTCCTTAGCTCAATTTTATATTTTGCCATAGAATTTCTATTTGCTCGATTGTCTCTCTCTCTCTATGTGTGTGTACATTCATCACATTTTTGCATTCACTCACGCACACACACCCACATGGCCCGGGATCAGGATAGGGGTAAGGGTATCATGCGAGAGGAGGGGTCGTCTCGCAAGAGACGCAAGACTACACGTCCACCACACTCACACCCTCCTCCTGCACAGCCTGCACAACCCCAATCCCAACCCCAACCTATCATCCCTGTTGAGGACCCACTGATGGGCCCGCGTGGCTACCGCTTTAGGAATCAAGAGCACAAGGATTTTTATCATAGACTTGATGCACGAGGGCATCTATCGACCAAATTTGCTCATACCCAAATGCTTATCGATCTCTGTGTCTTCACTGAGTTCGAGACTCTCTTTGCAAATTTAGGTTGGCTAGCTTTCCTAAATGCCACCGCGGTGTCCTACCCCTCCCTCACACCCGAATTTTTATCCACCCTTGTCTGTGAGTCGGGGTCGATCGTCATCTTTCGCGTCCGTAACAAAACCATTCGCACTGACCTTAACGCCATTAATAACATCTTTGGTTTCCCCATCCTTGGGGACGACGCTATCCGTCCCTACGGGTATCCCCCGAATTTGATGTCGATCAGTTTTGGTTCTGCCTCACCCTACACGCTTGCTATCCCCGAGGTAAGGCCAATGCCTCCTCCATCATTCACCTCATCTTCCGTCTGGCCCACCAAATCATTTCTTGCACGTTTTTCCCCAGGGATGAGTCAGGTACCGTGACCATCCCTGATCTTTTCATTTTGTGGGTCATGACCTTTCCATTTGTCTGCGAGGATGACATGATTTCTTTTAGGGTCCCTATCGTTCCCGTCCATGCCGGTGCTTGGCTTCTTTCCAAGCTTCTTGAGATTAGCCGTGCCGGCAAGGGCAAGGTTTGTTGCGGGGGCCTTATCACGATCATAGCTTCGGCTCCACAGTTTAACATTGTCATCCCTCGAGATCTTCCTACTACCGCAGGACCCTCACGTCTTGATCTAGATGTCCTGCGGCATATTCACATGATTAAGCCTCGCCCCGATGGCCGTTTCACCTTCAATTACGGGCATCCCCCGGCTCCCTATACCATTCTGCCCAACCCCGCTCGCATGACCATCCATCTTGTGGCAGACTGGACTTTCCCACCTGATCCTGATTTTCTTGGGGGGTTGTGTCTTCCATTTATCCCGGGCACACCCAGACCACCTTCCGCTGCCGCCCACTTAGGTGAGCAGGAAATCCCTGCGCACCGTAAAGACCCTGGGGCTGGGCCTAGTAGTGTCTTCCCGGCCTCTGTTCCCACCATGACTGCCACCACCTCTCCGGTCCGCATGACCACCACCTCACCGTTCGTCGTGCCACTTCTACTTGCCTTCGCCTTGAGTCTGAGTTAGCTGCTTTGCACACTGGCGCATCTTCTTCCACCTCCTCGGTCCCATCCTCTTCCATCTTCACTCACCCACATTTCCTCGCGCTTGAGAGGGACGTGGCCACCATCCTATGCATCCTCACTCACGTCCACGGGCCACCTCCTCCCACACCACACCCCTCACCCCCACCTTCACCCCCTCGACGATTTTCCCCTCCACCATCACATTCTTCACCTCCACCATCACCCCCTAGGCGACCATCCCCTCCTATCACCACTTCCATTCCCACCACCTCATCTACTCCCACCGTTTCCATTCCCTCCACTGTCGCCCCCACAGATCCACCACCCTCCACTTCTGTCACTCCATATGTGCGCTGCAAGAAATTCCAGGTGCGATCGTGATCACTTCCCCCACCATCCTCTTCTGTCGCCGTATCCACCCCCTCTACCACCATATCCTCCCCATCTACCACCGCGTTGGTCGCCCTTTCACTCCCACTCACCATCACCACCACCATGCCACCCATCATTCACACGTCCACACCCACCGATCCATCACCCTGACCACTTTCTCCACTTCTCTGCACACCAGTCACCACTCCTGCCCACTCCCCCGCATCTCCCACATCTTCCACCGAAGAGGATGAGGACGATTCCTCTCCTGCTTTCTGATTCCATTTTGTTTTCTGACCTACCCCTTGCATATCTCTGCACTTTCATGACCACATCATATCTCTAGCATTTTCACGTCTAGCTTGGGGGAAGTCAATTTTTTCTGTATTTTGTCGTGTGATGTTTTCTATGTGTGTTTGTTTATATATGTTGTGTCGTGTGATCTTCCATTTTTATTTTCTATTTTTATATCGTGGGGTGTGATTTTCTTTATTTTCCTTTTTTTGTATGTGTGTTTTTCTTGTTTTGTATTCCTTTTTGAGTCGGTGCATATTCCCCCCCATTTCATTGCCCTCCCGTATTCACTTTTATTGCATTGAGGGCAATGCAAGTTTCAGCTTGGGGGAGTCGCACTTCGTGCATCTTTTGCGTCTTTTTCTTCGTTTTTGAGTCGTTTTCATCGTGTTTTTATTTTTTATTTTCTTCTTTTTATCTCTTTCTCCTAGAGATGAACCCTATGATGAATTGCCACAAAAATCACACACACACACCTAGCAAGGCTTCGATAATCACGTTCACTAACCCTAGGAAGCTGAGTCCTCCTGCATTTCATGCATCGTGGGTCCATCTAGCTTTTGTGTGAGTTGTGTGTCGTGTCTAGCTTGCGGTGTGCTTCTACTTTGTGATTGTGTTTTATATACCTGTCCAGGAATGACCCCTTATCATGCTTCGATTTGAATATCATGCTTTGATTATCATGCTTCGATTTGAATATGCGGTATTTGCCTCTCTTATCTGCTTCTGTATGCATGAATATATATATATCGTATGCTTCATTTCGCATGTGTCGGGATTCCACAGTTAGGACTAGGATAACCCATTTTGGTCTACGCTCTAATTAGCGAAAAATCTCCTTTGCCCAAGTATTTTGAACCTGATTTCTTTATTATTTTACTTGGTGCAAATCTCCTCGTCGTGTACCGTTCTCCCGCTTGGGAGAGTACACACGTGTATATACCCCAAAATCAAAAAAACCAAAAAAGGAGAAAAGAAAAACCCAAAAAAAGAGTAAAGAGAAAAGAAAGAAAAAAAGAAAAAAAATATATGTATAGCCAAAAATCCAAAAAATACATATATCCAAAACCCAAAAAAATGTGTGTGAATATTTTCCTACCTACCGAGAATAAAGGGAAGGCGAGAATTTGCACCGAGTGTCCTACTCCACATCATCTCAACCCCCATCGCTTTCGAAAACACTTGGAACATGGAATTTCTAGATATTATCTAGGCGATAGTGTGGTGATGTCCAAGTCCCAAGCTATGGAGTCCCTGACACATGATACGTTTCTATTCTCATACTCTTCTCATGCATGCTTGAGCCATATATTCACTGCTTATTTCAAAGCGAATCGTTATTTCGGTCTTTTCTTGGATTTGTGTATATGGAGCTTATGGCACAATGTAGATAGTGACACCGTATGTTAGCACACGACCACACTCACTCGCCCTTCACCGCGTGGGCCCATGGCACTTGTCTGGACTCGTTTCCATTGGTTTAGTGTTGTGATTTGGCGTTTGCTTGCTTGGTGTGTCGTTTTTGATTTTGTTGGCCCTGACGGGCGATTTAGGATTTAGAGTTCTCTTTTTCCTCTCTTCCTCTCTATTTTCTCCCTCCGAGCTCCGACTCTCACTCGTCTTCCTTGAGGACGAGGAAGGGTTCAGCTTGGGGGATTTTGACGTGTGTTTATATTTCATATATTCACGCACGTCTTCTTTTGTGTTTTTCCATTATTTTCCGCCGTCTCGTATCCATTTTCTCGTATTTTCTTGTTTTCTTTCACTTTTCCGTGTTTTTACGTGTTTGCAGGAGTTTTCCAGCATAGGGGACACATAACAAAGATATCACATGTCCTCGGAGCAACGAGAGGAGTCACGCGTGATCCAGGGGGTCAAACGACCAAGATCGCTATCTTTCATCCCCCACCCGATCGGTTGGATAGAGCCAACCGATCGGGTGATGCACGCGTGCACCACCCGGACAGCTGCTGAAGCAACGCAAGCGTCAACCGACCGGGTCGGACACTGGTTCAGCCCAACAGATCTCTCTGGAAATTGAAGCTGAAATCCAACCGATCGGGTGACCTTCACCCGATCGGTTCATATGTAGCCGATTCCCCGAAGACACGACCCGGAGAGCTCACCCGACCACCAGCAGACCGTGCCAAAACGTCTGAAGCTTCTGTATTTTTGGGTGACGATTCCAACCGATCGGTTGATTTATCAACCGATCGGTTCACCTGGTGAGCTCAAGATCCAAACGGCTATAAGCTTCCGCCAACCGATCGTGTCGAGTGACCGGGTGATGTTTCTGAAAATCGTTGCCGAAGTTCGCAGCAGGTCACCTGATCGGTTGATTCTTCACCCGATCGGGTGACATCATTTTCTATATATATTAGCCCTAGGTTTTCAGAAACGTAAGCTGTGTTTTTTGGGCTGTTGTATTTTTCTGTTTTCTCTCCATTTTGTGAAGGCTGGAATTTATTTGATATTTGTAAGTTGTCTGATCTTTACTAAACTTTAATATAGTGTTATTTGCATTGCTTTTACTACTTTTCAATCGCCGGATTATGTTTTAATGGTCGATTTTCATTTAGATTGCTTTTTCCCTAAAATGTGTGAGTAGTTCTCAAATCTGGGATTTTGGTGGAAACCCCTTCGTGGGTTCTCCCTAATGCGTCCATAGGACTAGAAAATCGATAGGGATTAGGAATCTATTGGTTACACGGGGTGTTTCATTGTCATCGGCGGGAAAAAGACAGCCTTTGACCGTTGGGCCAAGGGGGAATAAACTCGGTGGTTGACTCCATATCCATAGCTCACGCCCTTAGCGTAGGCATCGAATCCTAGCGCGTGGGAACAGCAGGACGAGATGTTGGGAGTTATCGTTGCGAGCATAGTGCTCCCGAAGTCGGTCAGTGTTAATGGACATGAGAATTCCCACTGTCCGAACCCGGGTAGTCCGGTGTATCATCCTGACCGGAATATCGGGCCCATGGAACGCTGGTATCACTCTTAGAGGCAACATCTCACCATTAGACCCTAATTTCGATCGTTACCCAATCTGCTGGTCGTATTAGCGAGAATCATATGATAGGGTGGAAACCGAAGTCCCGGGTTTTCCTTTATATTGTTTATCCATCGCATTCTATTTCCGTGACAACCCATCTACCGATTCGGGCTAGCTCACCCATGGGTGAATTTGGTCCTTTCTAACACAAGCACAACCACGTATCCTTGAGTTCGACCCCCAAGCCACACTACAACACCGTGCGCTTGCGGTTATAAATATTTAAATCTCACGCCCCCAATCTCATTGCACCTTGCACATGATCCCACAAAAATGCGGGGACGTCAGGTACTTAGCATATCAAGCAACAAGGTCATCTTCTGATCCAGAAGATTCACCTTCTTATCCAACTTGATAAAGAAGGGATCTATAGGAAGTGGAGGTGAAGATAATGGAGGAATAGTGGAATATGCAGGAGGAACTGTCGAGGTGGGTCGAGAAACATCTTGCCTCTTCTTGGCTGCAAGCTGCAGAGTTGAAGAAGACTGCAGCTGTGCAGCTGCATCCAGGAGGGGGCCAAGTGGAACAGGCTTACAGGAGGCCAAATCATTCTGAAAGTGCCAGAGGACATAAGTCAAAATGCAGCTATATGGGAGGTGAGACAGGAAAGGAGTGATCTCAACATGGTTCATCCTATCAAGGATAACACTAACCCAGTTCACCTCCATGCCAGAGAAAATAACATACACGCACTTAAGGATGTCATGTGAGGGCTGATATGATGATCCTGATTTTGGAAGGATGTTGGACTTGAAAACATGGTGGACTACCCACACACGTTTGGAAAACATGGACGTCTCACCCCAGAGGTGAAAATAAGAAGTACGAAAGTGGACATGTCCTGGAGGACGATTTGATCAAGCTCAGAAAATCTACATATGTAGATGTTAGCCGGAAGAGACCCCGAAGATGGGATGCTAATGATGGTTCCTAACAGCTTGGGGTTAAGCTTGATTGTCGTCCCCTGAACCATGGTGCCTAGAATCCATGCATCATTATACTCACCGTGAATGTGGTTAGCATAAAACAATTTGACCAACATGGGATATGGTTTGGGAGACTCAGTAGCTGAATAGCGAAAAAGATCGACCAATTTGGTTGTGGTCAAGTGTTTGGATAGGTTTTCAGCTAGGAAAGCGGGATAGGATATGAAATGCTCCTTGAGAAGCTTGACATTGATAAGGGCGTTGTACTTTCCCATGCACTTGTCGTCAGGACATTTAGGAACAAATGATGCTGAAGCTGATGGATGAGGATATTAAGGGTTATATTGGGTTTCACGATTAGATGGTTGCTCAACACGAGGAATCACGGCTTCAACTAGAGTTGAGCAGGTAGAATGGCTAGGGGCTGAGAGGGAGATACCACATCAGTAGGAGCTTGTTTGCACCTACGCTTGAGAGGGATCTCGGGTTCAGGCTCAGATTCACTAGACCATGATTCCTCGGAATCAAAGGGAGTAGTGAAGACATGAGGAGGAGATGGTGACCAAGCCCATTTCATATGAGCTTTAGTCGGAGCTACCTTGGGAACCCTAACCCTAAGCTCCCAAGGCTTCTTTAGAGAAAGGGATTTCCCCTTGGAGGTGCTGGATTTGGGTGCCATGAATATAGACAAGGTTCGAAACTAGGGCACGAAATGAAATGAAGTGAGTCGAAATCGTTATACCTAGATGACAGAGGAGGAGGAAGACTTGATGGAAGGCATAAGGGGATCGACGAAGGAGGAATCGATAGTCGGAATAGCTTGATCAACAGAGAAGAAGATCGGAGGGGCTCTTAAATCTCTCGACAGACGTGTGGAAAAGTGATCGAAGGAGAGAGAGGGAAGTTCGAATCGATGATTATAATAGAGACTCAGACATGATTTCAGCCGTTGGATAGAAATAAACGGCTGAGATGAAGTAGTCGAACCGCCAAATACCTCGGACATTGGACTGATGCACAACGTGCAGTCGCCTGTCAAGCCCTAAAGAAAAATGATTTAGTAGAGGAAAATGCACATGTAAAAGAATTCACAGCCGCATGTCGATGGACAGACACCTGTGAAATGACCTACAGGGGCCTGTGAAAACTGAAACAGAGTGATGATTTTGGGGAAAATTTCGCAAGAGCTGCAGCAGGTGCGTAAGGACCAAATTTCAGTCGCCTGGGTATAGCTAGGTGCCTAGGAAATGTACAGCAGTGGCCTAGCTGGGATATGCGAAAAATAGATCATAAATAAGGGTTGGGTAGGCACTCATGAAGATGGCACATGCGCATGTCCGGGTACTGAAATCCAGAATTGAGGCAACATCAAAGTTTTGAGATTTCTCACCCTTAGACATATACTCTTAACACTCTAATGACATCAAAAAGCTATCATAAACTTATACAATGATACACATATCAAAGATATCAAAAGAATAATAAATTCATCAAAATCTCCAATCAATCTCATAGAAAACATAATGTGAAAATAGACACATTGAATATGAGATATGAAAATGATCATATAAGCTCAAAACATGATATAACATGTGAAAATGAAGTCCTAGATTTTAGATTCACCCATAATCCATAATTCTCCACGCAACCTGACAAATGAATCTTCTTTTAGAGGTTTTGTGAAGATGTTGGTGATTTGTTTTTGGGTTTTAATATACTCTAAGATGATGTCCTTCTTAGCTACATGATCATTAATAAAATGGTGTCTCACATCTATATTTTTGGTACATGAGTGATGTAAAGATTTTTGGAGAGAAAAATTGCACTTTGGTTATCAACCATGATAGGGCATGTATCACAATTAATACTATAGTCTTTAAGAGCGTGTCTCATCCAAATGACTTGTGCACATGCAAGACCCGCATTAATACATTCCTCTTCGGTCGTGGACATTGATACGAAGTTTTGCTTCTTGAAAAACAAAGAGACACGGGAATTTCCTAGAAAATGGCAAGTGCCACTAGTACTCTTTCTATCGGATTTGCATCTAGTAAAATCGGCATCACTATATGCGATTAACTCATATGTGCTAGATTTAGGATAAAGTAATCCATAATCTAATTTTTGATTGAGATAGCGAAATATTCGTTTAGCCGCAGTCAAATGTGAATCATTGGGTCATGCTTGATATATAGCACATAAACAAACAGAAAACATGATATCGGGCCTATTTTTGGTTAAATAAAGTAAGCTACCTATCATACCTCGATATAGACGAATGTCTACATCTTTCCTGTTTCCATCCTTGTGTAGATATGTATTTGTACTCATGGGAGTCCTCTTGCTTGAAGACGATTCCATCCCACATCGCTTGATAAGCTCCTCGGTGTACTTGGATTGGTGTATGAAGATGACATCCTTCATTTGTCGAATTTGAAGTCCTAGAAAGTAATTGAGCTCACCCATGTGGCTCATCTCAAATTCATCCTTCATTGACTTAGAAAATTCTTGGCAAAGATCATAGTTAGTAGATTCAAAAATAATGTCATCTACATTGACTTGAATAAGAAGGATGTCATTTTCATAATATTTAATGAAAAGAGTAGAATCAAATTCAACCATTTTAAATCCTAAATCCAAAAAAGTTCTTAAGGCAATCATACCAAGCTCTAGGAGCTTGTCTCAACCCATATAAAACTTTCTTAAGTTTGAAACACGGTTTGGAATTTTTTCATATATAAAACCGGGTGGTTTTGAAACATAAACTTCTTCACTAACTGCCTCGTCTCAAATGATGTGAGCACTAATCCCAAGCGTAGTAGATTGAACAAGTAATATCCTGGTGAGTCCATGTATCGAATCCACGGGACAACTGACCTGCAAAATTACGAACTTCAGTTTGTAAAGAGTAATAATACGGTAATAAACAACCACCTATCATGTATAACGATATGGTATCAAGGGTTTAAAAGAATACAAGAAAATCCTACGATAAGTACGGGGAAGGAAAAATTGGGCATTCAATATGAAGAGAATGTGTTGGTTGTGATTTCGTTAGGATCAATGCAATCAATGATTATAAATATCTTTTCTATAACTCAACGTTTCGTCCGGTGAAGGCATGGGAACGTCGGAAAATATCACGATACACGAACAACGAATACTGCCTTGAGTACGCATACAATACTAGTTTCATAAGGAAAATAAACTTATGTGTCCGTAAGGATCACCACGAGTACGTCCGCAAAGATCGTATTCGATCCAAGTACACTAACAACGATTATACTTGAAAAAATACATGTAGAAACTAGTAAAATACGTGACATAACGTGCAAATTAGGGCGAAAAGATATTCAAATCAGAGATTTCAGAGATTTAACAACATCACAACCAGCACATAAGGGTATTAGCCACGCATGGAGGGTAGAGAATCAATATTCATAGCTAAATACATCATTAATACATCAAAATACGGGCTAAATACGCCAAATACAAGGTAAAGTTTAGAATTTTATCACCAAATCTCTTCAATTGAACCCCAAACTCCTTCAGATAATAGATCTAGCCTCTGTCCCCAGGGCCTCCAAATTTGGTGGCGAAATAAGGCTCCTAGAGCCCCCAATACGCCAGAATACGCAACCCTAGCCAAAAATACGCTTAAATAATAAACATTGCGGGTTTAAGGGGGTTAACGGGTCTAAACCCGCACCCGTATCACGTTAAACCCATACCCACGGTCGCTAATCAATTTGGACCGCTCGATTAATGCGGGATGCGCCCAGGACCCGCCACGTGGCCTTTAGAATTCGTGCGCGCCCGCTCCGCAGCTTCGATTCGAACTCGATTCAGAGTTACTTTTGGCCGTTCGATCACGCATCAAGGGCACACAACGGGCCACGTCGTCCTCTCTTTGAATACAAGGCGGAGCTTTGTTGGGCCGTTCGATGAAGCGGGTGGGTGGGTGGCGTTAGATTGCTGCCGTGTTTCCCCAAGATTTCGCCCGCTCTTCGCTGAAGTTGATCGCTTACGGACCGTTGGATCGGAATCCAACGGCTCGAAAAGCTCCACGTCGTCGCTTCTAAGCTGCGCTTCGAGTTCAAATTGTGGGGTCAAAGTGAGCCGTTGGATCTCAATCGTTTGCTCCGGAGCTTGCCACATCGCCCTATTTTCGAAGCGCTCCGCTGCGTGATGAAACGGAACGACGGCCGTTCGATCTTGATCGAACGGTCGATAGTTAATCGCGATTGTGCCTTGCTACGAGCATAGGATGAAAGTGGGAATGTCGGAGATCGTGCCACGTGGCGGCGATTGATTGGTGGCCGACCGTATTTTCGTATTTACTTGTGTATTTCCACATTAAATTGGTATTCTGCATTCAAAAATTCATAGTAATTAGCACATATCTCAGAAAAATACAAATAAATAGTCGTTGGAATCATGAGATCGAGACCAAGCCATGAAAAATATAAAAAGTGCAGAAATATTCAGTTTATTGCTGTTTAATGCTCAAATTAAGTGATTTCTCTAATAAATGATGATATACACAAATACGAACGTATTATAGACCAATTAAGCATCATATAAGCACAAAATAGGGTTAAATGGGAGGTTAAACGTGCAATATTCAACCCGAATCACACCCCCCAACTAGCGATTTGCTAGTCCCTAGCAAAAAGAGCGATGAATACAGATGATTAATAAAACAATAAATTCTATCAATTGCTTATGGCATGGCTCAATGATACGCTTTCCAACATGATCTTGACTATCAATATACACAATTCATGACCAAGATCAATCACATGATATTTTCTCTAATTTAATTTGAATAAATAACATGCGAACATCGTTTTGCGCAAGCGAAAGTATAACACGTCATTATGTACTAGTTTTCTTGTTTCCAAGGAATTGGCATCTCAAAAAGTAACCGTTCACATCATAGGTATTGAGGTTGCTTAGTGTATTCACCATCTCTTTTTTTAGTTCCGCGTAACGCACATCAAGCAACATTTGCGGAAAATTGTCTAACTTGGATCGCTCCATCAAATGAGTGAGGTTCCGGTCAATGGCTCCCAAACAGACGATAATAGGGCATTAGGCCAAAAAGGACCCCTCGGACTGTACTACTCGAGCCAACAAAGTTATTTATTTAGTGACACACTTATTCATTTCATTTCATTTTTAATACTCCTTTTTTCTCTTTTTTTTCTTTGTAAGCAACTCAACACCCATAAATATGAACATAAACATTAGTAACAATGGCCAAATTCCTCTTCAACGTGAAGACTATCCTAATAAATCGTGTATACTTAAGCTTTTTGATCACCATAGCATGCATGAAATAAATTCAAACTATTTCGAGATATTAATCATGGCAATTGAAAGTTTTCATGAATAGCATATTAACTGTAATTCCATGAAGGAAAAAAATTAATTCACGCCATAAACAATTTTTAGAACTCAATTAATGGATAACCATCCGCATTTGGAGTGTGAAGGAGTTTTAAAAGATGAGATTGGGTGATTTATTCTTTTCTTTTGCCTTGTTTTAAAAAAAATCCTAAGGTCTCATACACACCCCCCAACTAAAGATGGACATTGTCCTCAATGTCGAAAGGGGTATGAGTTTATTCAAAGCAAGCATCCTAGAAAGCATATAAAAATCTACACTACTGGAAAGAACACACCGTGGTCAAATGGCGGATCCCGAATCTTTAATGGTGGAGGAAGTTGTTCAATTTGCTCTTTACACTCATCGGCAAGTATCCCTCCTCCAAAAGCTAAATTGGACCCCAGCAACACAACTCCAAGCATCTCTATAAGCTGTATGCCAATGTCCTGCAAGAGATGAGTTATTTCAGTCCAAATTAGTTTAAAATTCCTTTCAACAAAAATATTCCATATGTAGTCATCAAAATATGTGAAATAAATTAAAGCATGTTGACGACTACTCCCTGAAAGATATGCACTACTCTCGGTATGATGCTCAGTCATTAGAGAGAGGGGTAAATGATTTTGGAAAAAAAACTGGGGGAGAGAATGGTTCGGGCTCAATAGCAATGATCTCTAAACCCATGTCCTTCGCTATTTCCTCCTCTTGTTCATCCAAAATTGCTAGCTCGTCCTCTCTTTTGCACACACTTCCTGCCATGTCAATGTTTTCATTCGTGACTTCATCGTGGCATGGCTCGCTTGGTATAACTGCAATAGAAGATAAACTCACATTAGATTCTGGAAATTGAATTTCAAAAGACTTATTTTCTTCTAAGCAGGTGGCAATCAGAGTAAGATTTCCAATGGATTTCTGAATCTGTCGACTCCGAGCTAGGAAATTCTCTTGGAATTGATGGGATGTAGCCTCCTGTGTCTGAAGAAGCAAGTAAACTTCCTCTTTCAAGGATTGCAATGGTACATCTATGCTTTGCTCCCCTTGATCGAGGCTTGAAGGCTCCGTTGAATCGCACTCTGAAGTCTCTTTCATGATTTCTTCATTCTCTTGAAAAGACTCCATGTAATTCCACGCCTTTGTCGGGGTCATGACTCCAAAGAATTCTTGCAGCTGTGGTCGTAGTCCACCTAGGAAGGACTCCATAAGCTCTTTCTTTGTATACCAATACTGCGGATAGCTCGATATTATGTCTGTGAACCTCCTCCAGGCCTGAAAGAAAGTTTCACAATCAGTCTGATTAAACCCAACGATCTTGAGCTTCTCCTTCATATGTTTGTGTGCAATATCGTACTCTGCATCATGCCAAGTGTTTATGCGATAAAAATTCATGCCTTCTATATACTCCATATCCTCCATCGATTCCACATCCTCCATTTTTTTGAAATTTTTTTTATAAAGAGAAAACAAACGAAAAAACTAATAAAAATCCTAAACTATAAGATGGAAGGATCTCACCGAATGTTCCTCCAAACGAACTGAAATCGTAGCTCGCAAGTACTGTTACCCTGGCAACGGCGCCAAAAACTTGCCTCTCTCAAAATAGTGTGAGTAATACTCCCAAGCGTAGGAGATCGTGCAAGTAGTACCTGGAAAGTCCAGAGTTGAATCCACGGGACAAGTCGACCTGAGATAACACATATTAAACAAATCAAATAAAATATACGGATAAGAAAACAACCACCTTTGTGAAGGTGAAAAATGGTTTAACGATCGGTATCAAAGAAGTGGCTCCTAAAAAGTCTTACGGTGTTTCGAAAGATTGGTAATCAATGAGATAAGTATGCTACGGTTGTGATTTCATTAGGAGTTTATAATCGCGGAAATATCATGTCTTTTAATATCACACAACGCTTCACCCGGTCAAGGCGTGAAGACGTCGGAAGATGATTCGATAAAAACTAGTCAAAATAGCCGTATACGTATCACTAGCAACATTGATTTCAGTGAACATTAAATGCAACGGTATGTTCAAATTAGAGAACATGAATTAGCTAGCCTTATCAGGGCATAGCCGTAGGGAACATAAATAATATCGACCATAAGCAATACCCAACAAATACGTTGTAGAAATCAACATTACGAGCAATCTTGACATGATAATAGGGCCAAAGACATGAAATTCATCGATTACATACTCCTAATTATGTCACAACCATAGCACAATTAATTTAGCCAATCATGGTGCAATAAAAATCAGATTTCATAAGAGAATACATCGTTCAAATAGCGAAATACAAGGAAAAATCACCAAATACGGAGTATAAGTTCAAGAATCAATCACCAAATCTCCAAGTTAGGCACCCAAACTCTCTGGAAATAGGGAAAATAGGCTCTGGAATTTATCAGCAACTTTTCTCCAAAGAATACGTGCAGTAGCCTCTTCTAAAGCTCCAAAATACGCCAGGATACGCTCAAACCCCCTAGAAATACCTTATATACACACATTGCTGGTTTTAAGTTGCTAATGGGTTCGAAACCCGATCCATTTGCGCCTAAACCCGAACCCAACAGCCGGATCAAATGTAAGCTGCTCATCAAAAGCGGGATCTCTTGTGGAGCCGCCACGTGGCAATGATATCGGATCCGTGCCCGCTAAGTTCAATGAATCTGAACTCAATTTGGATCAATTATGATCCGTTGGATCGTGATCTGACGCTCTGCGAAAATCCACGTCGCTTGCTTCAATTTGAATCTGCACCCAGCTCGGTTGATTCACCGTCGTCCGATCTTGGAATGGATGATTACGGTCACGCCACGTGGACCCAACGCTCGTCGTAAAGAAATTAGATGCGGGATTATTCGCAGCCGTTAGATCTTAGATGTGCAGTGGGGATGCAGCCGCGTAGCCCCTCTAATTGTTGCGTTCCGCTCGAATGCGGGATCGCTACTGGCCGTCTGATGACGATCGTGCGGTGTCGAGAAGGCCACGTCGCCAGCCATTTTCGCATTCAACCTCTAACTTTCGATCCGTTGGATCAAGATCGAAGGGTCCACAATAAGCCACGTCGACATGATTTCGAATTCGAAAGCATCCGCCTTTGGGCCGTTGGATCGAGATCCAACTGTCGGTCTCACGCAGCATAGCTTCGTGTCACTGGGCCACAAGATCGCATGGGAAGACACAGATTGTCGCCACGTATCAAGCGTTGATTGGGCGGCTAACTTATTTTCTCGTATTTTGAGCGTATTTCTCCATTTAATTGGTATTCTGCATTCAAAAATACACAGTAATTAGCACAGATCTCAGAAAAATATAAATAAATAGTCGTTGGAATTGTGAGATCGAGACCCAGCCATGAAAAATATAAAAAGGCAGAAATACTCACTAAAATTCATACTTTGTGCACAAATCAATGGTTTACTCTAATAATTAATGATATACAAAATACGAACGTATTAGAGACCAATTAAGCATCATTTGAACACAAAATATTGATAGATGAAGGGTTAAATATGCAATATTCAACTCGAATCATTAACAAAACCATTTAAAACACACTTTTAACATCCATTTGATAGATTTTGAAATTTTTATGGGATGTAAAAGATAATAACAATCTAATGGCTTCTAATCTAGATATGAGAGCAAAAGATTCTTCGAAGTCAATACCTTCTTCTTGTCGTTAGCCTTGAGTTACTAACCTCGCTTTGTTCCTTGTGATGACTTCATTCTCGTTCGTATTGTTCTTGAATATCTATTTGGTCCCAATGACTTGATGACCACTAGGTAGAGGAATGAGCTCCCAAACTTCATTCCTTTCGAATTGCATAAGTTCCTCTTCCATTTCTACGATCCAAGAGCTATCTTCACATGTCTCTTGGATGTTCTTTGGCTCGATTGTGGAGACAAAGGTGTAATAAGAGAATTCATCAATCCGTGACCTTGTCCAGACACCCTCTCCAATATCTCCAATAATTTGGTTGTGGGTGATCTCGACGGTTTGATAAGCTTTGGGAATACCTGGATCACTAGGAACAATCTCAACATTTTCATTAGTATTGTTAGTCTCAAAAACATCATTAAGTTTAACATTATTGATAGAGTCACATAAAACATCTAAACTGTCGTCATCAACATGAGGTAAATCAAAATCTTCATTAAAATAAACATGAAGTGATTCCTCAACCAATGAAGTGTTCATGTTGTATATTCGGTAGGCTTTGCTACGTGTGGAATATCCAACAAAGATCCCTTCATCGGATCTTGGCTCAAATTTGTTAAGATGACCAAATGTGTTCTTAATAAAACATTTTGAACCAAAAAACTCGAAAATATTTAACTTGAGGCTTTTTATCATAAAATAGTTCAAAACAAGTTTTGTTCGTATGGGGCCTTACTAGGATCCTATTGAGCACATAACATGTCCTGTGCACCGCCTCCGCCCAAAATTGAAGTCCAAGATGACTATCAGGGAGCATTGGCATGCACACTCAATAAGAGTCTTATTCTTTCTCTCAACAACACCATTTTGTGGTAGTGCGCGAGGAAAAGAAAAATTGGAAGTTATACCGTGTTCATCACAAAACTTAGAGAAAAGCTCATTCTCAAATTCCCCTGCATGATCACTACGAATAGTGATGCTGGTGGTTCCTAAGAGATTTTGAGTTTTCTTGGCAAATTTAGTAAACTCTTCAAAGGCTTCATTTTTATTAGTTAAAAATGATACCCATGTAAATCTAGAAAAGTCATCCACAATGACTAATCCATAATGTGCATTTCCTAAAGATGCAACTCAAGTAGGCGCAAATAAATCTAAATGTAGAAGTTCTATGGGCCTTTTAGAAGTAATGCCATCTTTAAGTTTAAATGATGATTTACGGAGTTTGCCACGTTGACATGAATAACTAAAGATTTTATTATTAAAAGATATTTTCGATAAATCTTTAACTAAATCATGCTTAGCTAATTTATAAAGATGCTTAAAATGAACATGCCCAAAACGACGATGCTATAATAGTTGTTCATTTGAATGTGCAACTAGGAAATGTTCTAAAGATTGTGGCATGCTTAAAATATAAATATATTTATGTCTAATGCCAAAAAATAAAACATTAGAATCATTACCAATGATGCTATACAAACCCTCTCCAAAGTTAACCTTGTAACCTTTGTCGCAAAGTTGACTTATGGAAATAAGGTTGTGATTTAAACCATCTACTAAATGTACATTATCATTTAATGGTTTAGATAGATTACCTACTTTTCCTACTCCGATGATGGTTCCCTTTTCATCGCCTCCAAAGGTCACCGTTGCACTGTTCTTGAGGTGGATCACTTCGGAGAGTAAAGAGGGATCTCCCGTCATGTTCTTGGAGCAACCACTATCGAGAATCCATCCTTTCTTCTTAAAGCTAATATTGCTTTTCTTGCTCTTTTTCTTTTTCTTGGGTACCTACATATTATACCATAAGCTCATGGTACCCAAGCTTGTTGGGTCAAATGGGATTAGCCCTTTGGAAACCAAGTCCAAGTGGATTTCGGCTTCCCGACATAGTTATCAAAATTTACAACATATTTAAAATAAGATTTTACATAAGCATTCCTATCATGAATGCTAGTGTCCTTAAGACCCCAAATAGTGTATGTTTTGGGAGTCCACTTCCTAGTTGCATGCAAATAAGTTGGTTTTCTATGTGGTGCATGATGCTTAGGAGCATGAGGTCTCGCGTAGGAAGATGGAGGAGGATATGCATGAGACTTATAAGGGTTATATGAAAAATGTGGAGCATACATATAATGTGGTGTATATGGATGAGCGAACATATAAGGATGATGTGTATGAGAATATGAATGTGTAGGAGCATATGCATGAGTATTTCTCATGTGTGGGTTTGCATGTGTCAGAGGGTTTGGTGCATAAAAGTCATCATATGTGTTCACACGTGTAGTAGGAGTGTTCCTACATGGGTGTGTGTTCGTGTACATGAAAGCATCACCCTTCGTGGGTTTCTTTTCAATATAGGGAGTATGTGAAGTGATGACCTTCTTGGTAGTTTACTACCCAAGGTGTTTGGGTCCACACTTGTGGATGCACTAGAGGATGACCTTACAAAATTTATAGTGATACCACTATAGGAGGTGCGTTATTTGGGTGCATTTGATTCCGAATAATTAGGTCTAATATGATGTGTGGCCGAAAATTGGTTTGAAAACAACTCATCCAGTTGTCATATCCCTTTGTTAAATCTTTTAACTTGGGAGGACATGTGATATGTTCATATTTTCCTTACTTTTATCGGATCATTTCATATCATTTTTGCCATCCAAAGTTCACATTTATATATATTATCATGTGTTTAACAATATATTCGAGTTTCGTATAGAATTGTGGATTTTCAGGAACTTTGGAGCAAATTGGAGAAATTATAGGACATGGACATATCTGTGCCACCCGGAGCATCATTAGCAAGATTCAATAGGTGTTTGGCGAGGTGACGAAGAAGATTGGAGGAGAAAAGGAGAAGAAAAGGAGAAAAGAAGCTCAAGGAAGCAAGTCTGTTTTTCCCAGGCAGCTCGGTCAAGCTGCTCCGCACTCGATCGAGCTGACACTTAGAAGACTACAGCTGAATCAGATATGCACCACTTGACCGAGTGGAGAAACTACTCGGTCGGATCAACTCGGCCAGCGCAAATATTTCCAATGCTTAGCCAAGATTTGAGAGCCCAATGCCCTTGGATCGAGTAGATCAGCTACTCGACCGAGTGGAGCCCAAACATTACGATGATTTCAATGGACTCTCCAGCAACTGTAGCTCGATCGAGTGAGCAACGCTACTCGACCTAGCACGTACCAAACAGAACCGTTTTTTGAGCACTTACCCAGCCTACTGTAGCTCGACCGAGTGGAAAGGCTACTCGACTGAGCAGCGTATATCAGCCCTAATCTAAAGAAGCACCAAGCAGAGCCGCGTATCAGTACTCGACTAAGCGGTGCTGCTACTCGACCAAGTACGACACCGAAGCCCATCAAATTTGAGGCCCAAGAAGCCAATTATCTAAATTTTTGTGGGGTCCACCCGTTGTATATAAGTACAATTTTTACCCCGGATTAAAAGGAGAGGCTTATTTTCCTTAGTTTTAGTTTGCGTTTGAGTTTTCTTAGAGAATTTTGAGAGCTGTCATTATTGTTGAAGACAAAGTTTGGATTTTTATTAATTGCTTTTACTTGGAATCTTGTGATCTTAATTATTTGCGCTTAATTATCGATCTTCGACGTTTTTGTAAAGATCTCTCATCTTTCTATGCTTGTTTTGATGTTTTCTATTGCGATCATGAATTATATTGCTATTATCGAATCTTCCATAGAACTTTCTATGAATTGTGAGTGTCTTATCTAGGACCAGTGGATTAGCCCTAGGATCTTAGGGTTTAGATGTAAAGTTAGGATTTTTATGTTGTTTTGGTATAAAAGGGATGAGTTTTGGATGATCCAGCCAAGTTTGTAGGAGATTCCAAATAGGATTTGTGACCACAATAATGGCGCACATCTTGGACGGATATTCTATGGACTTAATTAGGCATGTTAGTGAATTCAATTGGAGGTCGTGACCCCGACAGTGGCATGCACTTTGATGGTTTCCACCGGCGTCCTATATTACTGATTGATGACTACGATAGTGCATCAATGAGAGCCACCAAATCATAGATCAAAGCTCTATCCACAACAATGGGGTGAGCTGAGATTGAGAATAGTTGTCGATTGTAATGCACAGATCACGTGTGATGCTATCCACGACGGTGGGGCTAAACACGGGATATGTTAAACGAGTGGCACAACGACAGTTGGTCATGAGTTTTACATCTTAGATGCGACAATCTCTCCCTAATAAAGCAAATTCAACATAGGAATTCTAACTTTGCATTGACATCCGATGATCCTAGTGGTGACTCATATTGCCATAGTCTTTTATATTGTCGATAATCCTATTGGAGAGATAAACGGGACAACATTTCTGCGTACACCAACTGACACTTTTATGAGATTCAGAACAAAACCCAAGACTATATACGCATCTGCATCCCTGTGGGTTCGACATTTTACTATATTACAAAGTTTTAACATCGTGCACTTGCGGTAGTTTTCGGATAAAAATCGGGACGGATCAAGCTTTTGGCGCCGTTGCTGGGGATGCAACGGTTTATACTTGGGTTATTTTCTTTATTGAAGAAATTGTTAGTTACTCTTATCATCTTCTCATATTTCCATATTTTTATTCTCTTTTTTCCTGTGCTACTGACATTTTCTCTAAGTTGTTGCTTGTGCATGAACACTTGCCTTGGGGGATTAGACGATCTAATATTTGACCCCAAGATTGAAAGAACAACAAGGTATCTCAGAGTAGAAAAGAGGAGCCATATTTTTTAGGAATCAGTGGAAGAAGGTTCTAATACTCCTCCGCATACCGGCGTAATCCGTGATCACATGAAGCCTAATTTATACAGTATATCTTCTATCTTGAGACTGCAACTGGCGGCTGGAAATTTTGAATTAAAGGCTGGTTTGAATCTAATGCAGCTAGACCCTTTCCACGTGCATACACATGAGAATCCCAACCATCATATAGATATCTTCTTGGCAAAGTGCGACACTTTCCAAGTTAAGGATGTGAGTGGCGACATAATAAAGCTACGTCTATTTCCATTTACTCTGAGGGACAAAGCAGCGTATTGGTTGAGGGCACACCCCACAAATACTTTAAAAACTTGGGAACAGTTGTCCTTAGCCTTCATCAATAAGTTCTATCCACCGTTCAAAACATTGAGAATAAGGGCACGATCACAGACTTTAAGCAGCTTCCACAGGAGTCACTCTACGAAGCATAGGAACACTTTAAAGACTTGCAACATCAGTGCCCACACCATGGCATTCCGGATTGGGATCTCATCCAAAGCTTTTATAATGGTCTCAAGCCCGACACCAAAATGATTATTGACGCCTCTGCACAAGGCGCACTATTACCTAAGCTACCAGAGGTGGCCACATAACTGCTAGAATAAATAGCCTCCAACAACCAATATGGAGCGATGATTGCTCAACATTTAGAGGCACATGTTCTAAGGTAAAGGTAGCCACACAACTTGAGGGGCAACTTGACTCTTTGCAAGCAGGCTGCATGAATTGAGCAGAGGTTGGATGCTAGTCCTATTACTTCCAAAGCTCTAGTATATGCTACTTATGAAGATTACGCCGAGCAAGGGTACGCTCCAATAGAAGGGTCCTATAAAGGAATGGGCATACCGATGGAGCAAGTCAGTTATATAGCGGGTGAGGGGAGCAATCCTAGACCTCAGTGGTCAAAACCAGCATGGAAATCACGTCCTATGTTTTCCTATAGCAACCCCAAAAGAGCATTGCAACCACCATCCCAACCGAGGCAACCACATCCACCACAGTAATAAGGCCAACCTCCACAGCAGTAGTAGTACGGATTCAAGCCATCTGTGACTTATAGGCCACCGGGGTATTATAATCATCAGCCTTACCAGTAACCACAGTAGCAGTACCAACCGGCGGTGCAGAAATCTAAAGTGGAGGCGAATTTTGAGGCCTTTATTAGCTCGCAAACAAAGTTCAATTAGAATTTTCAGCCGATCAAAAGCAACTGCAAGCCTCCGTTGATGGCTTGGTGGCCTAAATGACTCAACTTAATAAGGTTCAAGGGAGATTGCCATCTCAACTAGAGCCAAATGTAAGGGGCCAAGTCAACACAGTGTAGCAGTTATGACGAGAGGATGAAAGAGTACCGACACTGTAATGGTGACGGTCTCTAAGACAGTGGAACAACAAGCATCGATGCCTATTCAAGAGGAAGATACCACCATCTCCGAGCCTATAGTTGCAGAGGATGAGGAGAGAGTTATTGATGGACCGCCCGCCATTGCAGAGAAGGAGGCTTCACCTACCACGTCGCCTATTCTTATTAATATGGCACCGACGTATGTTCCTATTTCTGAAAACACGATACCGAAGGATGCCAACACGGACAAGGGAAGCCGTCCTCCACCTCTATACTCGCAAAGATTAGCCATGGCAAAGCTTGAAAAGAAGTATGCTAAGTTTATAGAGCTTGTAAGGGGTGTTCACTTGAACATCCCTTTCATGGACGTGCTTACCGAGATCCCCACATATGATAAATTTCTGAAGGACTTGATAGCGGGGAAGCAAAAACAAGAGGCAGTAAAGTTGGCAGATAGATGTACTTCGGTCCCCAAGAATACCTTACCAAAGAAACTACCAGATCCCAGAAGCTTTACGGTGCCGTGCTCCATTGGCGGCATCCCCATTGATAGAGCACTCATTGACTTGGGGTCGAGCATTAGCTTGATGCAGCTCTCCATCTTTAAGAGACTAAATACAGGAACGAAGCTTGAGCCAACCGGCATGAGTATAAACTAGCAGAACAGGCTGTCACTTACCTGGTCGGCATCGCATGCGACATCATTCTACAAATACTGGGTGAGATTTGCATGCCGGTGGACTTTGTCCTTATGGACATGTCCAAGAAGGAGAGTTCTCAAATTATCTTGGGACGTCCATTCATGGCCACAGCTGGAGCTTGATCGACGTCCGTGAAGGGACGTTGTCTATGAACGTTGGAAACATTGAGATCGAGTTCCACCTCCAAAAGGTGATGAAGGAGCGCTTCCCGTGCGAAGATGCTAGATACCTTGAGCTCCTAGAGGATGAAGCTACCAATGAATATGACATGGAGGAGATTACTATAGATCCCATGAGGGAGGGCTTAGACGATGACAGTGACACCATACATGACAAGGTGTTGGCTGCCTACTTGAGAGTCTTATACGTGGAGCTGCCCGATATACCATTGCTTGATCAACAACCAGAGGCTATGATCTTCACGGCCGCTGAGGGCCAAATAAGCGAGGAGCGCCAACTCCCACCACATAGACTGATTGGAAAACACGACGAGCGCATTTCATATGCGCCTAACATCAAAAACCTCCATTGAAAATCATAGCGAGTCGAGCTGACGACTTTAAACAAGCGCTTATCGGGAGGCAACCCGAATTTTTTCTTATGTTTAGTTCTATTCCTTTAGTTCTTCATTTTACTTAAAAAAAATAAAGACGTTTTTTAATTCATTAGAAAAAATATATAATATAAAATTATAAAAATTTCTGACAGGCGAACAATGGAGAGAGTGCGCAAAACGATGAAAATTTGGAGAAGGAATCGAGAAGAAACGAGGAGGAGAGCCATACTTAGCTTGGAGTGTAATAGAAGGTCACTTGACCGAGTAGCCATACTTAGCTTGGAGGGTAATAGAAGGTCACTCGATCGAGCTACAGATAACCAAGGAGGAAGCTGGAATAGGGCACTCTGTAATCAATTCCACTTGACCCAGTTGCCACCCTACTCAGTCGAACTACAGTCATAGTCAGAATGAGCTGAAAACGTCGCAGTCATAGTCAGAATGAGCTGAAAACGTCGCTTTGTAATTAATTCAACTCGACCAAGTAGCGACACTACTCGGTCGAGCTCAATACAGTAACGTTTCAGCTCGACTGAGCTGAGTAAGAAGGTCAGTCGAGTAGCTGGGCACAGCTTGGGGATTCAATTTCTTAAATTCTTATTTTTTAACTCGATCGAGCAGCCAACACTGCTCGATCAAGCAATGACTAATGTGGAGGGGCCATATCTCTTTACCTTAATTGAATCAGACCCGCCCTTATAAACCTGTTAAGCCCCAAATCCCCCCAAATCAGAGTCAAACTGCCCGAGCTCGAGCCCTAATCAAACCCTAACCCAGCTTGTTCCGCCCCCTTCACTGGACCTCCGCCGCATGCCACCCGAGGTCCACCGCACATACTGTGCTCTTTTTAACCCAAATCCATCCATCTCCACCCCCTCTTCTCCACTCTCTCTCCCCCAAATCTAGCTCTCTTCCCTATTCCTCAATTCAACCCTAAAACCCCAATTTTTCCTAATTTTGAACCCTAAACCAAGATTTATTTCATAATCTACTACTAATACTATCTTAATTATCTATTTGCAGGTACATTTGGAGCATCGCAAGGAGATGCTAGGTTTGAGAGCAGCTTGGGGGATGTTTTCTTAGAGGCATCACGTGTATGCTTGCTTTTGCTATCGCCACGATTCATGGATATCGGTACACTCGTTCATTGCCTTATTTATATTTTCATATCCCGTGTTTTCGTCACTTAGCACCCCATACATCACGATGCCTCCTAGGCTTAGAGCTCGGAAGCCCCCATCCAAGAAAAGGAAGGCCGACGACCCCAGTCCCTCCTCTTCTCGTTGTACCGCAGCTGACGTCCATCACCCTTACCCACTGAGCACATGTACATCACCACACCCTCACCCTTACCTTCACGCTCTCCATCCCCCATGCCTCTAGTACTAGAGGCCCCACACACCACCACCGCATCCATTCCCACATCTGCTCCTCCACCACCATCTCATCCACCCATCGACACCCTGAGGACATATGGCATGTCTAAGGGATGCTGCACATCGCGCACTATTCTAGATCGTATCTCACTGCCCCATCGTCCCCACCTGCTTTGCATCCATCACCACACTCATGAGCTTAGGCATCCTACATGGTGTCTAGAGGCTCTACCAGACTATATGTTGGGACCACTTCCTGACCATGCATGCATCCACTTTCACTCGCCTCACCTACGAGGCGATGAGTTCCATTGTCAGGGAGGGGGATGACATTTGCTTTAGGCTGCTGGATCGTAACGTTGTCGTCATATACACCATGATTTGTGCCTACTTCCATTTCCCACCCATCCCAGATCCAGAGCAGGCTTATGCACCTGACATTGAGCTAGCCTCATTTGATGCCGAGAGTTTCTGGCGGTGTATCTCCGGTCTTCACGGCTTCAGCCCTAGTAGGGCGAAGTCTTCATCCATCATCCACCCATGCCTTAGATACACCCAGGCCCACATCGCCACCACCATATTTTCTAAGCTTGAGGTCGGGACACTCTCACTCCCAGATCTTGTACACCTCAGTGGGATGACCAGACCGATCATATGGGCATCAGACGGCACAGTCCGCCCATTCCTACTATCTGACACAGGCCAGTGGCTATGCCACCGTTGCTTTTCATTGCCTCTGCCGCCACGGAGATCTGTTTCGGTGGATTCTTTACCATTTTTGCTACCATGCTCGGCCTTGATCTTCTTGCCGATCTAGTGGTTCCCACCGGGCCTACCAGACTAACCACAGATGTGCTTGCTCGCATGCACATCATTAGGACCCACGGTGAGCACCACTGGATCTATCTTTTAGGCACCTGTTAAGAGCATCACATGTACCTCCATTGCCCTAATCTTACACAGATTGAGCCAGTCATGCTGGACTGGCTCCTTCCTGGCATTCACCTTATCCCACACATCCACGTCTTAGAGCCCGCAACAGACCAGCCTGCCGCTGAGGAGGGAGACAAGGATTGGGAGTGTAGTTCTGAGGAGGAGCCTGTGAGCACTCCCATTCCTGCCACCATACCTGCACCACGAGTGAGCACCTCTGTCCACACTTCTACCAGTGCCACTCCCACCACCACCACCACCACCACTACCACACCATCAGAGACCTCTGAGGCTATCACCACTTCTACCCCTGTAGTTTCTGTACCATCATCTCTGCCTACTTCTGAGGGTACTTCTGCTTTTGTCGCTCCTGCACATGCTAATTCTACCATTTTGGAGCACGAACCGACCACTTTTGTCCCTACCAGTACACTTCCTGCACCTGTGGACCCCCTTCCTATTGATCATATCATTCCAGAGTCCACAGCTTCACAACCAGGCGCCACCACTGTCCCTATACCTGCTATCTTCACGGAGAGTGTCGTGGCCTATGTTACCACTTCTGTCGCCACGACGACTCTCCCCACTAATTTTACAATCCAGACCTTTGCACCCGATCTCAGATCCATTCCTTTCTCATCTTCTACCAAGATCCCCACTAGACCACCCTCTCTTGATTTCTCATTTACACCTCATGCAACACGTGCCCGAGCCAATGGAGAGAGAGCTGTCTCTAGTAGTGCATGCCCACCACTTGACTCCTGCCTCACTGACATACGATTGACATCGGTGGAGGACGAGGTTGCCGGGTTAAGGTGTGACTTAGCCACCATCTCCTGCTTGGTCGCCACCCACCACCAGGCAGTGCAACGGGACATTAAAGCGATTCTAGATATCCTTAGAACGCAGCGTGCACCAACTGTCATTCTTGCATCGGTGCCTCCTGTTAGACCTGCACCGCTCACCATTCTTATTATTCAGGCTTCTATAGAGCCTGCCCCACTTCTTGTTGAGCCGGTTGCACCACCTGTTGATAAACCCATTTACTTACATGTTGTTCCATCATCTGGTCCTCAGCAGCGGGACCCATCATCACCCACAGAGTGTGATGCCCCTGCTTGATTTATATATTTGCTCCTGCTCTCCCCTCCTACCATTTAGTGCCCATTTGTCCATTCGGGGCATTGCACCTGCCTAGTTTGGGGGAGAACCCATCATCGCCCAATTGCATATACATATTATTGCATCATCTGCATGCTTGTACATTTTCTAGGCATTAGGACATGCATCTTTTGCTGTTCTTTCATTGTATAGGTTTTACCTCTTGTCCCAATTTTTTTAGCCACCCACCCCACCCTAGCATCATTTCTCGCTTTGTATGCGCATTCTCAGTAGCGAGGACACTGCTGTGTTTAGCTTGGGGGATGAGCGCTATCGCTTTTTATTTTCAATTTTTTTCTTTATTCTTTCACTTTTACCTCTTTTTATCTTATTTTCCACCCATTTTCCCGCCATTTTATTTTTTCTTTTTAGCATCACGTTTTCCATCTTTTAGTATGCATACATGCCTATTTTACTTTGTTATTCCACTTTTCTTTTCCCTTTTTTATGCTAGATACATTCTCTATGATGATATCTCTTATTGCTTTAGCAGCCATCACGATGCTTATTATTCCTTGCCATGCTACTTAGAGTATTTCATAGTCTTACTATTCATATGTGCTTGCAAATTACATTTCTTTTGATGACTCCTCTAAGTAAATGCATGATACATGTTGAAACTGAATGTATGTAGTAGTGTCTAGTATGCTTCTATTAGAAATGCACCAAGATTCATGCATCATTGGCATATCTGAAGCATTGCTTTCATATCTTATTTAGCTTCTTGTTGCTTCCCTGATTTGATTGTAAACTTTATTGCTTGGCTTTACTATTTTTGAGATAAATAAGAATATCCATGCTTACATATGAGTTTTGTTGATGTATTATCTTATTGAACCATTTGTGCACATCTTAGAGTTAACCGAGTGTTATTTTATTTCCTTCTCCACACATACTTTTATTCTCTACATGTCACTTGAGTTCACCCCTTACAGTTACTTATATCGGATCCATTCCCAAAAATCCCATACAAAATAAAAAGCTAGCTCCAAAAGTACAAAAAGCCAAAAAGCCAAAAAGCTAAAAAGCCAAAAAGCCAAAAAGCCAAAAAGCCAAAAAGCCAAAAAGGAGCCAAAAACCAAAATAAATTACGTATTCTATAGCTCCTACAAAAATCCAAAAAAAGAGAGATTTCTTTATTTCATTGCTTCGAGATACATATATACTTGGTAAAACCAAGGCAAGAATCCCATTTTTCATATTATTGTTCTTGGATGCGACGTCTCAAGCTAAGCTTGGGGGAGGGGGGGTGAACTCTTTTGGTCAAAATGAGTATGACATTATAGTTGAGAGCAGCACAATTGGGAAAGTTTAATAATGCTGATACTTAGCGAAATAAGAGATTTCTTATTATTTGATATGAATATGTGAATGACATGACTATTTTTCTATTCATATTGCTTGCCTGGCGTGTATCTTCTACGCTTCAGTTACGGCTTTTGATTGAAAAGTGCATCACTAATATTGCATATTAAACACTATGAAATGCATGAAGTAGACATGAGCTGATTGTATGAACCTTAGAGAGCCCCTTTTGTTGATCTTTAAAGTTTGCAAGATGATCGCTCCTTATTTTACACCTTTTTCTGCATGTTTTCATGTCATTTCGTTCGCCCATATTGCGTTTTCCATGATTATTCGACGATATCGCGTTGTTTTTTTACCATTTCTTGTTTTTGTCGTATTTCAGGAGATATGGAGCGATTTGGAGCAAAAATGAGATCAAGGGACTTTCGTGCATACTGGAGCGTCGCCCACGGCTTATTTGAGGAGTTAGCAGCGCTAGATGATGATCGGAAGAGGAAGAAATCCGATAGAATCGACGAGGAGGCGAGGAAGAGAAGAAAAGAGCCCAGATACAGCCTACTCGGCCGAACAGAGACTCTACTCGGCCGAGTCAGAAGCTGCATTCGACCGAGTGAAATGGATACGCACAGCGAAATTTCGAAGTTTCCTTGGCCGAGCAAGAGAGCCTACTCGACCGAGTGAGAAAGCTCACTCGCCTGAGGAGAACATGGTTTTTCTTTCGAGAAGCGACTGAGTTACTGGAATTTCTGAGAAGCCAACTCGGCCGGGCTCGACAGCTTACTCGGCCGAGTAGAGAAGCTTACTCGCCTGAGTCAGTTAGAGAAACAGACCCCCGAAACCCCAGATTCTCTGTTTTATTATTGGGTCTGTCACTCGGCCGAGTGTCATTGGTACTCAGCCGAGTGATGCATTCCGACTGCTGCGAGGATTGCGAATTCTGGGCTGCGCAGGGCAGTTTTGTCACAATTTTTTGGACGATTTTAGCTTGTATTTAAGCCTAGTTTTTTCCCTAGTTTTAGGAGAGACTTCTATTATTTTTTGACGGCTATTCTTTTGTGAAATCGCAGCTGGAGATCATAGGCGACAATTTTGGTTTGTATTTTCTTGCTAAAAATCTTATTTTTATGAATCGTCTCTTCTTTGCAATGAATTATGCCATGATCAATTGCTATTTTTTTGAGATTTCTATGATGATTTGTGAGTAGTTTATTCGTTCTAGGGCATGGGGATGAACCCTATGGACCTGATCTTTTGAATTGTGATGAACGAATAGATTTGTTGCTAGAATTGATAATGGTTAGGTTTTGATTGACTTATTGCGAGTAGCTAGGAATTTCCAACGATTAGGATTTACAAGAGATTGGATTTCAATTGATGGGAAGGCCTAGATATTTGACTTAGGTTTATAATCGAAATTCTCTAGGTTTGGTTTGCAAGAGATTGGACCAAAGGTAGGATTTTTGTTATAAATCTATACGAATATTTGTTTGCAAGAGATTGGACGAATACAAACTATTATAACCTAGATCGTAGCTCGAGTTTGCATGAGAGTGGGCTCGAGTTTTGATTGGACGATGATGTCGATCTTCATGCTAGTGTCTTAGGTTAGGGGTTGCACGAGAGTGGGCCCTAATCTAGGTAGCTATAGACCGGCAATAGCGCGAGAGCATGAGCTTGGCTTTACTTTAAGTTGCGACTAGTTCACCTATATTCAAGTTTAGCAACATTGAAATTCATGATTCACAAGGATGAGAAACGGTCCGTAGTGGGGATTCCATATCCCTAGACGCTTTTATTATATTGATATCTATTTGCTATTGAACGATTGTGACATTACCATCGAACTATTCTTATTCTCTTGATAGCTAGGTAATCAAAGTAGGATACTGTCAATCGTCCTCCCTGTGTTCGACACCCGCTCGCCACTACACCTGTGCTTGCGGTAAAACTACAGTCTTTTTCTGGGTGTATATCCGGGCGCGATCAAGTTTTTGGCGCCGTTGCCGGGGAGGCGACTGTATTTTATTTTCTTTACTTAGTTATTTTTTTTCTTTTTATTATTTTATCCTTTTATTTCTCTATTGTGCTAACGATTCCATCGAGACTCTATTTTTCTTTGCATGTACACGAGATCAAAGGCACATCAAGAGGATATACTATTTGATCTGGTGATCGAGCGTACGGCAAGGAGGCTTAGAGCCGAGAGGAGACTATATATAGAGGAACGTCATATTAACCATCAAGAGACGCCAGAGGAGTTAGCGGCACCCATGGCTAGGCTTGTTTCTATCAGAGATAGGCTACGGCCTAAGAGTACTTCTCTTACCTCGTCTATTCTGATGCCGGAGTTGGCGGCGGATAAGAACTTCGAGCTTAAGACGGGACTCGTGGTTTTGATGCAACAAGACCCATTTCATGGAAACTCCCACGAGAATCCAAACTGCCACCTACAGTTGTTCTTGTCCAAGTCGCTACTTTTCAGGTGCCTGGTGTACCGGCCGATGCTATCCGACTGCGCCTCTTCCCATTCACCCCTCGGGACAAGGCATTATATTGGTTGAGGACGCAAGCGGAGGGGATATTTACCATATGGGATGAGTTGGCAAGCGCATTTATTAATAAATTCTACCCACCATCCAAGACAGTCATGATAACGAATGCGCTCATGTCCTTCAAGCAAGGACCTCAGGAAACCCTATTTGAGGCATGTGAGCGCTTTAAAGATCTCCAACACCAATGCCCCCATCATAGTATTGCAGCATGGGAGCTTGTATATATCTTTTACAATGGATTGCAACCGGGAACCAAGCAAATTATCGATGCAACCGCTAATGGAGCCATTCTATTTAAGACACTGGATGATGCTACGGCCTTAATCGAGGAGATGGCCTCTAATAACCAACAATGGGGAGCCGAGAGAGGACATTCTACATCCTCCTTGAAGCCAACACGTATTTATGAGGCAAAGGCCGTAGCGGAGCTTTCTACGAAGTTTGATTCTCTCCACAAGGTCATGGAGAGATTGGAGAAGTTGATAAGTGAACCGCTTGGGACCCCCACCACATCTACTACGGGAGGAAGTACAGGCGATTGGCAAGACCAAGACCATGTCATGTATGTTGGAGGAGAGCACGGAGAAGGAACTATAGAGAAAGTCCAATACTTTATGGGAAACACCGGTTATTGGGCAAACCCAGCCGTGAGAAACCATCCGGGCTTTTCATATGCAAATAATGATGGAGCTTTAAACCCACCACCGCAACAACCTCAAGCTCGGCCTCCAAAACAACCGCAATATCCACCGAGAGGGCCTCAACAACAAAATTTCCAACCGAGCAAACAAGCAGGATCATATAGACATCCGGGGTATAATCAAGGGTGGAGAGCACCTAATGCACCACAAGCACCACCGAGGTCCAACCATGAGGCGAGAGTTGAAGAATTTATGGCAGAGCAAAAGAAGGTAAATGCTAGATTGACCGCTCAACAAGACTCTCTCAATACCATCGTGACACAATTATCGGAGCAACTGGCATTGCTCAACAAAAATACTCAACAATTGCTGGCTCAACCGGAGCCAAACACGCGGGTAAATACCGGCCACATCAATGCGGTGGTGGCGGTAACTACTAGAGGCGGGAAGGACACCACTCCCGCCATGATTCAAACCAAGGAACCGGGGGAAGAAATTTTGGATGACAAGGAGCTGACAAATGAAGAGGAGTGCCTGAAAGAGCCTAAAGACTATGAAAATTCTGAAATTCTGAAGCCACGTGAGGAGCGCAACTATATGCCGCCGGTGCCCTTCCCACAAAGGTTGTCAAGAACAAAGATTGAGAAGCGGCTCGCCAAGTTCCTTGAGTACTTGTGGGGAGTGAGCTTAAATATCCCTTTCTTGGACGCCATTGTAGAGATCCCGTCATACGCCAAATTCCTAAAAGACTTGATTTTGGGAAAAATGTGAAAGGAGAAGATAATGCTCGCCAAGCAAGGTATATGGTTCACCTGAAAGGAGAAGGAGCCTACAAATTTTATAGATCCCGGAAGCTTCTGCTTCCCTTGCACGCTTGGAGGAGTCCCGCTACAAAAAGCCTTAGTAGATTTGGAAGCAAACGTGAGCCTAATGCCCCTAACTATGTTTAAGAAATTGAATACGGGGACCGACTTGAAGCCGAGGGATATGAGAATACAACTTGCAGACGGTCGGGTCACTAGGCCCATGGGGATTACGGAGAACATACCGCTCCAAGTACTGGAGGAATTTGTTTTCCGTGCGACTTCATGGTTATGGATATCAAAGAGGAGGGCGATACTTCACTAATACTTGGACGCCCCTTTTTGGCCACCGCCGGCGTGATAGTTGATGCGAGAGAGGGCACCTTGTTTTTGAACGTCAGAAACATAAAGGTGGAGCTTTACATCCCTAAGGCCATGAAGCACATGCCTTGGTAAGTGGACGTCGATTACGTGGACCTCCTCGATGAGGTCATTGATGATGCTATGTCGTATGCTATCGGCGCCTTTCACGATGACGGCCTCAAAGAAGGCCAATCTCCTAGAGATGGAGAAAAGTTGGAGGACCCGCCAGATCATTCTATGGTCGATGACAAAGACAACGCTGATGTCACAAGAATTAGGGAGGTTTGCAAGCTCTCCACAGCCAAGAATTTGAAGAAAGCTCCACCGGACAAGAAAGTTTCATCACCGGTAAAGAAAAAGAACGCTAAAAGCTCAAGCTTGGGGGACTCATCCCCCACTACCACCCATGATAAGGGGACGCCGAGGAATGCCTACTAACACCAACAATTGAATCCAAGTGGCCTTCCCGACAAATTTGATGCGCGCATCTCGCATGCGCCGAATATCGAGCATCAAATGAATATCGTAAGGGGTCGAGCTCAAGACCTTAAACGAGCTCTTTTCAGGAGGCAACCCGATGGTTTTATCTTATTTTTAGTTGGATTTTTCCTTTTAGTTTTTGTTTTAGATCTTTCTTAGTGTTTAGAGTCAAAATTCAATCAAAACTCCTGACAACTGGCTTTATTTTTTCATGACAGGAGATGGAGAACGAGTAACCAATTGAATGGAGGATTGACATGGCAAAGGGAGCGCTCCAGGACCGTGCCCACGCCTCAGGAGAAGGAAGGAACTGACGGGGAGACGAAAAATAGAAAGTAGAGCAAAAACAGAGAGTCGGAGCTGAAATCTACAGGCCACTCAGCCGAGTGACGTAATCATTTGGCCGAGCAAAGACCCGACTCGGCCGAGTAAGGTACTGATCAGGAAAGATCCTAAAAACTACTCTCTGCAATTTATATGTCACTTGGCCGAGTGACTTAGTCACTCACCCGAGGGAATCAGATACTTTCTTGCACTTAAAACTCTGAGTTGCCTTGCTACTTGGTCGAATGACCTTGGTCTACTCGGCCGAGTAGTAAGACTTACTCGCCCGAGTCGCAACTTTTATGGGATAATTTCGGAAAGAATTTAAACCGTGCCATTCGGTTGAGTGTACGCATCACTCGGTCGAGTGACCCACTGATCGGGGCCCGGATACACGTCCCGGGCACGCGCTCGCTAGTCTTACCACAAGCGCACGGTGTAGCGGCAAGCGGGTATCGAACACAGGGAGGCCTAATGACAGTGTCTTCTTCAGTCAACCTGGCTATAAGAATGGTCGAGAAATATTCGCAGTAATGCGGTCACAGTCGTTCAATTGTATAAAAGAAATAACAAATTAATAAGGACGTCTAGGGATAGGGAATCCCCGCTACTTGCCGTATCTCATCATTGTGATTCATAGGTTTCACAATTGTTAGACTTGAAATTCGGGTGAACTAGTTGCAACTAAATGTAGAACCAAGCTCACGCTCTCGCGCTATTTCCGGTCTATAGCAAACCTTGGGTAGGGTCCAATCTCTTGCAAACCCTAACCTAGGCAAACTAGCGTGAAGAACAACATCATCGTTCAATCGCATCTCGAGCCCACTCTCGTGCAAACTCGAGCTACGACCTAGGTTGGGATAGTTCCTACCCGTCCAATCTCTTGCAAACGGGTATTAGTATAGAATTACAATCGAAAACCCTAGTTTCGGTCCAATCTCATGCAAACCGATTCCGGAGAAATTCAATTGCAACCCAATTCGAATTTCTAGGGATTCCTATCGAATTGGGATCCAATCTCTTGCAAATCCCAATCGGTATGAATCCCTAGCTATTCGTATTAAATCAATCCCAAACTAACCCTAATCAATCCTAGCAAGAATTTTACCTATTCATCACAAATTTGAAATTGGGCTCGTAGGGTTCATCCCTACGCCCTAAGACGATAAAACTACTCACGATTCATAACGAAATTCAATAGAAATTCACAAATAAAATCAATAGAATTCATAGCAATATTCAATATATCAATAAAAATGGAGTTTTTGATAGGGAGAGAGACAAACCAATGAAGAACAAAATAGCATCGAACCAATTAACACTTTTCTCTCCTCCCTAAAAGCTCAATCTAATTCCTAAAAATTAATCTAAAAAAGGCTGCAAAAAGTTCTGAAAAAGCCCCCTAAACTAGGTTAAAAACTGGGGTTAAATACCCCCCAAAATCGCCCAAAAAACTGTAAGAAACTGCCTCTACGCAGCCTCAATATCGCAACTTACGCTACAGGCAGCGCGGCTCACTCGGCCGAGTGACAAATGTCACTCAGCAGAGTGAGAGACCCGGACAGATTCCAGAGAGTTGGGGGTCTTGGGGGTCGTCTCCTCGGGATTCACTCGGCCGAGTGACTTTTCTTCACTCGGCCGATGGGCGTTCGTCACTCGGGCTGACGGCGTTCGTCACTCGGCCGAGTCGGTCTTTGGGGCCGACTGACGGATTCCAGAGAGTTCAACATTTTTGGTTGCTGTCGTCTTGGGTCCACTCAGGCCAGGGATGACTCGGTGCTCGGCCGAGTGGTCTGGCAATGCTCGACCGAGTGCACGCTGATATTAGCTCTGTTGCGTGTCCGATCTGGTCGGCCGAGCGGGCTGTCTATGCTCGGCCGAGTGACTCATTCACTCGGCCAAGTGGCATGCTGAAAATGCCCATTCTTCGTATTTTTGCCTCCTCGTCGCTCCTACGACATTCTTTCTTCTTCCACTCCTCTCCAATCGCAGAATACCCCTCAAGAGAGTCGTCGGTGACACTCCGGAGTGGGTGCATCTCAGAATCACTCCAAATCACTCCAAATCTCCTGAAATACGACAAAAACAACAAATCGTGAAAAGCATCACAATATTGTCGAATAAACGTGAAAAACATGATTTGAGTGATCTAAATGGCATGCAAACATTCAGAAAAAAGGTGTAAAATACGGAGTGATCTAAATCCCCCAAGCTTACCTCTTACTCGTCCTCGAGGAAGATGAGTAAAAAGCGAACCCGGTGGATAAAGATAAAGAAAACGATGGAGAAATGGAAAATGAAAAATGAAAAACAAAGTAGAAAACGAAGAGGGAAGTTGCTAGATCATTTTTCTCAGGACGTGGGTTTTGCTTACTCATATAGCATGCATTGAATATAAAACACATGTCAAGGACTTTTATTTTGATATCATAGTATAATGGTGCATTTGAAATAGAAAACCCAAGAATGTCAATATAGCATGAAAAATGGAATAATTCTAAGATTAACATCGTCTGAAGCATCTAAAGCGGTATACAATATCGTAGATCACACACTTTTCAATTGAATGCTTTCTATAGGGAGTATAAGAGATATCACACGATAGAGTAGTAAGAATAGAAAAAGTGTGGTTTTCATGACATGAATGCTAAGCATAGATTTCTGGATTTCGTAAAACTTTAAGCAATCTCACCGAGTATAAAATATTATTTAGCCTAGGTTGTCATGCACAGTCAAGTAGTCACTCTCTCACACATCATTGGATCCTCTCCCCCAAGCTTATCTATAAGCGTGGTGGCATATACAAAACAATATTTACATCCCCGTTTCCTTTTGTAGCTCCAAAAGTAAAAGAAAAAAAACAAAAACAAAAAGAGGGAAGAAAGAGAGAAAGTGTATAAGATGGGATCGTTTTCGAACTTCTTTTCTTTTTTTCTTCTCTTATTCTCAAATCTTTTTCTTTTTCTTTTTCTCTCTCTTTTTTTTCATAGCAATATATACACGAATGATCCCAAATCAAAGAGAAGGATATACAAGCATTTTTCTTTAGGTTTTGGGGAATTTGGAGCATGTGATATAATAACGGGGGGATGCCAATAATAGAATTGCTAAGGGGAGATTCACCAATGAATATAAAATAGAGAAATTATGTTCAAGATATGTGGAGAAATAAATAAATGTATCTCTCAGTTCACTCTATAGGACGTGCATGACAACTTCAGCAGGGTAATATAATCTACTCAGTTTAATCTCAAAAGTAAACTAGTCCAGTTTTATCATTGCTAGCAATAATTCAATCAACCCAAAGTGAAGCGTACCAAGCATGCAATAAGAAGTGATATGAGAAAAGAAAGCAGTACTCCAGATATAAGCAATCAATGCGTGAATCTTGGTGTGTTTTCTATGATAGCATACATATGAATTATCAGACATCAACTAATAATAGAATTTCATCCATTTTCATACGGAAAAAGAAGTGGGTTACTATTTCTAAATGCAACACAAGACATAGCATATGATATCAGAAATAAAAGCTATGACATGACAAATTTAGCATGCATATAGAGAAAAGCTAACACCACGTCATCATCATCACAGAAAAATCATCTCTAGCAAAAGATGAAAGAAATGAAGGTAAACGAAGAACAAAGATATTTACAATGCAGCACACAAGGAAAATAAGAAAAAAACGTGATGCATGGTAAAAAGAGAAAAACGTGACGAAAAATGGGTGCAAAAGGCGGGAAAACGTGAAAAAAACTAAAAATAAAGGTGATAAAAGCAAAAAATGTGAGAACTCACTCCCCCAAGCTAAAGTGCACAGTGTCCTCAATGTGCGAAGTGTGGCACACCGAGAGACATGAAATGGGTGGGGGGTGGGTAGGCATGCATGATAAAAAGAAATAAAAATAAAAAAATGAAAATATGATGCGGATGTGATGCATGCCATGATAAGAGTGAAGTAGATATGTGTATGTCACCAAAAATACTCTCCCTCACTCCCGAAAAAGGATATAGAATGATATGATCAAAACTGGGACAAAATAGTGAGGGGAGGAGGGGGGCAAAAATAAATCGACAGGACCTAGCAGAGAATGGGTAGCATAACGACAAAAAAGATCAATGGCATCAAGGGTGTGCCTAAGCTGGTGGTGCTGCGCCATCTCCGTCCTGAGGCGGAGGTGGGGGGCTGGTGGTGGCTGGATAACAGTCTACTGGGTGGGTGGGGGTGGTCGTGGCTGGGTAACAGTCTGCTGGGTGGGTGGTGGTGGTCACAGTCGCTCGAGAATCTGGGTCAAGCAAAAGTGAATGCCGGGAAGTAGCTCGACGCGGTACTGCATGGCGGTGACTGTGGAAGACAGAGCCCTAAAATCACCCCTGAGTCCACTCATCGTCCCCTCAAGAGCATGAATGCTCTGAACTAAGGCGTCAGGGGGTGGTGGAGTGGAGGGACGGACAGGTCTAGGCTGAGCAGGTCGGGGCTGTCGGACACGTGCGGTGTAAACAATCGGGCCAGCAGGCATATGTGGAAAGGGGGCTGTGCTCACTAGTGGATGCCCAGCCTCAGTGCGAGGCTGGGACGCAGGCTGGTGTGAGGTGGAAGCAGCAGCAGTGGAAGTGGAAGACAAAATCGGCGATGAGGCAGCAAGAGAGGTCAGTGACACAGACGTGGGAACATACGTCACGACACTCTCAGATAGGACGGCTGATGTGGAGACAGAAAGGTCGACCGCTGGGGAGGAAGTGTGGGGTCCAAAAGGTGAGACCCCAGTGGAGATAAAAATGGATAGGGTTTCCACGACGGAAGCAAAGGAAGACTCGCCGCTCTCAACAATAGAAGGTGGACGCTCGGGTAGCAAAGAGGTGAGGGGCTCAACCCACAGGGGCACAGTAGTGGTGGGGGTGGTGGTATACGTGGTGGAAGTGGAGGACGACTCAGCAAGTGTACTCCCGACACCTGTAGAAGTGTGGACAGAGGTGTCGGGAGCGGCAGAAAGTGCAGGCTCAGGCTGAGGGATCACAGGGTCTACAGGTGCAGGGGGTGCCTGATCAGCCTCCTCGGCCTCAAGCACGTAGGCGGCGGGGATCAGGAGATCCATCGCCGGAAGCCAGTCCTCGTGTGCCGGTCCTATGTGTGTCCGAGCAGGGCTCGGGAGGATCATGTAGTCAGTACCGAAGGGACTGTGCAACCATACCCAGTGCCACTGACTGTGGGGATGAAGCATCTTCATCCGGGCCATGACGTCTATTGAAAGTGAAGTAGGGCCCGAAGGTCGACGCAGGTCGGCCGAAAGGTCCTCGCCGGTCATCAAGGCTAGCAGGGTGATCAGGCCGCCGTAACATATCGGGGAGTGAGCACCCACAGATACTATGATGCGGTCCAAAAACCAGCTAGCGACGTCAATCTCAACGGCGGGGACTATCGCAACACCAACCCTATCCAGAACTCTGGGGCGAGTCATCACGTAGAGCATATAGAGCTCATGCGTAGACATCGTGCCAGGCTCGTACCTCGCTAGAAAGGTGGTCGCCATCAGGCGATGTGCTATGCGGAGGCAGGGGTGGACTATGGCTGAGGCCTTGGCCCTACTAGGGTCAAAGGCGTGTGGTAAACCCATGATCCTGGCCCAAAATGCATGGGAATCGAAGGATGGCGAAGGGATGTGTGTGGGGGCGTAGGCTCGGTCGGGCGCTGGGACTGCAGGACACTGAAAGAATGCTCTAAGCATATCGAGAGTGATCTGACACTCTCGATCCATGAGTCTAAAGGAGCATCCCTCAGTGGTCCGGGCGATCGAGCTAAGTACCTTGAGTGTCGGACGGACGTAGGTGTCCGTCGACACAGACAAAAAATCTCACCAACCCACGTTGTCGTACAATGTGAGCATCCCCTCAAGCACCCCCAGGCGGTCTAGGTCTGCTAAATGAGCGAACCTGGAGGGTACTATTGGGCGCTGGGTGATACGCTCAAATCAGACGCGATGTGCGTCGTCTCTAAACGTGATGCCCAGCGGCCCGACAACTGGAGCCAGTGGTGGGATATGATCGGCGGGGATGGGCTGTGCGTGTATGGGATCGGCGGGTAGTGGCTGTGTGGGGTGAGGTGGTGAAGGTGGAGGGGAGTCCTCCCTAGCGTGGGAGGGGCCGGGCTCATCCAGCCGCTTCCGCTTGGCGGAAGTTCCCCGAGTGCGTGGCCGTGTACGGGGCGGCATGTGTGCCCCGAGTGCTCACCCAACTAATGAAAAATGCGGCGTGCTAAAAAAAATGGAACGAAGGTACCTGAACACACCGTGAGAGCAAAACAGCAGATAAGTGCGAAGACACCGCCTTCACGAAGCCAATAGCGCGTCGGAAAGCTCCCCTAAGCTCCCCCAAGGTAGCCTGCACATCAAACAATGATATCAGCATATAAAATTCAAATTACTTGGGGGAGATGGGGTATAACGGATAAGTAAAGAAGTCGATTTGAGTTAGGGGCTCAATGGGCGTACGGATCGTCAAAAATAGGGGGAAAAAGAGCAAAGGGGCGAAATTTGGGGTTTCCGACGGTCGGCCGGTGGCTAGGGAGCTCGCCGGAGGCGACGGTCGGTGGTGGATGCTCGGCCGACGGTGGTCGGGCGAGCGGGGGCCGGCAGCATGGCGATTCGGGCGAGTGGGTGTCGATCGCGGGCGAGGGAGAGCAACAGATGCGGGGCTCGGGCGATTTGGGGAAACTGTCGCTTCGAATTTCGTGCCGAGCCCGCAGCGCCTTATATAAGGGAAGTTATGACTCGGCCGAGTGACTAAGTCACTTGGTCGAGTGACGTAACGTAAAAAATTTAAATTTCTCCCGACGCATACGACTCGGCCGAGTGGCTTTGCCACCCTCGGTCGAGTGGAAAAATTCCATTCGGCCGAGTGGCACAAGCTACTCGGTAGCACTTGCCCTAGGAGGGTATTAGTTTCACTCGACCGAGTGAAGAAATATACTCGGCCGAGTGGCAGTTTATACTGAAATCACAAAAAATACAGAGAGCTGGGTATAGCAGACTTCCCTCGTTGGTGCGCCACTCGGGCAGACGGCTTTCTTTGCTCGGCCGAGTGACTATGGTACTCGGCCGAGTGAGGCTCTGTTTCCTGCTTCGGGGCTCCGTTTTGGCTCTACGCTCTGTTTTTCTTCCTCCAGGTGGTTTCTTCCTCCTCCTATGCCTCGAGCGCATTCCTGGAGCGCTCTTCTTTGCCTCGGTCATCCTCCATATGATAGATATCCTTTCCTCCTCCTCCTGTCAAAGAAAATAGGACCCGTTGTCACAATTTTTCAGGCAAACGACTCAAAAGTACTAATAAAGTCTAAAACAAAAATAAAACTAAAATAGAAATAATGCGATAACCGTCGGGTTGCCTCCCGACAAGCACTCGTTTAAGGTCTTGAGCTCGACCCCTTTTAAATTTTCAATTTAGCGCGGGATGTTGGGTGCATATGAGATGCACCCGTCGAATTTGCCGGGAAGACCGCTCAGATTTGGATCATGGTGGTGTGTGGTCTTCCTAAGCGCCCCTTCGTCACAGGCAATGTTGGGGGGTGGCTCCCCCAAGCTAGAGCTTGTTCCGGTCTTCGACTTTGCCGGTGACACCGATCGTCGTATCGGTGGAGCTTTCTTCGGAGTCCTCAACTTCGAGAGCTTGCAGAGCTCCCGTATTCTTGCGACATCAGCGTCGCCATCATCAATCGCCATGGAGATATCGGGGGAGTGCTCCATCTTCTCTTCCTTGGCCAAATCTAGGCCTTCTTCAAAGCTATCTTCGTGGGGTGCGTCGATGGAGTGGGGGATCGCCTCTTCGATGACCTCGTCGAGGAGGTATAAAAGGTGATCCGGCCGTCCCTTGAGTAGATATATTCTATTTACCTTGCCCATAGGGACTCCTTCGGAATAATTCTTTAGCCGTTGCCCATTCACCTTAAAAGTGGCTCCGTCTTCCCCTTCCAAGTCAAATGCTCCTCCCGGTTGTATGTGCTTGATGGTGAAAGGTCCGGACCACCGTGACCTCAAGTTCCTGGGGAATAGTCAGAGTCGGGAATTATATAGCAAGACTTTGTCTTCGACCTTGAAGTCCGTGACAGTTATGCGTGCGTCGTGGAGAATCTTGGTCCTTTCTTTGTAAATTCTTGAGCTCTCATAGGCATCTCTTCTAATTTTGTCAAGCTCGTTGATGTCCAAGAGTCGCCTCACTGCCGCACTCTTATAGTCATAATTGCGGGTCTTGATGGCCCAATACGCGCGGTGCTCCAACTCTACCGGTAGGTGACAAGCTTTCCCATAAACAAGTCGGAACGGTGTGGTGCCAATCGGAGTGCGAAAGGCCGTGCGATATGCCCATAGAGCAACGTTTAACTTCATGGACCAATCTTTTCTAGATCGATCTACGGTCTTTTCAAGAATTTGTTTGATTTCTCTATTTGAAACCTCCACTTGTCCGCTCGTCTGAGGTTGGTAGGCCATGCCAATTCTATGATTTACCCCGTACTTTTTCAACATGGCTTCAAATTTGTTTTCTATAAAGTGACTTCCCCCGTCGCTTATCAAAGTACGGGGTACCCTAAAGTGTGGAAAAATATTCTGCTTGAAAAACTTGGAGACAACCCTCGCATCATTGGTAGGGGTGGCGATGGCTTCTATCCATTTGGAGACGTAGTCCACGGCCAATAAGATATACTTGTTACCCTTGCTTGACGGAAATGGTCCCATGAAGTCCACTCCCCAACAATCAAAGAGCTCAATCTCTAGAATGGGCTTCATTGGCATCTCATTTCGTTTGGAAATATTCCCGGTCCGTTGGCATCTATCGCACGCCTTGACGAAGTCGTGCGTGTCTCTGAACATGGTTGGCCAAAAGAATCCACTCTGCAATATCTTAGCGGTAGTCTTAGAAGCGGCGTGATGTCCCCCGCATGGCATACCATGGCAATGCAAGATGATGGAGGTGGCCTCCTCCTTAGAAATACATCTCCGGATAACCCCATCCTTGCATATCTTAAAGAGATACGGATCTTCCCAGAAATAGCTACGGACCTCATGCATAAATCTCCTCTTTTACTGTGTGGGCATCCCGCATGGTTTAATCCCACAAGCCAAGTAATTGACATAGTCCGCATACCAAGGAACTTCCCCGGGTCTTATGGCGTATAGCCTCTCATCAACAAAGGAGTCATCGATGGGCAAGCTTTCGTCCTCCTTGTCGCGAATACGCCTAGATAAATGATCCGCCATAACATTGTCCGTACCCTTCTTATCTCTGATTTCCAAGTCAAACTCTTGCAATAGAAGTATCCACCTTATCAACCTAGGTTTGGCCTCTTTCTTGTTTAGGAGATACTTCAATGCCGCATGGTCGGTGTGGACAATTACCTTGGATCCAAGGAGATATGAGCAGAACTTTTCAATGGCATACACGACTGCTAGAAGTTCTTTCTCCTTAGTTGTGTAATTTTTCTGTGCGTCATCCAACGTTTTGCTTGCATAGAATATTGCATGAAGCTTTCTATCCTTCCTTTACCCCAATACCGCCCCAATGGCTTGGTCACTTGCATCACACATGAGCTCAAAGGGAAGGTTCCAATCCGGTGGTTGTATGATGGGCGCAGAAATTAGTGCTTCCTTCAATGTGTTGAACGCCCGCAAGCATTCTCCTGAAAAAACAAATGGAGCATCCTTAGCAAGCAAGGAGGTAAGGGGCCGGGCAATCAAGGCGAAATCCTTGATGAAGCGGTGGTAAAACCCCGCATGCCCAAGAAAGCCCCTAATGCCCTTAACATTAATAGGAGGAGGGAGTTTCTCGATTACCTCAATCTTCGCCTTATCAACCTCAATCCCTCTTGAGCAGACAAGGTGCCCAAGCACTATCCCTTCCGTGGCCATGAAGTGACATTTCTCCCAATTAAGAGTAAGATTATTTTGTTGACATCTTTTAAGAACTTTGGTATGATTAGCCAAACAAGAATCAAACTCACTTCCATAAACTGAGAAATCATCCATGAAAACTTCCATAATATTTTCAATATAGTCGGAAAAGATGGAGGTCATGCACCTCTGAAAGGTGGCGGGTGCATTACAAAGACCAAAGGGCATTATACGGTAGGCGTAAGTGCCATAAGGACAAGTAAATGTGGTCTTTTCTTGGTCGTCTTCATGCAAAGGGATTTGTAAAAACCGTGAATACCCATCCAAGTAACAAAAGTATTTATGTTTAGCAAGCCGTTCAAGCATTTGATCTATGAAGGGTAGTGGGTAATGGTCTTTTCGGGTGGCTTTATTTAGTTTTCGATAATCAATGCACATCCGCCATCCCGTGACAGTGCGTGTAGAAATGGTCTCTCCTTTTTCATTTTTTATAACGGTCATCCCCACTTTCTTGGGGACGACGTGAATGGGGCTGACCCATCTACTGTCAGAGATAGGGTAGATAATTCCGGCCTCAAGCAATTTTAGGATTTCCTTTTTGACTACCTCTTTCATATTCGGGTTCAACCGCCTTTGAGGCTCAATAGAAGTGGCTTCAGTGTTTTCCAAGTGGATCCTATGCGTGCATAGCCTAGGGCTTATTCCCTTAAGATCGGAGATAGTGTAGCCAAGGACATCCTTGTGATCCCTAAGGACTTCTAATAGTTTTTCAAGTTGATCTTGGCCAAGGTGGGCATTAACAATCACCGGGAAGGTCAATTTACTACCCAAGAAAGCATACCTCAGATTCGGCGGTAATTGTTTAAGCTCTACCTCAAAGGGTGCCGTACCCTCTGCTTCGTCATCTTGTGTGAGTTTGGCTTCTCCTTCAACATCTGAGTTTAGCTCACTCTCGAGTGGAGACTCAGATTCGGTTCCTAGTGAGGATGGTGCATCAGAATAGACGCTCTCCGATTCTGCGCTAGCATCGATAGGACCACCACCTTGATCTGGTTCATTCCTGAGATCGAGAAATACGTCAGCAGATTCATAATTGCAAGAGTGGGGGTTGTAGAGTGTAACTCCCTGAATGTCGGTTTGCTCGAAGTATTCCTCGGGAGTGTAGTACTCTTCGACGCATGTTCTATCACCTTCAAAATATAGCTTGTCGTCCCTCACATCAACTCTGATATCGCCCCCAATAGTCCCATCCGGGGAGATTTGATCCTTCACAAACCTAGCAAACAATTGTTCGACTGGGTCCTCGATATTAATAGCAAAAGCTCCGGTAGCGTGGACCTCATCAATTAGTTCCTTAAGGAGCTCCGTAAAAGATTCATCATCTCCCTGGCCAAACTCAGTCATTGGAATTGCATCCCCCATTTTACCTATTAAGATCTTGTGGAAAATTTCGGGAGAGCTTGCAAAATAGGGCTGTAAACAGAGTTAGAAAAGAATGAAGAAATAAATAAAGAAATTGAAAAAAAAAATAACCGGGTGATCCAAATCGAACTCCGTTAAAATGCCTTCCCCGGCAACGGTGCCAAAAACTTGATCGGGGCCCGGATACACGTCCCGGGCACACGACTCGCTAGTCTTATCGCAAGCGCACGGTGTAGCGGCGAGCGGGTATCGAACACAGGGAGGCCTAATGACATTGTCTTCTTCAGTCAACCTGGCTATAAGAATGGTCGAGAAATGTTCACAGTAATGCGGTCACAGTCGTTCAATTGTATAAAAGAAATAACAAATTAATAAGGACGTATAGGGAAAGGGAATCCCCGCTACTTGCCGTATCTCATCATTGTGATTCGTAGGTTTCACAATTGCTAGACTTGAAATTCGGGTGAACTAGTTGCAACTAAATGTAGAACCAAGCTCACGTTCTCGCGCTATTGCCGGTCTATAGCAAACTTAGGGTAGGGTCCAATCTCTTGCAAACCCTAACCTAGGCAAACTAGCGTGAAGAACAACATCATCGTTCAATCGCATCTCGAGCCCACTCTCGTGTAAACTCGAGCTACGACCTAGGTTGGGATAGTTCCTACCCGTCCAATCTCTTGCAAACGGGTATTAGTATAGAATTACAATCGAAAACCCTAGTTTCGGTCCAATCTCTTGCAAACCGATTCCGGTGAAATTCAATTGCAACCCAATTCGAATTTCTAGGGCTTCCTATCGAATTGGGATCCAATCTCTTGCAAATCCCAATCGGTATGAATCCCTAGCTATTCGTATTAAATCAATCCCAAACTAACCCTAATCAATCCTAGCAAGAATTTTACCTATTCATCACAAATTTGAAATTGGGCTCGTTGGGTTCATCCCTACGCCCTAAGACGATAAAACTACTCACGATTCATAACGAAATTCAATAGAAATTCACAAATAAAATCAATATAATTCATAGCAATATTCAATATATCAATAAAAATGGAGTTTTTGATAGGGAGAGAGACAAACCAATGAAGAACAAAATAGCATCCAACCAATTAACACTTTTCTCTCCTCCCTAAAAGCTCAATCTAATTCCTAAAAAGTAATCTAAAAAAGGATGCAAAAAGTTCTGAAAAAGCCCCCTAAACTAGGTTAAAAACTGGGGTTAAATACCCCCCAAAATCGCCCAAAAAACTGTGACGAAACTGCCCCTGCGCAGCCTCAAAATCGCAACTTACGCTACAGGCAGCGCGGCTCACTCGGCCGAGTGAAAAATGTCACTCTGCCGAGTGAGAGACCCTGACGGATTCCAGAGAGTTGGGGGTCTTGGGGGTCGTCTCCTCGGGAGTCACTCGGCCGAGTGACTTTTCTTCACTCGGCCGATGGGCGTTCGTCACTCGGGCGGACGGTGTTCGTCACTCGGCCAAGTCGGTCTTTGGGGCCGACTGACGGATTCCAGAGAGTTCAACATTTTTGGTTACCGTCGTCTTGGCTCCACTCGGGCAAGGGATGACTGGATGCTCGGCCGAGTGGTCTGGCGATGCTCGGTCGAGTGCACGCTGATATTAGCTCTGTTGCGTGTCCGATCTGGCCGGCCGAGCGGGCTGTCTATGCTCGGCCGAGTGACTCCTTCACTCGACCGAGTGGCATGTTGAAAATGCCCATTCTTCGTATTTTTGCCTCCTCGTCGCTCCTACGATGTTCTTTCTTCTTCCACTCCTCTCCAATCGCAGAATACCCCTCAAGAGAGTCGTCGGTGACACTCCGGAGTGGGTGCATCTCAGAATCACTCCAAATCGCTCCAAATCTCCTGAAATACGACAAAAACAACAAATCGTGAAAAGCATCGCAATATTGTCGAATAAACGTGAAAAACACGATTTGAGCGATCTAAATGGCATGCAAACATGCAGAAAAAAGGTGTAAAATACGGAGTGATCAAAACGCGGGCTCATTTCCCAAAATCGCAAAAAAATCCCAAATTTCGCCTGTGAGCTCTTCGTCTTCTCCTTCGACTCGCCTGAACTCGACCCCCTTCGTCCGAGCACCCACGCCACCGGCCGAGTCACCGCCACCCACTCGCCGACCCACGCCGCCGCCGCCACCTGCACCGCCTTCCCCGCCGTTGCTCCTCCTCCATTTCGCCCCATTTCGCCTATTTTCCTCCATTTCTCTAATCCGTAAGCCCGTTAAGCCCCGAATCAAAATTAATTCATATATATATCTATTATTCCCTATCTTCCCCAATATATATTGATATTCATTACAGATTTGATTATTTGTTTTTCAGGCTATATATATTCATTGATATATATTATTTGTTTTTCAGGCTAGCTTGGGGGAGCTTGGGGGAAGATTTAGGACGCCTTGGAGCTTCTCGGAGGAGGCGATTCTTTGCACACTCACATTGCTTGCTCTCCCGTCCTGCTCAGGTATACTCGTTCCATATTTTCAGCACTTCGCATTTTTATTGGGTAGGCACTCTCCGCGGCTCACATGCCGCCTCGCACTTGGTCCCGCACGAGGGCACCTGCCTCGAAGCGGAAGAGGACCAGTGAGCCTGGATCCTCTTCTGCTAGAGAAAACTCCCCTATACCTAGCCTGCCACCACCACACTTCCGCCTCCTACCGCTCCTATACCACCACCACCGGCACAGCCCGCCCCCGCGTTTGACACGCTTGGGATTCCGTTCAGAGATGACGTGCAGCGCGCCAGATTTGAGCGTATCTCCCATCTCTCGATCTTACCCACTGGGTTCATGCACATAGAAGACTTTGAGCGCCTAGGGGTACTAGAGGGGCTACTCCAGTTGTATGACAACGTGGGGTGGCATGACTTTTTGTCGGTGTCGGTGGACACCTACGTCTGTCCGACACTAGAGGTCCTTAGTTCTATTGCCATAACCCCTGGGGGATGCTCCTTTTGCTTGATGGATCGAGAGTGCGAGGTCACTCTCGACATGCTCCGAGCATTCTTCAGTGGCCACCTATCCCGGACTCAGACCGAGCCTACAGTCCCACGCACATTCAATCGCCGTCATTCGACACGCACGCTTTTTGGACACGTATCACGGGTTCTTCCCTCGCCTTTGACCCTAGTCGGGCCAAGGCCGCTGCGATCCTCCAACCATGCCTCCGCATTGCACAGTGCCTTATGGCGACCACTTTCTTAGCGAGGTATGAGCCCGGGACGTTTTCGATGCTAGAGCTCTACATGATCTACGCGATGACACGATCGCTGGCCTACGAGTGAGGAGGAGACGTTTTGGTCCCCGCCGTCGAGATGGACATTGCCAGTTGGTACATCGACCACATCATTATTTCTATCGGCGCTAGGACGCCTATCTGTTGCGGTGATTTGATTACCCTCCTGGCTCTCTTATGTGGAGTTGACCTCCCAGCTGGCTTGCTGAGACCACCGGGCCCCACTTCTCTTCCCATAGATGTTATGGCCCGGATGAGAATGCTTCTTCCTCATGGTCAGCACAACTGGGTGTGGCTGCATAGTCCCTTTGGTGCAGATTACATGGTTCTTCCGAGCCCCACTCGGACACATATTGGACCCACGGGCGGGGAGTGGATTCCAGCCATGGACGTCCTCATCCCTGCCGCGTACGTGCTAGAGCCCGAGGGTGCTCAGCAGGAGCCCCTCCTTCCACCCCTGGACCCCGTGATACCTCAGCCTGCACATGCTTTGTCTGCACCTCTCGACACTTCTATCCACACTTCTGTCAGTGTCTGGAGTACACTTGCTGACCACCACCACCTCCTCCTCCTTTGTGCCGTTATCCATCCACCCCATTTCTGCTCCAAGCTCTGAGCGTCCCACCACCATTTTTGAGAGCGACGAGCCCTCTTTTGCCTCCGCAATGGAGACCCTTTCCTCTTTCCTATTCTCGACCCCTAGGAAATAACCAATTATAAGCTTATAAGCCTATATTAGCACATTCATTTATCCTCTTCTTCATTCACTTCTCAAGTGCCTTTATGCACTTATAAAGTGACTTTTTCCACTTATCGAGTGGTCCTTTTCACACGAGAAAAGGTTCCCTTCGTGCACGCGACATCTGAGGTCCGTATACCCTCATACATCCCCTCATGGGTGTATTCATGTCGTCCATATCCAACATCTCCCACTCACACTTGAGGGGATTGTAAGAAAACATCTTTTCCTTTATCTCTTCTGTTTGTCATACCGATAAATAGGCCGTGTGACCGTCATGCGCATAGAGTCCGCTGTTGTGCACTTGTTAGAGATACACAACACTCCTCGAGGTGCAAAGTTGAGTAGATTAACGCATGCTTTACCCTAGATTATTTCTTCACATTTCTTATACTTTATATTCAACAATTGAATCCCATCTGGATTACAATTGGCTGACCAGATTTGAATCTCTAAAGTCCAAATGTGAATATGAAATTAATCTTCCTCTTCTTGCGATCCTTTTGATCTTGACTTGACTTGCTTTTCTAACATGCCCCGCCAGACCGAATTAACCATAGTCCATAAGCAACATGCTAAGATAGCAATCACCCAATCAAATCTTAAGAAACCAATTAGAGTCCATAAGGGTAACGAGTTAAGACCCATGTGGTCTTTGGGTCTCACATAATAGTAAACACAATTACTATTCTAACCCAATGGTCAAAATGCATACGTAGTATAAATACGTATTACAACATCACTCCTTTCCCATGGAGCGTATGTCTTAATGATGTTGTAAGGATGATAACCAGACACCACAATGTCTGACTTTGAGTCCCTTTTACTACTCAAATAATCTTCTGGACTCACATCCCGCATAAGACAGATAGGATTTCAAAATCCTCTTAGATCTTTTGAAAACATCCATATGATGCAGATCTTTCATACGACCATTTTGTTTAAGTCATGACTCTAAATCGTCCGTATGACGATTTTGACTTTAAACAGGTCTCATCTTTATTTTACCCGTCTAATAAAATAAAGGCGGTTGCTCATGTGAGAAAGCCAACCTTAATCTGTCCGACATACTAAAATTCAGCTGAGATTTCAAAAATGTACACAAACATTTCTTAAGAAATTCATATGCAATGTTGAAAAAGAACTTTATTCTTTTATTAAATTTGATCATTTACAGATATGGGAATTTACATTGGTACAACTCAGCTCGTACACAATCCTTGGGATGATAAGTGTTTGTAAAACACATCTCTGGGGATCGCCTTCGTGAGCGGATCCGCTATCATCTCATGCGTAGATATGTACCTTATGTCCACCTTCTTGGTCTTATCATAGTCTTTTGCAAATTTGTAGTTGATATCAATGTGTTTGGTCTTACAATGGAATTTAGGATCTTTGACATAGGCTATAGATGCTTGACTGTCGCTGTGTATAGGTACAACACTTGAGTCACTTGCATTAATTAGCCTGTCTAAGAACTTCCTAAGCCAAACAGCCTATTGGACTGCCATGCTAAATGCTACAAACTCGGCTTCCATAGTTGAATGTGCGATGCAGGATTGTTTCTTGCTACTCCAGGATATTGCACCAGATCTGAGTAGAAAAACATATCTTGAGGTCGATCGTCACTCATCGAGATCACCCGCCCAATCAGCATCAGTGTAGCCTTCGAGCCTCAAGGCATCTCCTTGATAGCATAAAGCAAAGTCTGCAGTTCCTTTGAGATACCGCATTATCCTCTTAACCGCTTTCCAGTGTACTTGCCCTGGGTTGGATTGGTAACGACTTACCATTCCAACGGCAAAACAGATGTCCGGTCGTGTACACATCATAGCGTACATAAGACTATCAACTGCACTGAAATATGGAACTTTTTCCATAATCTCTTTCTCCTTTTGGTTCTTAGGACATGATTTCAGACATAAATTATCGCTTTTGCTTATAGGAGTATCAATGGACTTGCAGTCCTGCATATTAAATCGTTCTAGAACCTTCTTTATATAAGTCTCCTGTGAAAGAGAAAGAAGTTTCTTCGAACGATTCCTTGAAATCTTAACTCCAAGGATATATGCGGCTTCTCCCATGTCTATCATCTCAAAAACTGATGAAATCCAAGCCTTGATATCCATCACAAAGCCCTTGTCATTTCCGGCTATTAAAATTTCATCTACATATAGAGACATGATAACATACTTGCTTTTAATCCTCTTGATATATACGCAGTTATCTTCATCAAGCATGGTAAAACCATTTGATAAGACAACTTCTTGAAATCGTATATACCATTGCCTCGAGGATTGTTTAAGACCATATATGGATTTAAGAAGTTTACAAACCTTATGTTCGTTTCCTTCTTTTACAAACCATATTGGTTGTTCCATATAGATCTCCTCGTCCAATTCTCCATTGAGAAAGGCAGTCTTTACATCCATTTGATGTAATTCGAGGTCTAAGCAAGCTACCATTGCCAGAATCAAGCGAATCGAGGTAAAACGAACAACAGGTGAGAAGGTCTCTTCGTAGTCTATCCCTTTCGTAAAACCTTTCGCGACAAGGCGAGCTTTATATCTGTCAATAGAGCCATCAGCCTTATGCTTGATCTTGAGAACCCATTTGTTCCCAATAGCTCTACGTCCTCTGGGTAAGTCAACTAAGTCCCAGACTTGGTTAACTTTCATGGATTCTAACTCCTCTTGCATCGCTTCCATCCATTTGTCTTTAGCAGGGCAAGATACGGCCTGTTTGAAAGTAGCAGGCTCGTCATCTTCTTGTAGTAAAGTCATAAAGGTTTGCGGAAATTCATCCACAAATCTTAGAGGAGCCAACCTTGTACGACTACTACGTCGTATTTGAGATTCCTCAAGTCCTTGTTGACTCGAATTTAGATCAATTCTAATATCACTCCCACTTGGAATGTCGTTAGAATTGCTCCCACTTGGATCATTATTCCCGTATGGAATAGGACAATCGTCATTCGTATAATCCATTAGTGAAGGTTGAAACGTATTTTCGTTTTCACCAAGAATTCTCCCACTCGAATGAGGTAATCCTTCTTGATCATAAATCTCAAATAGAGATAAGTCCTGACTTATCTCGCCCTGTCTTGGAAACTCGTTTTCCAAGAAAGTGACATCCCTCGACTCAAACTCAATTAGCCCACCATTGTCTTCCTGACTAACAAAAACATAACCTTTGGAGTTTTCTGCGTATCGTATAAAGATACATTTCCTTCCACTTGGCCCAAGTTTGCCATACTTATGGGAGGAAATATGTGTGTAGGATGCACAACCCCAAGGTTTCAAAATGTTTAAGTCAGGAGACCTTTGGTTCCACAACTCATAAGGAGTGGAGCTAACTGATTTCGAAGGTACGCGGTTTAAAATGAAAGCGGCCGTCAATAATGCATCACCCCAAAAGGTGATTGGCAAGTTAGCTTGTGCCATCATTGAACGGACCATTTCCATTAAACTCCTATTTCTCCTTTCTGCAACAGCGTTTTGTTGAGGAGTATAAGGCATAGTTACCTGATGTACTATGCCTTTTTCATCACAAAGTTCTTTAAAACTTGTTGATTGATATTCACCGCCCCTATCGGTTCGCAAGACCTTAATCTTGCGATCTAATTGATTCTCCACTAAACTCATATAGTTTTTAAAGCAAGCCAATGCTTCACTTTTGTGGGATATCAAATAGATATGTCCGAATCGGGTGAAATCATCAATAAAAGTGATGAAATAGGACTTCCCGCGTCTTGTCTTAACATTCATCGGACCACATATGTCCGAATGGAAAAGCTGTAATGGAACCTCGGCCCTTGTGCCGGTTCCAAACGGCTTGTGACAAGAATTCCACACTAGGCAATGTTCGCAGGTCGACATTTCAACCTTTGAAACATTGGATAGAAGGCCACGTTTGGCAAGTCTATCCATACGCGTTGGTCCAATATGACCAAGCCTTGCGTGCCAACAAATCACATCAGACTCATAAGTCTTAGAATTTGCACTAAGGAAATTTTCATTACACGGGGAATCATACATTGTACTCATTACAATAAATCCTTTAAATACAAACCCAGTACCAATAAGAGTATTGTTACAACTTAAGTCCACATTACAATCATGAAAAAACCAGTTATAGCCAAGACCCATTAACACGACCACAGAAATTATATTCCTTCGAATATCTGGAGCGAAGAGGACATCATGAAGTAGGAGAGTGCGACCGTTGACCAAGACTAGCTTGCAAGTCCCAACGCCTTTCACTTCAACACGTGTGTTGTTTCCTACATAGATCCACTTCATTCCTTGGGGTATCCGGTGATACTCCACGAAGGACCGTCTGTCCCTTGCTATGTGGTCGGTGGCACCGGAATCAATTATCCAAAATGGATTAGATTCCACAAGAAATATTGAACTAGAAACACATATGTAACTAGTATATTTACAAGTTACCTCGTCGCCTCCACTCGTACATGAACGAGCATAGTGACCGAGCTTGTTGCACTTCAAGCACTTGATCTTCTTCAAGTCTTTCTTCTTGTGCCACTTCTTGTGCCCACCCATGTGTTTGGGTTTCTTGGTAGACTCAGGTTGTTTTTTACATTCATTAGTGAACTTCGAACGATCTTTCCATTTCTTTCCCCCATGTGAGGAATTAGCAACCATGTGCACTTCTGCACTTGGCTTGGCAGCCGCAAGCCGCTCTTCCTCTAATTCGAGGTGCTTTGAAATGTCGCTGAAGTTCTTGATGCTCTCATTGTGAGTGAGATGCATCTTCATTTGGTCCCACCCATTTGGTAGGGAACGTATGACTGCTTGGATTTGTTGCTCATCAGTGAGCACATGACCTGCGTCCTTTAACTCCGAGATAAGATTCGCCATATGTCGCAGATGTTTCCCCATGGAATGATCTGGACGTTTCTTATATGAATCGAACCTTATAGTTAAGGCGCAAAGTTTGGACACCGCTGTGTCACCGAACTTCTCCTCTAGCTTGGACCATATGTCCATGGCTAGGTCATGTTCTCGGAAGATGTGCATTATGTCATCGGCCATACTGGACAATAACGTAATGCGGGCTATCTTGTTCTTTCGAGACCAAGCATCAAAAGCTTCCTTGTCGCGTCTGTGTTGGGCCGTAGTGCCCAACTCGGGTTCAATCATGACGTTCTTTAGAGTCTCGAGCACTTCTTGCTCCTCCAGAACGTATTGTATCTTAATGGACCAAAGTTTGTAATTATCGCCGTTGTGTTTTTCACCTCTGTTTAACTCAGCGACGATATTCTTTGAAGCGGAAGACATTTTACTTTTAAAATGCTGCAAAAGACACAAAAACCGAAGGTTTGATCAAAAACATTGCATTGAAAATTCTTAAAATAAATACAATTCCCACTTGAAATGAGAATAGAATATCCCATTTGGATAGTTCTAATTTCAACTCCCACTTGGAATGATATTTACAATTTGATAAGTTACTTGCGAAAAATATTGACAATGTTACTCTAGAATCGGAAAGGTCACTACGTTTTCAATCACCATCTAGAGTAACTTTCAATATTTCCCCATCACTTTTTCAAATGTTAGTACTCTTATAGTACTTCGCAGCGGAAAAGCGTTTTTAAAAACGTATTTTTCAAAACGTATGAAAACGTATTTTTCAAAATTGTATATTTCGACTTAGTACCCTTATGATACTAACGAAATATTCGGCAATCCCTGGCCATTTGTCGGGGTAGAGCCGTAGCCGTGCCAAGGCCGGATCCCCCTTGTGGAGATTTCTCTGCAAGCCACCGTCGCTGGTTCCCGTATGGATCAAAGCGTTCCCTCCTTCAGGGGAATTTACCGCAGAGAATTGCCGTCGGACCCGTAGGGGTTGTCCATGCAAGCCACTGCCATGCATGCCCCCCCTTTCAGTCACGTAAGCCCCATCCCCAAAAATTTGGACAACCAAGGCTCGGCAATGGCCTCATTCCCTCGGTCAAGGGCCTCTGCCCTGACCGGGGCCGGCCAACACCGGCCAAGGGCATAAGACTGGCCGGCCAGGGCCTCTGCCTTGGCCGGCCAGGGACCCTGGCCCCTCGGCCAGGGCCTCTGCCCTGGCCGGCCAGGGCCTCTGCCCTGGCCGAGGGCTGACCAGGGCCGGCCCTGGCTCCTGCCAGGGTCGGCCAGGCCCTGGCAGAAGACAGGGCGCCGGCCCTGGCCACTGGCCGAGGCCGGCCAGGGCCTCCTGGCCATGGCCTGGCCTCGGCCAGGCCTAGCCATGGCCGCGGCCAGGGCTCCCTGGCCTGGCCGCGGCCGGGGTCGGCCGGCCATGGCCCGGCCATGGCCTTTTGGCCTAGGCCGGCCATGGCCCTTTGGCCATGGCCGGTCTCCCCCGTTGCATGGGGTGGCCGCATGCACTCCTCCCCCTCGACGGGGTGGTCGTGGTGGTTTTCGTCGTTATTGGCCGTAGCCAACCCCCTCCGCATGGGGAGGAGGGATGCATTGCCTCCATTGCCCATATGGCTATAGATTTCATGCACCAAAATTCATCTTCCCTGATGGGAATAACCACCATCTTCTTCTCCGGTGAAGCACCCGTTCATCGAGAAAGTAGTTATCCTCCAATGGCCGTGTGCCAAAAAAATAACTTACTTCAAAAAGTTCGTAAACTACGCGCTCCACATAAGAGAGTGCCCATTCCCTATGAATGGAGACTCAGCATCCATGAAGATAGCGAGTTTGACGATATGAACGGTCGGTTCTTCCCGTCACGGAGAGTTCCTGCCATATCTGTAATGGTAGGAGACCCTAACGTGAAAAGAACAACCGCTGCGTTCTCTCCGTCACAAAGTGTTCCACCATATCCATAATGGTAGGATACCCATTCGTGAAAAAGACAATGACTCGTTCATAGTTTCGACGGGGCGACGATCTGACCGGAGCGAATCCGTATGGCTCTGATACCAATGTAGGATCCTGACAAAACAATGACGTTAGGATCGAATAATAAAGTCGAGACTTACGCTTGCGTACGCGGCACCGTAATCTCGGAACTTCGCCCTCGGATTCGTCACAACGGTCGATACTTCGTCACGGAGGATCGAAGCAGAGTTTCACCGCCTAAATCTCTAACTAGAAGAGGATTTTAATGGAAGGGAGAAGAAGAACATAAGATGCCTTATGCAAACTTATGGCATGGAAAGTGTGGATGAATGCCTTACCCTTGGGTCATATTTATATGCTTTAGGGGTGGTTATTGTAGGAAATAACCAATTATAAGCTTATAAGCCTATATTAGCACATTCATTTATCCTCTTCTTCATTCACTTATCAAGTGCCTTTATGCACTTATAAAGTGACTTTTTCCGCTTATCGAGTGGTCCTTTTCACACGAGAAAAGGTTCCCTTCGTGCACGCCTTCGTGCACGCGACATCTGAGGTCCGTATACCCTCATTCATCCCCTCATGGGTGTATTCATGTCGTCCATATCCAACAGGGGAGTCATTTCCTTTGCACTTCACGACCTCCTCCGTCGTCGACCTTACTGTCTCCACTACCGCTGTCTTCTCTGAGAGTGTCGTGACATCTGTCCCCATTTCTGTATCACCGACCTCTCTGACCTCCTCGGTCTCTGTCACCCTATCAGCCTCTGCTGCTGCTCCTTCTTCCTCGACCATTCCTGTGTCTCAGCCTCCCACAGGGGCTGAGCATCTTTCTGTGAGCACAACACCACCACACCACCCTACAGTCGCACCTATCCTTTACAGTAGCCATGCGAGGCAGCCCCGTTCCTCACCAGTTCGTCCCTTTGTCCCACTTCTACCTCCCCCAGACACCCTAGTTCAGCACCTCTGTGCTCTAGAGGGGGCGGTGAGTGGGCTTAGAGGAGATTTCTGGGCCCTCTCCACTACCGTCAGCGCTGTCCAGGCCCGCGTCGCTTTACTTCCTGGTATTCAGGCTTGCCTGAACCAGATTCTTGCGAGACTACCTCAGCCACCCACCCCTACCCAGGAGCCACTGCCACCACCACCTCCCCCACAGGACGGTGTTGGTGCTCCACCACCCCTTTATGCACACACTAGATGCCTCTCATACTTTTGCTGCTGCTATTCTGGATATTTTCTGCCTGCTGATTTTGCACCCCTCCTCCACACACTTTTTGTCACATTTTGCTCATACTTGTCTATTTCATTTTGGGAGAGATGAGGTACTTTTGGGGACACTTATATTGCGCCATTTTGATCTCTACATGCACCACATGCATCTCTTCATACATCATTTGCATACCCATATCATTTTCTTTTATTTGCATCCTTACCATGCATGCATCCTCACCCACCCCACCCTTATCATTTTTTCTCGGTGTGCCACACTTTGCACATTTAGAACACTGTGCGGTTTAGCTTGGGGGAGTGAGCGTCTCACGTACCTTTTATTTTCTTCACCTTTTCTTTTATTTTTCCCACCTTTCTTTATTTTATGCTTATTTTTTCTCCCACTTTTTTATTTTTTCTCATGCATCACGTTTTCTTACTTTTTGTGTGCTACATATGTATAGTAGTTTTCATTTTCATTTATCTTTATTTCCTTTAGAACTTTTTGCTAGAGATGAATTTTCTGTGACGACGACGACGTGGTATTAGCTTATCTCTATATGCATATTATCTTGTCATGCCATTGTTTTTATGTCTGATATCATATGCCATGCTTGCTATGCATTCGAGATAGTAACCCGCACCTTTGTTATATGAATAGGAATGAAATTCTTCTATTAGCTGAGTCTGATGATTTTTACTGTATACTCTTCATAGAAAACACACTAAGCTTCACGCATTGATTGCCTATATTTGGAGTACTGCTTTGTTGTCTTATATTACTTCTTATTGCATGAAAATTGTACGCTTCACTTTCAGGTTGATTGAATGTATGATATGTTGATATAACTGGATTAGTTTACTTTCTGAGATCTAACTGAGTAGATTACATTACTCTGCTGAAAGTTGTCGTGCACATTCTATAGAGTGAACCGAGTGTTACATATTTTTCTTTCTCCACATATCTTGAGCATTATTTCTATATTAAAATCATTGGCAAATCTCCCTTTAGAGAATCTTACATTGGCATATTCCCTCGCTATAAAAATCCATGCTCCAACACCCCAAAATCAAAAAGAAAAAAATATTCATGTATATCTCTCTATCTTTTGATTTGGGATCCTTATTGTATATATTGATTGCTGAAAAAAAGAAAAGAAAAGGAAAGAGAAAAAAGTTCATATATGATCACATTTCATTCTTTCTACCCTTTTTTTATTTCTTTGGAGCTTCAAAAATGGAGAATGTTCTTATTGCTAAATTTGATGCCACCACGCTTATAGATAAGCTTGGGAGAGAGGATCCAATGATGTGTGAGAGAGTGGCTACTTGTCTGTGCATGACAACCTAAGCTAGGTAATTTTATATACTCAGTGAGATTACTAAAAGTTTTACAAAGTACAGGAATTGAAACTTAGCATGCATTTCATGAAAACCACTCCTTTCTATTCTTATTGCTTCATATTGTGTGATACCTCTTATACTCCAAATAGAAAGCAATCAATGGAAAAGTGTGTGGTCTATGATTATTTATATTGCTTTAGATGCTTCAGACGATGTTAATTCTAGAATGATTCCACATTTCATATTGTTGTGATATTCTTGGGTTTCTATATTGAATGCATCCTTATATGATAATGATATCGAGATAAAAATCTTTGGCATGTTTTTATTCACCGTATGCTATATGAGTAAGCAAACACACGTCCTGAGGAAATGATCTAGCACCTCACTCTTTGTTCTCTTTTCTATCTTCTTTTTCCTAATTTTTCTCCGCCGGGTTCGCCTTTTACTTGTCTTCCACGAGGACGAGTAAGAGGTAAGCTTGGGGGATTTTGATCGCTCCTTATTTTACACCTTTTTTCTGCATGTTTTCATGTCATTTCGATCGCCCATATTGCGTTTTCCATGATTATTCGACAATATCGCGTTGCTTTTCACTATTTCTTGTTTTTGTCGTATTTCAGGAGATATGGCGCGATCTAGAGCAAAAATGAGATCAAGGGACTTTCGCACATACCGAAGCGTTGCTCATGGCTTATTTGAGGAGTTAGCAGTGCTAGAGGATGAGCGGAAGAGGAAGAAATCCGATATAATCGACGAGGAGGCAAGGAGTAGAAGAAAAGAGCCCAGATATAGCCTACTCGGCCGAACAGAGACTCTACTCGGCCGAGTCAGAAGCTGCATTCGGCCGAGTGAAATGGATACGCACAGCGAAATTTCGAAGTTTCCTCGGCCGAGCAAGAGAGCCTACTCGGCCGAGTGAGAAAGCTCACTCGCCCGAGTGGAACAGGGTTTTTCTTTTGAGAAGCGGCTGAGTTACTGGAATTTCTGAGAAGCCTACTCGGCTAGGCACAACAGCTTACTCGGTCGAGTCAGTCAGAGAAACAGACCCCCGAAACCCCAGATTCTCTTTTTTTATTGGGTCTGTCACTCGGCTGAGTGTCATTGGTACTCGACCGAGTGACGCATTCCGACTGCTGCGAGGATTGTAAATTCTGGGCTGCACAGTGGCAGTTTTGTCACGATTTTTTGGACGATTTTAGCTTGTATTTAAACCTAGTTTTTTCCCTAGTTTTAGGAGAGACTTCTATTATTTTTTGACAGTTATTCTTTTATGAAATCTCAGCTGGAGATCATAGGAGACAATTTTGGTTTGTTTTTTCTTGCTAAAAATCTTATTTTTATGAATTGTCTCTTCTTTGCAATGAATTGTACCATGATCAATTGCTATTTCTATGATGATTTGTGAGTAGTTTATTCGTTCTAGGGCATGGGGACGAATCCTATGGACCCGATCTTTTGAATTGTGATGAACGAATAGATTTGTTGCTGTGATAATTGTTAGTTTTTGATTGACTTATTGCGAGTAACTAGGAATTTCCATCAATTGGGATTTGCAAGAGATTAGATCTCAATTGATGGGAAGGCCTAGATATTCGACTTAGGTTTATAATCGAAATTCTCTAGGTTTGGTTTGCAAGAGATTGGACCAAAGCTAGGATTTTTATTATAAATCTATACTAATATTCGTTTGCAAGAGATTGGACGAATACGAACTATCATAACCTAGATCGTAGCTCGAGTTTGCACGAGAGTGGGCTCGAGTTGCTATTGGACGATGATGTCGATCTTCATGCTAGTGTCTTAGGTTAGGGTTTGCACGAGAGTGGGCCCTAATATAGGTTTCTATAGACCGGCAATAGCTCGAGAGCGTGAGCTTGGTTTTACATTAAGTTGCGACTAGTTCATCTATATTCAAGTTTAGCAACATTGAAATTCATGATTCACAAGGATGAGAAACGGTTCATAGTGGGGATTCCCTATCCCTTGACGCTTTTATTATATTGATATCTATTTGCTATTGAATGATTGTGACATTACCATCGAATCAATTCTTATTCTCTTGATAGCTAGGTAATCAAAGTAGGATACTGTCAATCGTCCTCCCTATGTTCGATACCCGCTTGCCACTACACCGTGCGCTTACGGTAAAACTACAGTCGCTTTCCGGGTGTATATCCGGGCCGATCACAAGACTTATATTTACGAAAGATATGAAATCTCTTATTAGCTTATGACCCACTTTATGAGTTATCGTAATGTGTAGCTTATGGCTTGAGATCTGAGCGAATAATCTAGCGAGCCTCTCCTCTTTGCATTCTTTTTCTACTTCTTATTTTTACCTCCTGGTGAGCTTCGTATTCGTCTTCCTCGAGCACGAGTAAGAGGAAAGGTTGGGGGATTTTGATATGTCCAAATTTTCCTTACTTTTATCACATCATTTCATATCATTTTCTCCATCCAAAGCTCACATTTACATATATTATCGCGTGTTTAACGATATATTCGAGTTTCGTATAGAATTATAGATATTGAGGAACTTTTGAGTGAATTGGAGAAATTATAGGACATGGACACATCCGTGCCACCCAGAGCATCATTGGCAAGGTTCAATAGGTGTTCGGCGAGGTGAAGAAGTAGATTGGACGAGAAAAGGAGAAGAAAAGGAGAAAAGAAACTCAAGGAAGCAAGTCTATTTTTCCCAGGCAGCTCGGTCGAGCTGCTCAGCACTCAACCGAGCTGATACTTAGAAGACTACAGCTGAATCGGATATGCACCACTCGACCGAGTGGAGAAGCTATTCGGTCGGATCAACTCGGCCAATGCAAATATTTCCACTAGCCCTCTCGTATAGAATTATGGATATTGAGGAACTTTTGAGTGAATTGGAGAAATTATAGGACATGGACACATCCGACCACCAAACGTCACAACCACCTTCCCTTCCTCCCCAAGTGCCGACCAACCCCCGCTGCGCCAACTCTTCCTCCCTCCGGCCATCTCTCCCTCCTCGGCAAAAGAAATGAAATGAAGAAAGACAATGGAAAGAAGAGGAGGTGGCAGAGCAAAGTAAGTGTTATTTAAAGTAATTTTAAATTATGAAAAGTTATAAAAATTAGTACATAGAAAATCAGTACCTAGCTTGTACCCTTTTGAGTCTATAGCATTGATGAAACGTTAGTACTTTTTTTAAAGGTATGAACAGTACCCTAGACTGTGAATATGACTTGCATGTTATCAGGTATTAGGACAATGACCAGGTATAATATCATAGTATGCAATTACACCTTACATGCTATAAATTAGTAAATTTTTAACGTCATATTATCAGTTTGCTAATGCTTAAGCATTAATATGTAGTTCGTTAGTTGTATAAGTCTTGTTGGTTTATAAATGGCCTTGTTAGTAGTATCTATATGTTATATATATAAGTAATAAGTAATAATGTTAGTAAGTTAGGTTTATAAATAAGTTAGTGTGTGTGTGTGTGTGTGTGTGTGTGTGTGTGTGTCTATATATATATATATATATTAGTACATATATAGATATGTTAGTTATAAATGTTTATTGGTTAGAAATCCTTTAGCTTAATACCATATATGTTGACGCAGATACGTCATGTCTAACCTACGGTCACCTGGACACCGAAATCACCTCAAACAGGCAAGTGTGCAAATTTATTCAAATTATTGAAGTATTAATGTTTAATCGCATCTCTTTGTGTGTGCGTGTGTGTGGACCCCGGTAACGGCCAGTATTTTTAGGCGAGTCTTCGATTGTGCGTACCGGTATTTTTCTTCAGTCATTCAGATAACTTTTCGTCCGTAAGTGTCGACGCGAGCATGTCACTGTTTTCGTTTTACCTTGTCGTCATTATTTACCATCAAGTTTTAACTAAAATAATTTAGCTTAATTATTCTGCTAATTACAATTTACTAATTACAAAATCTTAATTACTTTAATTAATTTCACTAATTACTTTTTCATTTTTAATGATGACAACTTAAACTTACTTAATTACGTTAATTACGTTTTTACCTCTCCTCTGCAAAACGACAACTCACACGTTGCATTATCAGATCCATCCCCTAAAATTTTTCAAACTTGCATTCTTTTCGTTTGAGCAAGACAACACGTCTCTCGATGCCTAATTTGTCTAAGTAGTAATAACTTCTATCCTAATCGATTTAATGCTGCTTTGACGAAATGAAAGGGGGTGTCTACCAGGCTCATCTTCTTAAGCCAATCTCCCTGATGAACGAACCCTGCAAAATCGTTTTGCAAACCAGCGACAAATCCTCCCCACAAACCATTCTGCAAACCCACAAACAGCAGTAACCCAAACAATTTCTTTCCAAGCTGTTCACCATTCACAAATCCTCCACCTTCAACACAAATCTTCCATCAATTTCAGCCCAAACCAAAATCAAACCCCAACGGACAGAAATCAAGAGAGGAGATAAACAAACCCATTTTCAGATCAAACAAATTCGAGCTTCAGATCAACAATTAAACAAATATCGAAACCCAAATCACTTCAGATTCAAAGGCTTCAAACCCTACCCTCCTTCTTCCCCTTCTCCTTCCTCCTCTCCTCTGTCGAGGCCAGCCATTGCGCGCGCGGATCGCCGTACAGCGCTGCCGCCGTGAGGAATCGCGTGCACGCCCAGGTCGTCGGAGCCGCATGTCGCCGTCTGCCGCCCCCTGAGCCGCCTGTGCCGCCGTCGGACCACCAGTAGCTGCTGCGTCCCCCTCCTCCCCTCTGCGCGTACATCCCCTCTCAGTGTGCTTGTGCTAGAGCCTTGTGTAAGTCTCCTTCCTCATTTCTCTTACTGCTGCAAGTTTCCAAAAAAACGGGAAACGAAATGTAAAATGACAGAAGAGAGAGTCACAGGAGAGAGGTTGAGTGAATATAAATGTTAAAGAGAGATGTCAGCCTTGTTTTTAATAATAAAAGAAAGAGAGGGTATGACAGAGAGATAAGAGGGCTTTTAAAATGAATAAAAATGAATGGTGTCAGCCTTAATCAATGAGGAAATAGAGTAATAGACAGCCTGTACACAAAAACGAAAAAAGATTAAAGTAAATAAGAGAACATGGATTAATAAAGGGGAGGTTGTATGTGATAGCCTTTAGGGTTTAGGAATGAAAGAGTGTTAACTATTTCATAGGTAAAGTTTTTTTAAACATGTTGAATAAATAAAGAGGGTATCAGCCAAGCCCTGTGGGGCAATTAAAATATTTTTAACCTTATGATTAACTTAGTTTATAATTAATATGATAAATTGTTAGTGAAACTTTACTTGTTAGTTGGATATTAGTATTAACATGTTAGGGTAATAATATTAAATAAAATAAGGTGTATCAGGTTAGTTTAACATAATATAGATACCGCCCTAGCCAGAGAATCCAGTAAAATTAGACGAACCAACTTTAAGGATTAACTTGATATTTTGACTTTCTCGGGATAAATCTAATTTGGTGATTTGTTTAAGCAAAACAGAGAACCGGAAGTGCCAATACGTAGTACCCGTCCAGATGAACCCACGACAACCGAGACCATCGGAAACATGCAAGTGATACTTGACAGTAATTATTTAGGCCATGTTTTAAGCCAATTTGTAAAATTGTGTAAAAGAGACTAGGCAGTGAAATGATAGTCGCCTAGACGCCCTATTTGATCTAGTTTGACAACGAAACTAGATCCGACACTTTACCTGCTTTCAGTCATGCTGTCATGCCATGTTTAATTTTCGATTAAGGGTACGCATTTTAACTGCTCATCTCATGTCATGTCATGCATCATGTGTTCTTTACACGCTACAAATGTTATTGCTATTGAGGCTAGGCACCTGCTTTACGGGCACAACCCTATGCCATATTGAAAAACACTTCCTGACTCGTTATCCAGAAGCGAGCACAGTGTTGTTGGGAAACCAACGCTCGATACACGTGGAGGGGTAGGGTTAATCGATCACTTGAGCGTAGAAGTGTGCCCGTACAGCCACTTCAGCCAAAAGGCGTAAACCCTGTGCACAAAGTGAATGGATAATGTTTCGTGTTTCTGTTACTTGTATTGCATGCTTCATGTCATATTAAAATTGCTGATCCTTAAAATGACATATCACCTCATTATATTAGAACTGTTAGTCGTTTCAGTTTATTATATCCTTGCACAAAAGTTCTCCGCTTCCTTTGGGGGGTTTTTGCTGACATGTGCCCTTTTCTCTTTGGGTGTCACATGTCAGACTTTGAGACAGAGCAGGTGGTAGGAGACGAGCAGTTCGTGGACGCTGAGTTTGAAGTTCCTGCAGAGACCGAGTTTGAGGACACAGGTGACCGGTCCTAGACTCGTTAGGAGTCTCCCCTTAGTTGTTACCTTTCCTTAGTTGCTGTTAGCACTTATCTCTCTTTGTTTTGTTTGGCCATGCTTTAGGCCTATTGTTTAGACTTGTACTTATATGACTATTCTGTGATGTTGTAATAATTGTTGGATGTTGTTGGTGGATGTTCTTTTATCTGCATTATTATTGTTGTTGTTGTTTCGTCGCAATGCAAGGACCTGTACTTTTCGAAAAAAAATTTTACAGACGCTTACCAGACTGCAGCTTCACAGCTCCACGTCTGAGCGGACCTCCTCACGTCTCACCTTCCATATTAGGGAAGCGGGGCGTGACAGGTTTTAATGGTGGCCCATGCAGGTCTCCTCTTTGCATCTGCAAAATATCAGAACAACAATAATGATAATAACATCCAATTAATTATTCATAACATTCGAGTCATGATTAAGTCTAATCTGAACATTTCCTTGTCTTAGATGGCTGGTAGACGCTTACTCGAGGAGCTGGTAGTGGACCTGGAGCTGGTGGTGGAGCAGGACGTGTTGTGGATGGTGATAGAGAACCCACCACGGCTAAGATAATGAGAATGATGCATCAGATGATGCAGGTTCAGTAGGGTATGCTTCAGAATGCCCCTCGCTTCAAGCCGGGAGCGAAGCAGTTTCGGGAGCTGGGCCCGTCATATTTCACTGGGTCAGAAGGAGCATTAGCTACGGATGAATGGATGAAGAACACAGAGGATAACCTGCTTCTCTCGAAGGTTAACCCGGCTGGATGGGTTGACTTAGTGAAGAAGCAACTGAAGGACAATGCCCGCAGTTGGTGGGAGTCAGAAGAGCAGATGTTAGTGAAGCCTATCCCCTGGGCCACTTTCAAGGCAAGATTTAATGATGAGTATTTCCCTCGAGCTGCCAGAAGGGAGCTGATGCAGTAGTTCATCAATCTGAAGCATGGAAATCTGACGGTGTATCTGTACCACCAGGAGTTTACTAGATTGAGTCGCTTTGCGTCAAAGATGGTGGAGACTGCTGAAGATAAAGCTCAGAGATTCTTACAGGGTTTATCCTTGGAGCTACAGAGTCTGATGTCCACTTCGGACTTAGACTCTTACCAGAAGTTGCTGATAGCTGCCAAGAGGCAGGAGCTGATTGCCAATCAAAAGAGAGGGCATTATTCAGGTGCTGCGAAGAGGCCTATGGAGCAGTCCAGAACTGTGGTTAGGCCTGGGTTCAAGCCTAATCAGTCCGTGCAGTTTAAGAGGCCAGGTGGGCCTACTCCAAAGACATGCCATTTTTGTGGCAAGGCTGGTCATGTGAAGGAGCAGTGTAGGAGATTCTTGGGCCAGTGCTTAGTTTGTGGTGACGCTACGCATGCATTAAAGGACTGTCCGAGAAATAAGCAACAGTGGAAGGCACCAGATGGAGTTCAGCAGCAGAGAGCTCCAGTGGCTGCAGGGCGTGGAGCGCCTCTCATTCCCCAGAAGCAGGCTTTCCAGCAGGCTGTTCAGCCTAAGAGGCAAGCCTTCACGATGACTGCAGTGGAGGCAGAGACTGAGGACGGAGTTATTGCAGGTGACTTCTATACTAGTCCTCCTTATTTATGCATTACATTTGATTAGTTAGATCCATGTTAATCTAGTTGCATGTTACCCTTAGGTGTCATCTTAGTTTCATCTCACCCGGCCTTGACCCTGTTCGATTCTGGAGCTTCCATGTGCATCCTATCTCGGAAGTTCGTAGTCGAACACTCGATACCCACCTACACACTTCCCAAGTGTTGGAACATTACAACTGGGAATGGTGTAGTGAAGGTTGCACTTGGATGTAAACCATGCCCGTTGGTGATTAGTGGACATGAACTGTATGCTAATTTCATTGTCCATGACCTATCCAATTTCGATGCTATACTCGGTATTGACTGGTTAGGTGCTTTTTATGCCACGATCGACTGTCACCGGAAGAAAGTGGTGTTCGAAATTCCTGACCACCCAGTGTTCGAGTTTGTCATCGGAGGACGTTCGCTTGGACCTGTCAAGTTTCGAGCCCAGCCTTACCAATTGACCGTTGCATCTATAATTGCTGAACCAGAGAAGCCTGCAGTAGTGAGAGATTTCGAAGACGTCTTCCCTGAAGACATTTCTGGACTGCCGCCCGATCGAGCATTGGAGTTCGGCATCGATCTTATGCCAGGAGCTCAACCGATTTCGAAGGCGCCGTACCGTATGGCTCCTGCAGAATTAGAAGAGTTGAGGAAACAGTTGGATGAGCTACTACAGAAGGGTTTCATTCATCCCAACGTATCTCCCTGGGGTGCACCCGTCTTGCTGATAAAGAAGAAGGATGGATCGAGATGAATGTGCATTGATTATCGGGAGTTGAATCAGATCACAGTGAAGAACAAGTACCCGTTGCCACGTATTGATGATATCTTCGATCAGCTTGGTGTATTTTCGAAGTTGGATCTCTGGAGCGGATACCATCAAGTCAGAGTCAAGAAGGAAGATGTGCTCAAGACCGATTTTCGGACTAAGTACGGGCATTATGAGTTCGTTGTCATGCCGTTCGGTGTGTCCAATGCTCCTGCTGTATTTATGAATCTCATGAACCTTATCTTTTACGACTTCCTTGACAAGTTCGTGGTGATTTTCATAGACGATATCCTGGTGTACTCGAAGAGCGAGGAGGAGCATACAGAACATTTGAAAATAGTGTTGGAGATGCTCCATCACCATAGACTATATGCCAAGTACAGCAAATGTGAATTCTGGTTGGACAGAATTGCATTTCTTGGACATGTAGTATCGGGAGCTGGTATCTCAGTGGATCCGGAGAAGGTCAAAGCAGTCAGTCAATGGCCTACACCTCGATCGGCATCGAACATCAGGAGTTTCCTTGGATTGGCTGGATACTACCGTAGATTTATCAAGGATTTCTCGAGGATAGCTGAGTCGATGACGAGACTGACAAGGAAGGATGTTAAGTTCAGTTGGTCAGACTCTTGTGAGCAAGCTTTTTCTACTTTGAAGTAGAGGCTGACATCTGCACCAGTTTTAGCTATTCCGGACCGAAGCGGAGGCTTCGAAATCTTCTGCGATGCATCAGGCAAGGGACTTGGATGCGTTCTGCACCAGCACAATCATGTGGTCGCATATGCTTCGCGACAATTGAAGATCCATGAGAAGAATTATCCGACCCACGATTTGGAGCTAGCCGCTGTCATCTTTGCATTGAAGATCTCGCGACATTTCTTACTGAGTGAGAAAGTGAAAATCTTCACTGATCACAAAAGTTTGAAATATATATTTACTCAGAAGGAGCTGAATATGAGACAGCGCAGATGGTTGGAATTGATGGCAGACTATGACATCGATCTTCAGTATCATCCAGGGAAGGTGAATGTCGTACCGGATGCCTTGAGTCGACTGCCCAAAGTGATGATTCTCACAGCTCAGTGGAGATTGCAGCAGGATCTGCGAAGGATGGATGTTGAAGCTGTTCTACCGGGAGTCATATCGTCGTTGATGAACATGCAGATTCAATCGATGATCGTGGATCGAATTAAGACTGCTCAAGATGGAGATGCTAAATTGAAGAAGATCATAGAACAAGTTGAAGCAGGGCTTCGAACAGATTTTCTGATTCACGCGGATGTATCTTTGAGATATGGTAGTAGGATCTGCGTACCTGCAGGAGATATCAGAGAGGAGTTGATGAATGAGGCTCACAGTTCGCCTTATTCTATTCATCCTGTAGGTACTAAGATGTACAAGGATCTTCGTCAGAATTTCTGGTGGCATGGGATGAAGAGAAGTGTGGCACGTAGCATTGCCAAGTGCCTCGTATGTCAGCAAGTGAAGGCTGAACACCATCGCACTGCTGGACTACTACAACCTCTGCCGATTCCCAAGTGGAAGTGGCAGCACATCACGATGGACTTCGTGACTGGCTTACCTCGGAGCACCAAGCAGAACGATGCGATCTGGGTCATCGTTGATCGATTGACCAAGTCTGCGCACTTTATACCTTTCCGAGTTGGGCAATCCATGGAGATATTAGCAAGGAAGTATATGGAGGTAATGACCTAACTCATGCCTTTTATAATTTCCTTCTGGTACAAGTCGTGATGTGAATTATGTCATGTAGGAGATCGTACGTTTACATGGAGTCCCTGTGAGCATTGTATCAGATCGTGATACGCGATTCACATGTCAATTCTGGAAGAGTTTGCAGACCAATCTGGGTACCAGTCTGAAATTCAGTACTGCGTATCATCCACAGACTGATGGACAGTCGGAGCGCACTATCCAGATATTGGAGGACATGTTGAGAGCTTGCATGTTGGATCTCAAGGGTTCATGGGAGGATCATTTGCACCTGGTGGAGTTTTCCTACAACAACAGCTACCAGGCGAGTATTGGCATGGCGCCATTTGCTGCTCTCTACGGGAGAAAATGTCGATTGCCACTGAGTTGGGATGACGTAGGTGATAGAGAGCTCTTGGGGCCAGAGATGATAGTGGAAGCAGTTAATGTTGTACGAGATATCAGAGACAAGATTCGGATAGCCCAGGACCGTTATAAGCATTGGGCGGATGCTAAACGACGTCCTCTGGAGTTTCAGCCGGGAGATCATGTGTTCCTGAAGATCTCACCAAATCGAGGAGTAATTCGATTTGGGAAGCGAGGCAAGCTTAGTCCGAGATATATTGGACCTTTTGATGTGCTAGAACGAGTTGGAGAGGTAGATTATCGCTTAGCACTACCACCGTCATTAGTGGGAGTACATGACGTCTTTCATGTATCCCAGCTACGTCGTTATATCAGCGACCCTTCTCATGATGTGGACTACTCGGAGATTACAGTTCGACCAGATCTGACGTACGAACAGCAACCAGTGGAGATCCTAGATCGACGTCAGAAAGTCTTCAGGAACATGACTGTTGATCTAGTCAGAGTGATGTGGCACCGCGACTCGCCAGGAGAATCTACCTGGGAGCGGGAAGATGAGATACGAGAGCGTTATCCATATTTGTTTTCTGCTCTTTAGTTGATGAGAATTCAGAGGACGGAATTTTTCTTAAGGTGGGTAGAATGTAACGGCCAGTATTTTTAGGTGAGTTTTCGATTGTGCGTACGGGTATTTTTCTTCAGTCATTCAGATAACTTTTCGTCCGTAAGTGTCGACGCGAGCATGTCACTGTTTTCGTTTTACCTTGTCGTCATTATTTACCATCAATTTTAACTAAAATAATTTAGCTTAATTATTCTGCTAATTACAATTTACTAATTACAAAATCTTAATTACTTTAATTAATTTCACTAATTACTTTTTCATTTTTAATGATGACTACTTAAACTTACTTAATTACATTAA
>CM061139.1:31839551-31889551 GCA_030789695.1 Scilla litardierei | reverse complement strand
AGCACGTGAAGGGTTTTAGTGTGTGCATTTGAATTGGCATCATGTGAAGGGTTTGCCTAGTTTAGGTCTTTAGGTTTCTCAAAATAGCTTTAGGATTTTAAGAAAATAAGTTGTATAGGGTATAGGACATCACCTGATGAGTGCAGCCTTAGGTTCTTTAATATTTTATTTCTTTGTTGTTGTTTTTTTCTTTTGTGTTAAACATTGTGTGCATGAGTGTGCTGGTGGGTGGGTCAGCCTAGGGGTTCCAAAATGGCTAGTGTCAAAATAGGAAGTAATTTGAAAAAAAAATGAGTAATAAGATTTAATGGTGTAATCAAGGGAATTTAGGGTTAATTAATTAGGTTTAAATGAGTCCAGAAATGATAAGTCTCATTTGACTTTTAAAAGATTTGAAATTTAAAGTTTAAAGTTTATAATAAGAGATATTTTAAAAATATAACAATAATAATAATAATAAAGATTTGACTAAATCGTTTAAAATAATGATAGAAATAATTAATATGAAAAGTTGGTACGTGCACGGGTACGGGTACGGGGACAGAAACGTCTAACTACGGATACGAGACGTCTAACTACGGATACGGGAAAAATAATACACTAGATAAATACAGATAATAGTAACGGTAAAAACCGGTCGTTACAACGTGTCATGTATCGTAAAATATCATGTTCATCTTAAACTGTTGCATTCATGAAATAATATGCTATGTCATCATTTTTAAAACTGCTAAGTTGCATTCATCTTATAATTGTTATACCTTACGTTTCCTTGCAAAAAATCTCCCTTTCCTTTTTGGAGATTTTTGCTGACATGTGCCCTTTTCTCTTTGGGTGTCACATGTCAGTTTTAGAGTCTGAGTTTGTTGCTGAGGACGATCAGTTTACTGACGTCGAGCCCGAGGCTTTTGCTGACGGCCAGTTCGAGGACACCTGAGACCAGTCTTAGTCTCAGCAAGAGGTTTTCTTAGTTGTTGTTGTTTCATCTAGTTGTTTCTGTTAGTTTTCGGTGCGTAGCACCTTACCTTGTTTTAGTTTCAGCCATGATTGGGCCTTCTTTTTAGACTCTTGTATTTCCTTTTGTGACTATCTCTGGATGTTTAGAATAATGCAATGGATGTTTTGAATGTTGGTTATTTAATTGCCTGCGTTCATATTTATTATTATTGTTGTTTCTTTTGCAATGCAAGAATCTGCAAATGGATGAACACACAGACGCTTATCAGACTGTAGCTTCACAGCTTCAAGTCTGAGCGGACCTCTTCACGTCTCGCCTTTCGTACTTGGGAAGCGTATCAGATTGTAGCTTCACAGATTCAAGTCTGAGCGAACCTCTTTGCGTCTTGCCTTCCGTACTTGGAAAGCGGGGCGTGACAGACACCTTCGTCCACCCGACACTAGAGGTCTTTATTTCATTAGTATGACTCCTAGGGGCTACTCTTTCAGACTCTTGGACCAGGAGTGCGAGATCTCGCACGACATGGCCCGTGCAGACTTTCATTGGCCCTTCCAGACCCCGACCTAGCTTATGGTCCCACTCACCACACCCCATCTGTCTTTTCAACTGATGCTGTCTGGGACACGATTACTGGCACACACCACTTCGACCCTAGCAAGGCGAAGGCCTGTTCTATAGTACACCCAGGCATGCGTCTTGCACATCGCCTTTTGGCGACCACCATCTAGCCAGGCTAGATGTTGGGACCATGTCTATGCCAAAGCTGTTCATGATCTATGCGATAACTAGGGAGAGAGCCTTCGAGGGCAGCAAGGACGTATTAGTCCCTGCTATTTCTATAGATATTGCTAGATGGTATTTTGATCGCAGCTTTTCTTCGGTCGCCTCCACCAAGGCGATATGTTATGGCGGTCTGATCACCCTCCTATAACCTATTTTCGACATCCAGCTTCCCGCTGACCTGCGCCGAGCTACGAGCCCCACCTCCTTATCTTTAGATGTTTTGGCCCATATGCACATGATCCGTCCTCACGGACATCGTCATTGGGTCTGGTTATATGGTCCCTTCTCAGCTGATTATATAGTGCTTCCGATCCTGTTTGGACCCACATTAGATCGACGGGTGCTGAGTGGAGGTTCCAGATGGACCTCCTGATCCCACATGCATATGTACTAGAGCCCGATGATGAGCAGCAAGAGACCCATATCGAGCCCCTCGCCTCTGAGATCCCGATTCCCCGGCCTGTCTCTGATCCGATCCCCGAGCCCGGTACATCTGTCCTCACTTCTACTCATGCCGAGAGCTCCACTTTTACCGATGTGTCTGATACCACCACCGCACTGCTGAGAGTTGATCCGATTTCATACATGAGTTTTGAGACTGCCAGCCCCATCATTTTTGAGAGAGGTAACCTTTCTTCCTCTGCGACTGCATAGACCTTTGACACACCTGACTTCTCGACTCCTGGGGTGTCATTATCTCCTGATTTCATGACCACCCTACTTGTCGATGCTTCAGTCTCTGCAGCTGTCGTATGTACCAAGAGTGTCGTGGTGTCTGTCACTACAGCTGTTACAACGACCTCTCAGCCTGCCTCGTCCTCTATTGAGATTCCGACCTCCTCCTCTGTTGCACAAATTTCTGGGAGCATTCCTGCGTCTCAGCCTCCCCTGGAGGCTAAGCGTCTTGTTGTCATCTCCGCTCCCCGCACACACCTGATAGTGGCCCCACTAGTATTTGGAGGCCGTGTGAGACCCCCAGCTCGTACACCTCCATGACCCTCTACCTTTGCTCTTGATGACATCGAGCAGCGCTTCTGCATTGTCGAGTCGGTAGTGACTGGACTTAGAGTTGACCTTAGGCCTCTCACGGTAGCTGTCACTACTCAGCAGGCCCGTATTGCCATGATTCCTGGTATTCAGCTCATGCTGAACCAGATTCTTCACCGCCTGCAGCAGCAGTAGTCAGCCCCTAAGCAACCATTACCTCGGCCACCACCGTCCTCACAGTAGGGAAGTGATGTTGATGCACCAGAGTAGGCACGTTTTCTTGATGCATGTCATATTTTTGCTTCACATCTCACCCCATTATTTTGTATGCCCATATGTCTTCACCTTTTTGCAGTGCACCATATATTTCAGCTTGGGGGAGATTATGTATTTTTGGGCCACCATCTTGCATCCATATATCATTTAGCAAGCTTGCTTTGCATATATCCTATGCATATACCATCATATTTTATTTTATTTTTCCTTATTTTCCTTTATTCCTCATCATATTGCATCCACACCCACCCATCCCTATCTTCTTTGTGCTAGTGCCACACTTCACACATTAAGGACAATGTAATGTTTAGCTTGGGGGAGTGAGTGTGCTCACACACTTTTTCATTTTCCTTATTTTTATCTTTATTTTTCACTTTTCTTCATTTTCCGCTTATTTTCACGCACTTTTTCATTTTTTTACCAAGCATCGTATTTCCTTCATTTTGGAGTGCTTGCATGTGTATAGTTAGATTTTACTTTATCCTTACTTCTTTTACTTTCTTGGCTAAAGATGAATTCCATATGATGAATATAGCTTGGATTTCACTTTACGCTTATGCATGTATCTCTTACCATGCTATTGTTTTTATTTCTAATATCATCTGCGATATATTTGCCATGCACTTGAGAAAAAGAACTTCCAACATGTTTATTATTTGTCTATGAATGAATTTTAGCATTGACTCATTTGAGAATTACATTATTGTGTACTTTTTATAGAAAACACACCAAGATTCACGCATTGACTGCGTATTACTTGGAGTACTGCTTTGTATCTTAATATCACTTCTTATTGCATGCAATGTGTATTAAACTTCCAGGTTGAATGAATTGATTGTTGTTTGATATGAATAGATCAGTTTACTTTTAGAAATCAAACTGAACAGATGACATTACGCTGTTGAAGTTGATGTACACATATAAAAGCAGTGAACCGAGCGTTATCATATATTCTTTCTCCACATATCTTGAAAAATATTTCTATACATATAATCATTAGTGAATCTCCCCTTAAGTGGATCTTATTATTACATCTTCCCCATGCTAAAAATAAATAAGCTCCATGTCCCGAAAACTGAAAAGAAAAGAAAAATTTATATCTTTGCATCTTTCTTTGGGATTGTTCTTGTGTATATAAAAACAGAAAAAACAGAAAAAGAAAAAAATAGAGAAGAGAAAAGAAAAAGAAATGTTTCATTGTATATACATAATCCCCTTCTTTACTCCTTTCTTATATTCTTTTTTTATATAAGGAGCAACAAAAAAATTAGGCAAAAGTTCATATTTTCTATTTGATACCACCACACTTATTGATGAGCTTGGGGGAGGAGATCCAATGATGTGTAAGAGAGTGACTACCTATATGTGCATGACGACCTAAGCTAGGTAATTTCTAATACTTAGGGAGATGACTTAGAGTAAAACGACATCTATGAATTGAAAACTTGGCATGAAATTCATGAAAACCATCTCTTTCTATTCTTATTGATTTGAATTGTGTGATATCTCTTATACTCCAAATAGAAGCAATCAATTAAAAAGTGTGTTGTCTATAATTATGTATATCGATTTCTATGCCTTAAACGATGTTTGATTCTAAAATGATTTCATATTTCATTTGATTGATGTTGTTCTTAGTCTTTTTATCAAGTGTACCCATATGAAAAGACTAAGAACAATTTGAGTACACTTGATACTCAAATGAATTAATGAATGAATTGTAGGGATGAGGATGTGGTATGCCCAATCAGAAGCCCAATCGGGCTTTGGGCATGCCCATTCTCATCCCTACCCATGTAAGGACCCTGTCTACGGGGAAAACACTAGAAGGGGGGTTGAATAGTGTTTCTGCAAATTTAAAAGGAATTTACGCTAAAAAAATGTAATCCAACAAATAGTGCGGAATAGAAAACGACCCAAAGTGAAACACACGTAAACACAGAGAGGTTTCAAGGGTTCGGATTACCCAAGTCAACTCCCGACTTGTTCCCGGTAATCCTACGTCCCTACCACCCGGATACCACCGGATACTCAAGTTATAACCATAACTTGAGGTTTCCTTAAAGCCCACTTGTAGCAACCCTACAAGTGCAATCAAATACAATCGATGTCCTTGACTCCCACAACCATGGAGCAAGCAAAACCACTCTCACAACCGAGAGTACAACTCACTTAACGAATGTTATGAAATAATGAAAAAAAACACTTACAATCACCTATGCCTTGAAGTAGAACTTGAAGGAGGAGTGTGATGTGTGTTGAAGAACTCTCTTGGAAGAGAGGAGTAAGCCCTTTCTCTTTACTGCACCAATTGCCTAGATGATCACTCTTTGGTTCTAGGTTGGAGAGCAAGAGAACAAGATATGGAAATACTTAGGGCTTTGGATTTGAGAGCTGTGATCTTTGGAAATAAAAGCTAGAGAGATTTTGCAATGAATGAGTAACCTTCCAATGGAACAGTAGAAGCTCTATTTGTAGCTTTCTCAAATGCACAAAACAGTTTAGTCAAAAAACCAATTGAAATCCGTGAGAGAAATCTCAACGGATATAATCTGAACTCGCGAAAGTCGACTGTTGAACAATCCACAGTCGACTATTCCACAGTCAGCAAGGGTAGGTGAGAATTCATTACGGTAACTTACCACGTGGACAGTCGACTGATGAAGCAAAGATAGTCGTCTGTTAAATCAACAGGCGACTGTAATTTCTTCGATAGGCAACTGGCCGAGAGATGAGTAAGTTAGACAAATACTGGAAACCTCACAAGATACAGGACAGACGACTGATTCAAGTAATATAATCGACTGTTAATCAGAACAGGCGACTGTAAAACCTTAAACAGACGATTGTCAAAAGCAAGCGAAATTTCTAGAGAGCTGAGTCAAAGAAATGACTGACAGACAGGCGACTGTTGCAGCATAGACAGTCGACTGATCCAATAGATAGTAGACTGTATATACAACATTAGTCGACTGGCCATAAAAGTCAGATAAAACAGAGTTTGGGCAAGGATATACATGCGACTGATTTACAATACACAGTCGACTGTCATTTGGACAGGCGCCTGTGAATCGTTCAACAGTAGCCTGTGCGAAATAATCAGAGAAGGCCCAAAACTATATTGTAATAGTTTGTGCATAACAGGCGACTGTAGAACAAAACACTGTCGACTGTTTTTGAGACAGGCGACTGTAAACTGTTCAACAGTCGACTGTTATAAACAATCCTAGCACAAACAAAAGAGAATTGAATTGGAATCAAAGGACAATTGATCTAATGAAGTTCTATGACAGAATGTAGATGTGTGTGAGTGCTCCATCAAAGTTCTACTTCTAAGCTACATACTAGAAGAGATAAAAGAAAAATTACATTGACGAATAATCTCTTCTTTCCAACGTATGAGCTTGAAGTCTTTACGGAGCTTCAATCATCAATCTACGATCAACCAATTCATGTCATTTGCTTTCAATGACGTTTGTGAGTCATCCATTGCTAGTTGATCTTCATAATAAGCTTAGGCAATGGATTAACTGCAAAATAGTGGATTAGTCACAAGTATTTATGTTTACTCATCATTAACACCAAGTAGGGAGAAGTCCAATACTCAACATTCTCCCCCTTTTTGATGATGACAAACAAACATTCACAAAAAGATAAATAGTTGTGCGCAATGAAAACTTACTCCCCCTACATAGATGCCAATCAAGTTAGTCAACAAATATTAGAGCATCTATATAGCAATTGAAGCAAATGAGTGAGATATGGATGAATTTAATTCAAGAAATCTAGGAAATAAAATCCCTATTCATTGTAATCTTACTCCCCCTGAATCTAAGGCAATGTAAATCTTAGATTCAAGCGTTAGAACATACTTAGCACATCCATTATGAATCTTGTATGTTTATTTCTCTCCCCTTATGGCATTATCCAAAAAGGTGGGAGCAAATAACAACAACAATAATAGTGCTAAATACGAATTAACAACAATCAAGGAGTATAAAGATATATCGAATCAAAACTCATAAAATCACATCATATACACATGTGAGTAATGGAATTGAAGTCCAGTATCAACATTTTAGATATACGAAATGAAAATAATTTCAAAAATTCCATCACATCAGAGATAGCATGAAATAACCAATATCAAATCCATATATTGTCTCAAAAGCACATCAAAGAGAGTATAGCATACAAGGAGACAATATATCATACATCACAGAGTTAAGATATACAGTATAGCACAGTGTGACACAAGATAAACAGCAACATCATATATATATATATAGAAAATGAGTACACCAACGAATGGTCATCTACATGGCCATCACAAAAAGATACATCATGATCAAGACAAAAAAAACATCATCATGACGACTGCAACGTACATCATCATACATATATATAGAGTCACTGACAACATCATCCATTATACAGAAAAAAATAATATATGTATCACTCAACCTAAACAAAAACAGACCACACAAAATAAAAAACAAGGTCTTCAGGTGAGTGAACAAAAAGAACAGCAGCAGCAGCCTCAGTCAATATGAATGACGGAGGGGTCCGACATGCGACCAGAAGATCGGAACAAAAGCCGAGCAGAGCGACGAGTAGGAAAGCTGGAGTCTTCCTCTTAGAAGAAGGAGCACGAACAGCAGATGATTCAGCAGTAACATGAAGTGGAGTCTGGGCATCAGAGGTCTGAACCACATAGGGTTTTGGCGTGTAGCCTGGAGGAGGAGAAACACAAGCAGGAGAAGTGTCCACAGAGGTAGCAAACATAGCCTGAAGCTCGGGAGGTATGGGAAAACCATGATGCTTAAAAGAGATTAGCAGAAGCTTAAGCAAAAGCGAGAGCTTCTTATCCAGTGATACAGAAAGAATTTCAAGAGCAGAGACACGAGCATCCAGCTGACGAAGAAGAAACTCAGAGGATCTAGAAGGATGCTCATCAGGCTGAGAAAAGTGTTCAGCAGCATGCTCAAAGGGGATGGGGTCACCGACAGTGATGTGAAGAGGTTCTCCAGAAGATGGAGGCGAGGAGGGAGTCGGATCAAGCTTCGGTGAAGGGACCGGCTCATCGAGGAAGTCGAGAGAGACATTAGGAAAGAAACGATCGAAAAGATCCATGGCCGAACACGAAGCTAGGGCAAGACACAAATGTGAATGAACCCTAACAAGAAATATCACGAGATAGAAAGATTAGATCAAACCTAGTTAAGCGACAAAACGAGGGCAACGACATCTCGAGATCAACGGTAACGAAGGGAAGAAGATCGACGGTTTTGGAGAAGAGATCGAGCGAGAAGACGAACGGTCGAGTCGGATGAGAAAGAGTCGACGTGGGGAAGTGATCACGCATTCTCGAATATAAAATTTGGGGAATGAATCTGAGCCGTTGGATCAAGGAATCAACGGCTCGGATCAAATCATTTGAACTGTCTCAACAGAAGACAGTCGACTGATGAACAAAAGTCAGTCGACTGGATGAAGTGATAATCGATAAAGCTCAGAAAGCTAGAACAGTCGCCTGATGACTAAAACGCAGTCGCCTGTTAAACTAACAGTCGACTGTAGATCAGTCATCAGTCGACTGTGCGAAAGATATTAATTCTCAGACAAGGAGGTAGAGTAGGGCAGTCGACTGTCGAAGGAAAGACAATCGTCTGTGAGATAGAATTCCAGAGAATAAGAACACTCACCCTAGGACCTATACACTAATCACAAATACATCGTAAACAATGTAAAAACAATAAATCCATTGAAACACGAATCACTACCATCAATATCAAAAACCCTGAAATCAATTAAATCACAATTGCCTTTCTTAACAAATAAATACAATAAAGCACATGAAGATAGGCAACAAAATGATATGAGCTCAAAAAGAGTTATAACATGAAGGATTGAGCTTCTAGATTTCATATTCAACCATAATTCCCAATTCTCCACGCAACCTTACAAACGAATCTTCTTTGAGAGGTTTAGTGAAGATATCAGCAATTTGTTTTTGGGTTTCAATGTACTCTAAGATGATGTCCTTCTTAGCTACATGATCATTTATAAAATAGTGTCTCACGTCTATGTGTTTGGTACGGGAGTGGTGTACCGGATTCTTGGAAAGACAAATAGCACTTTCATTATCAACCAAGATAGGGCAAGTATCACAATTGACACCATAGTCACTAAGAGTGTGTCTCATCTAAAGAACTTGTGCACATGCAAGACCCACGGTAATACATTCTGCTTCAGTCGTGGACAATGACACCGAATTCTGTTTCTTAGAAAACCAAGAAACTAAGGAATTTCCTAAGATATGGCAAGTGCCACTAGTACTTTTCCTGTCGGACTTGCATCCAGCAAAGTCGGCATCACTATATGAGATTAACTCATATGTGCTAGACTTAGGGTAAAGTAACCCATAATCTAGAGATTGATTGAGTAACGAAATATTTGTTTAACCGCAATCAAGTGTGACTCCTTAGGTCTTGCTTGATATCTAGCACAAAGGCATACAGAAAACATGATATCGGGCTTACTAGCGGTTAAGTAAAGTAAGCTACCGATCATACCTCGATATAGACGAACGTCTACATCTTTCCGCTTTCATCCTTGTGTAGATGAGTAGTAGTACTCATGGGAGTCCTTTTGCTCGAAGACGATTCCATCCCGAATCGGTTAATAAGCTCCCATGTGTACTTTGTCTGATGTATGAATGTGCCATTCTCCATTTGTCGAATTTGCAATCCAAGGAAGTAGGTGAGCTCTCCCATGTGGCTCATCTCAAACTCATCCTTCATAGACTTGGAAAATTCTTGACAAAGATTAAAGTTAGTAGAACCAAAAATAATATCGTCTACATAAACTTGAATCAAAACAATGTCATTTTCATAATCTTTAATGAAGAGTGTAGAATTAACTTCTCCCATTTTAAAACCTAAATTCAAAAGAAAGGTCTTAAGTCGATCATACCAAGCTCTAGGAGCTTGTCTCAACCCATACAACGCTTTCTTAAGTTTGAAAGCATGTTTTGGAAATTTTTCATGAATAAAACCGGGAGGTTGAGAAACATAAACTTCTTCATTGACAAACCCATTTAAAAATGCACTTTTGACATCCATTTGAAATAGTTTAAAATTCTTATGGGATGCAAACGATAAAAGCAACCTAATAGCTTCTAATCTATCTACGGGGGCAAAAGATTCTTCGAAATCAATACATTCCTCTTGCCGGTAGCCTTGAGCTACTAACCTTGCTTTGTTCCGTGTGATTACCTCGTTTTCATCCGTCTTGTTCTTGAAGATCCATTTGGTCCCAATGACTTGGTGACCACTTGGAAGAGGTACGAGTTCCCAAACTTCGTTTCTCTTGAATTGCATTAGTTCTACTTCCATCGCCACTATCCAAGAGCTATCCTCACAAGCTTCTTGGATATTATTTGGCTCAATGGTAGAGACAAATGCGCAATGAGAGAATTCTTCAATTATTGATCTCGTTCGAACACCCACACAAATATCTCCAATTATTTGGTTATGGGGATGGTTACGAACGGTTGGATAAGCTTTGGGTATACCTGTATCACTAGGAACAACTTCAACTACTTCGTTAGAAGTGTTAGTCTCAACAATAGAATCATTAATCTTAACATTATTAAGAGAATCATAAAGAATATCTACATTATCATCATCAACATGAGGAAAATCAAAGTCTTCATAAAAAGATACGTGAAGTGATTCCTCAATCGTTGAAGAAGTTTTGTTGTATATCCGATAGGCTTTGCTACGTGTGGAATATCCAACAAAAATTTCTTCATCGGATCTTGGCTCGAATTTGTCTAAATTACCAAAGGTGTTCTTTATAAAACATTTTGAACCAAAAACACGAAAATATTTCACTTGAGGCTTTTTATCATAAAACAACTCAAAACAAGTTTTGTTTGTTCGGGGTCTCACTAGGATCCCATTGAGCACATAACATGCCGTGTGCACCGCTTCTGCCCAAAATTGTAGTCCTAAATGACTATCATGGAGCATAGTGCGAGCACACTCTATAAGAGTCATATTCTTTCTTTCTACAACACCATTTTGTGGTGGTGCACGAGGAAAGGAAAAGTTATGAGTTATCCCGGAGTTATCACAAAACTTAGTAAACGACTCATTCTCAAATTCTCCATGATCACTACGAATAGTGATAATGGTGGATCCTAAAAGATTCTGAATCTTCTTTGCAAATTTGGTAAACTCTTCATAAGTTTCATTCTTATTAGTTAAGAATGAAACCCAAGTAAATCTAGAAAACTCGTCAACGACAACTAATCCATAATGAGCATTACCTAAAGAAGCGGTTCTAGTTGGCCCAAATAAATCTAGATGAAGAAGTTCTAGGGGCCTCTTGGAAGTAATCCCTTCTTTAAGCTTAAATGAAGATTTACTTAGTCTACCTCTTTCACATGAATCACAAAAGTTTTTCTTATTAAAAACAATCTTAGGAAAACCTTTGACTATATCATGCTTAGCTAACTTATATAAGTGCTTGAAGTGAACATGACCAAAACGGCGATGCCATAATAGTTGTTCACTTGTGTTAGCAACTAAGCAATGTTCTACGGTTTTAGGCAAGCTCAAATAATAAATATTTTTGCGCCTAATACCAGAAAATAAAACATTTGAATCACAATCAACAACAGTACACAATCCTTCTCAAAAGTTAACATTGTAACCTTTGTCACAAAGTTGACTAATGGAAATGAGATTGTGACACAAACCACTAACAAGATAAACATTAGTAATTAAGAGTTTTGAGGGATTACCAACGATACCTACTCCAATGATGGTTCCCTTTTGATTACCTCCAAAAGTGACTGTTGCACCATCCTTGATGCTAATCACTTCAGAGAGCAATGAGGGATCTCCCGTCATATGTTTGGAGCAACCGCTACCAAGAATCCAACCTTTCCCTTTAGAGCTAATAAGACATTTATTGCTCTTCTTCTTTCTCTTGGGTACCTATATAATATACCATAAGCTTATGGTACCCAATGATTGTTGGGTCCAAGGGGATTAGCCCTTTGGAAGCCAAGTCCAAGTGGACTTCCGCTTCCCAACATAGTTACTATTTCTAATCACATCATGAAAATAGGAATCAACATAAGCATTCCTAACATTTAGACTAGTGTTTTTTGGACCCCAAATAGTGTACATCTTGGGAGTCCTATTCCTAGTTGCATGCATATGTGTTGGATTTCTATGTGGTTCATGCTTCTTAGGAACATGATTTCTAGGATAGAGATGTGGTGGAGGATATGCATTGTACATTCTATGATGATATGTATGCTTGGGAACATACATATTATATGAAGCATATGGATCATGCATGACATGTGGAGGATGAGCATACATGAAAGAATGATGCGTATGAGCATACGGGTGTATAGGAGCACGTACATGAGTATTTCTCATGTGTGGTTGTGTACGTGTCCGTGGGTGCGGAGCATAGAATGTGTCATGATTATCCACTTGTGAAGTAGGATGTTTCATATGTGGATGAGTGTTAGTGTACATATAAGCATGGCCTTGCTTTTGGTTTCCACCCTTAGTGGGTTTCTTGCCAAAAGGAAGAGAAGATGAAGTGGTGACATTCTTGGTAGGATTGCTACCTATAATGTCTTTGACACCACTTGTGGATGCACCGGAGGAATGCCTCACAAAATCTATAGTGACACCATTATAGGAGGTGCGAGCATTAGATGCATTTGCTTTTACAAAACAAGGCCAACACGATGTGTGGCCGGAAATTGGTTTGCAAGTAAATCATCCAATTGTCCTTTTCCCTTATTGAATCTCACAATACGGGAGGACATGAGCTCATATTTCTCCTTTAAAGAAGAAATGTTGGTATCTAAGGTGGACACCCGTGCTTTGAGCTCGTGCACTTGGGTTTTAAGAGAATCATTCTCTAAACACAATTGTGTGTGACGTGTAACTAGATCACTATTATCCTTAGGATGTGTTTGATCTAGTTGAGATTTGAGGGAATTCACCTCATCTCTCAATGTGACATTTTGAGAAGCTAAGTTTGCTTACTCAAGAGTTAAAGTATCAACAATGGTGTCATTGTTAATAATGCATGGAATGGATGACTTGCTAACATTTGATTTATTTAAGCTAATGTATCTAAGCATTAAAGATTGATATTTAGCAAATAGTTCTTCATTAGTAATATGAAGTTCATCCATTGTTACCTCGTTGTCATCCGTGTCGGAATCACTCTCATCCGAGAGTAGGTCTTCAAGTGCCATGAAACACATGTGGGCGCTCTCACCCTTCTCATCATCGGAATCGCTTGATGAGTCATCACTTGAGTCATCGAAGGTACCTACGAGTCCTTTCTTCTTGTCTCTCTTGTTTTTGTCGGACTTGTGGTACTTTGGTGCCTTCCACTTTCTTTGTTGTTTAGCATTGGGCAATCCCTCTTGATGTGCCCTGGCTTATTACACTTATAACAAAGAGAGGAAGTAGCATTTGTAGACTCAAAACGTTTGTTGGAGGGAAATTTACCTTTGCGGAAGAAGCGTTGGAACTTCTTCGCCATTTGGGCCATTTCACCCAAATCCATCTCGTTCTCGGATTCATCACTTTTGGAGGATGATGAATTGGTGTTGAATACCAAAGCTTTCTTCTTGGCCTCCGAGGGATTCATCATGGCTCGAATCTTCAATCGGTTATCTCGTCTTACTTCGTAAGACATAAGAGTCCCGATGAGGTTCACCACAGTGTAGTTCTTCAAGTCATTGACCTCCTCGATGGCGATTGCTCTTCTTTCCCATTTGGAGGTCATCCCCATGATGATCTTCCTTACCTTTTCAGGTTCGGTGTAGATTTGGCCAAGGGCTTCCAATTCATTCGTGATGTATGTAAAGCGTCCGTACATCGATGCAATGCTCTCATTTTCCTGTATATGAAACAAATCGAAGTTTTGCACGACAACATATAACTTTGAAAGCTTTACCTTATTCGTACCCTCGTGGGTAACAATGAGATGGTTCCAAATTTGATATGCACTCTTACATGTGCATATCTTATTGAACTCATTCGGGTCCAACGCACAATGAAGAGCATTCATTGCTTTAGCGTTGTTGACTTTGGCAGACTTCTCGGAAGTCGTCCATTTTTCGAAATCCTCTTCGGTAGGCTCGACGTACTCCTTGTGGAGAGTTCTCCAAAGAGAAGCACTCCTAAGGAATGTCTCCATCCTACTGTAACGCCCCGTTCCCCAGGATACCCAATAAGTACGAATCCGTATCAGGTATTTCCAAAGAGATGGGTGATACGAAGAAAATACGAAATTACAAATAAAAGTAGGTCCATTGTGCACTACTGGGATAGTACATATAGCATTCCAGTCAACCCAAAACACAAGAGAACCAACAACTCAAGCACTGATGTATATAAATAAAACTGTTCATATACAACTTCCTTATACAAAACCATATACAATATACCCACATCTCAATAAGGTACAAAAACTCACATCTCACCCAAGTACAACACCACTCTCAAGTCATCCATACTTCTCACAACCTGCAACTCCAACCAACTGAGTCAAGGGGCCTCCAACTCAAAGAACCAACCTGAAAAGTCAACGGTGGGGCACGTCAACGCGTGATCCAGTAGGAATTCCACATCTCAACTAGTCCTTACATGAAGTGTGGAAAGGGTGCACGTGAACAGGCAGAGTATATTGTTGGATCTGGATCCTAGCCTAGAGGGGGGGTGAATAGGCTTTTAAAAATAATTCGTGCAACCCACGAATAAGCACACGCAGTTAAAGCAGCAACAGAGTAAATAAAAAGCAGGCACAGAGTACACAGCTGATTTACCCTGGTTCGGTCGTCCCAACGACCTACTCCAGCCCCCAAAGCAGAACTAGTATTGAATAGCGCAATAGGTACAAAACCACAAGTTAGAGCACGCTCAGAGCACCCTCTACGTCTCTACACTCGCCAGGCTCTCAGTACCCCACACACAGTGTTTCCTCTCACTATCAATCCTACTAATGCTTTCTACCAGCTAGTCCCAAACTAGCTGGGTCCCACTTGTCTAGCCCCAACCAGACAAGTCCCAGAATAGTCCACAAAAATAGGTAAAAGTTTCTCCACAGAGAACGTTACACTAAGACACAAATAAAGGAGTATAGGGTTTAGAAATGCTCAGTTTGTGTCTGTGTAGGCGTCTCTGTCAATCAGCACGTCGTCAGCTCCAATCTGACGCAAACGGTGTCTCAATCCGACTCCTGGATGTCAAGATATGCACTGGACTGTGCGTAAAGCAATTGCAGTTCAAAATCCAATATAAGCGGTCGGTGCGCACATCAATTAACTTAAAAACCCCTGCCTTGTCACGCTTTGAGATTCGTGCGGCTCTAAATAATCAACGGGTGATGAGCCGCCACGTCAGCATCACTTTTAATTCCTCGATTCCCCTTTTTTTGTACCGTTCAGGTTCCACGTCAGCACATCTACGAACGTCCGACTTCACGCCGTCCTTAGGGCATGCAGTCGCTTCTCTGGTGCTCGCTCCGTCAACACACGAGAGCTCGGCGGTAAATGACGGCGGCGGTGAGGATCCTTCAGCGACTCACGGCGGTAACTTCGTAGCAGCGGTGACTCGTCGTATGGGTTGCTTCACCTTCACGGCGAAGTGAGTTCTCGGCGAAGTGAGTTCTCTTCGAAGTGAGTTCTCGTCGACGGTGGAGCGATGCTTCACCGACTGCGAGCGACAGCTTCGTGGCTTACGTTGACGGTGGAGCAGAGGATCAGCGGCGATAGGCTCTTCAAGGCGTGGGTGTCCAACTTCATCGGCGTTGAAGTTTGACAGCAAGGTGGACTCGTCGTCAAGCAGGCTTCACGGCGTTTGATCTCGTCGGCGCTGCTGATGAACGGCAACTAGGGCACGTAGGCATGAAGACGTCGACTCCTCTGGCTTTGGTGATTGCTTCGACCGCAGCTCCTTCTACGGCAGTGGTTTCCGATAAGATGGCAACGAGCTCCGGTGTTGGAGACGACTTCAGCAGCGTTGCTCGATGAGAGGGTTTCGCCCACGGCAAACTCGACAGCGGCGACTGTGTCGACGGTGATCAGGGAGACGTCGGTGCTTGAGGATTGTTGGCTGAGTGAATCACCCAGATCTCAATGGGGTTGGCTCCTAGAATCGTTGCAGGATGATGATGATGGTAGATAGGATTATTTGGCCTTGGAGTTGTAAGAGGATGCTTTGGCTTGAGGAAGTATATGCTTGCGAGAGGATTTTTTTTGGACGAGGAGCTTTGCAATGGATGCTTGAGGAAATATAGATAGTTGTGGTTAGGGTTCTTGGCCGCACTCAAAATTTTGTTTCCCTCTGTGAAATTTCGTAGCCCCATCTTAATATTAATTGTATTGCCACAAGTGTATTGATTTTTGAAGCTTGATTTAAATAGGAATGGCTAGGGTAGGATTTTGCTAACCGCTTTGATATTTGACCCCATCAACATAGGATTTGATTTGATCTCAATTTGTTTTCAAATTTGATAGGGAATTTGAATAAGAATATGGGTAGCAACAAATCTCCCTAATTGATTTGAATTTTGACTCAATCAACATAGGATTTGATGTGTAATACAAAAAGATTTGAATTGATCCAATCACCATTGACCAAGTCAAACTTCTTTGTGCACACACTCCCTTTCTCCCAATATGCTATACGAATAGCAATTCCGCCAAATATCGAGAATATATTGTTTCGCCAAGCCTGAGACACACTAAGCACACACATGAGATATAACGACACGTTTGTCATCATCAAACCAAGTTCCTAGATCGTTGCTTCCAACATATATGTCATGACATAAACATCTACTGTAGTAAAGAAAGTAACAACTATACTTATGAACATGTGAAAGCGTGCACGTGCAACAGGTAAGGTGTACAACAATGATATACAACATAAAAGAACCATAGTAAAGAAACACAAGTAAACAACACATACATTTACCATTGCTACAAGAGTAATAAGGATTAACAATTAGTTAATTGGTTAGCATTTTGGAACCCGGGTAAATCGTAGAACGCTAAGGAGCCGGACTTCACCCAGGGTGGGTGAAAAGTGGTACCGCAACTAGCGACAGGAGCACTGGAGGGGCCTCTCGTAACTCTCCGTACCCGAACGGAGCAAGGTATGGGAGTGAGACAACTCAGTTTTTCTGTGGGACAAACGGAGCAAACCATCAGTTACCGTCATGGTGCATCACGAGCACACCAACGGCCTCTCCAACCCTTTCAACTCGCCCTTCCGGGAGTGATACAGTGGGTGAGAATTCAAATCATCTGTCCACTCCTTAACTCATATAATTTACCCGTGTTTCCCCCAAACCCCATGTCACCCTCCTTTAAGAGGACTTAGTCATTTTCATGAAACATAACACTTTCCATTCTTTTCTTTCCACGGTTCATCACACATTTGGGACATGCATCGCATTGTGCATTCCCCTTCTCATGAAACATATAACCATATTCACATCATCATTTTGCATGTGTCAAGAACATAAACCACATCTTACCATATAATAGCAACAATTAGGAAAACTAATGGCAAGATTAACCCCAAAAGAACTTAAATCAACAATCAAATCTTTCAGCTTGCTGGAAAAGCAGAACAGTTAGATTAAGAAGCACATTTCTACATAATTTTGTATCAAACATGCATATACAATACACATGAAAGTTGTAGATATAGTTGTGCTGGATTCACCTATAAATTTTCATGTAGAAATATGAACTAGGTGATTTATGGCAAATTGTTTGGTAAGACCTGACGAATCTGTTTTTCAGACAGATTCTAAAGGCTGTAAAGATTGCTAGTTTAAGACATGTTAGAGTTAGAATCTCGAAAATGTGCACTTATTGAAAGTTGTAGAAAAAGTTGTTATCTTTCTAACGAGACCAAGTTCATCAATTTCTATGGAGTGTGCACAGACTGATCTACGTTTTGCCAAACTGTGTCCAGACTAGATGAAATTCCGACATGTTGTAAAGATGGAATTATTATTCCTAATTACAGTCTGAATTAGTAAAAGTTTAGAACTTGAAAGTTATAGATAACATTCCAATCTTTAGGCCATAAAAGTTTCAGAGCAAAATCAATTCTATATTGGAAGGACTAAGCAGAATAATCAGCATGTAAATCTGTCCAGAATTGCTCACCGCGCACAACCATACAAAACTCAGAATTGCTCATCGCGCACAACCATACAAACTCAGGATTGCTCACCGCGCACAACCATACAAAACTCAGGATTACTCACCGCACACAACCATACAAACTCAGGATTGCTCACCGCACACAACCATACAAGCTCAGGATTAACATAAGAAATGGTAAAACCACAACAACAACAACCATGAAACTAAGCATGCAACTCTAATACTACTTGGAGATGGAATCCTACTTTAGAGGTGATGAGAGACAAGGGGGTAGCCCAAATCCATATGGCTCCTCCTTCTTCAAACCCTTTCTCCTTCTCTAATTCCTTCTTCTCCTTCATAGGTTCCCAGAATGAGCAACAGCGCCCAAACAACGACATGGATGCTACAGGAGTGTGCAGAGTGAGGGCGGCGTAGCCCTATGTGTGCTCAGTCCCCCTAATGTCTAAGAGAGAGCAACGGGAAGGGATGAATTCGGTCTGATCTTTGGGAAGAGAGTGAGTGAATAAAACATTCTCTCTAATTCCTAGAGTAGCCACCTCATCTCCCTAAATTCCTCTAAGCATGCCACCAAGCCTTGGGTTTGGTAAGGATCAAGGAGCTATTGACACATCAAAGGGTGAGGTGTCACTTATGTAAAATATTAGGATTTTGTTTTTTTTTAAAAATAACTATACCCACTAAATACACATGCAATACTTACTCATCAAGACATTAGTATTCCACCCATATATTTCATTTAATAAAATCATGTCATACAAATTATTTAAAAATAATTTTTTAGCTTGACAAAATTAAATAAAATACATAAGGACTCCAAAAATTTATACGCATATATATACGTCCAAGAATGTGTATTAATACACGTATATGAATTTTGGGGTCATTACATCCTACCCACCTTAAAATAAAGTCCGTCCTCGGACTTTCCAACTTAGGACATAGCTAATGGTGAATATAGTTATATATGGTCAATCTATCCCAAACTTATATATACACACATTCATATATCAACACTTATACCATTTCACAATACACACATTCATGGTACTGTACACACATACACATGCATCTCTATATATAGATATAGACATACGACCATGTATGTCTCCTAGCATATATCCAAGCACACATATACATGTCATCACATAAAGTCTCATACAACAATATCAAAACACACAGATACTCACCTAATGATATATATATCCAAACACCGGTGTAAGCGTATCCACTTACAGCCAGACATGCAACCATAAATATCTTCCAGATATATATATCAAACACACAACACTAATACATCTAGGGCATGTCCACTCATACCTGAGCGTAGCACAAAGATCTGCACATGGACCTACACAATCAGCATGTATACATACACCACATATAACAAACACAGACAACATGTCATATATATACATCGCCTAGAGCTCAATTAACTATGTAGGTCCATAATACACACTCCTCATAGGTCACCATATATTACCATATATACGCATGCACCTCTATACTCTGACATACAATCATGTATGTCTCCTAGTACCCATCAAACATTCACAGATGTATCATCACACAAGTTTTATCATATCAATATCAATACACATAGATAACCATACAAAAGTATATTCATCCATATACAGGTGTAAGCGTTCCAGCTTACAGCCATACATATATCATATACTCATCACATATATCAACACATTGAACTAATATTCTTAAGACATAGCCACACATACATGGTTGGAACTCAAAGATCCACACATGCTTCTGCACACTCTACATGTGCATACATCACATATAGTATATAGATATTACAGAGTACATCTATATACAACATGCACCTCAATCAAGAATATAACTCAATTATACACAATACTCATAAGTCAACCATATATTGACACATATACTTCAAATACAATCACATAGCCATATAATCATTCATACATATACCATAGCCATATGTACATGAGTATATCATCTAAATATACTCAACAAGCCATATTAAACACTTATAGAGCTATAGACGTATAGGTAAACATACATACACACATAGATATATACACACATTCTTACTCAATCAACACTCTAGTGTCTATCCTCAGGGCTCTATACCTCAAACTTCTGATATCTGGGCTCTATCTTAAGGAAGAACTCCTACTCACATTAAGACTAACTACCTCTGGAACACTACACGCACCACCCTTACATAGCCGCAGTGCGGAGACCTGTATGGGCCGCCACCTGTAACGTCCCGCTCCCCAGGATACCCGATAAGTACGAATCCGTATCAGGTATTCCCAAAGAGACGGGTGCTACGAAGAAAATACGAAATTACAAATACAAGCAGGTCCACTGCACACTGCTAGGATAGTACATATAGCATTCCAGTCAACCCAAAACACAAGAGAACCAACAACTCAAGCACTGATGTATATAAATAAAACTGTTCATATACAACTTCCTTATACAAAACCATATACAATATACCCACATCTTAATAAGGTACAAAAACTCACATCTCACCCAAGTACAACACCACTCCCAAGTCATCCATACTTCTCACAACCTGCAACTCCAACCAACTGAGTCAAGGGGCCTCCAACTCAAAGAACCAACTTGAAAATTCAACGGTGGGGCACGTCAATGCGTGACCCAGTAGGAATTCCATATCTCAACTAATCCTTACATGAAGTGTGGAAAGGTGCACGTGAACAGGCAGAGTGTATGTCTTGGCATAAACATCTACTGTAGTAAAGAAAGTAACAACTATACTTATGAACATGTGAAAGCGTGCACGTGCAACATGTAAGGTGTACAACAATGATATACAACATAAAAGAACCATAGTAAAGAAACACAAGTAAACAACACATACATTAACCATTGCTACAAGAGTAATAAGGATTAACAATTAATTTATTGGTTAGGATTTTGGAACCCGGGTAAATCATAGAACGCTAAGGAGCCGGACTTCACCCAGGGTGGATGAAAAGTGGTACCGCAACCAGCGACACGAGCACTGGAGGGGCCTCTTGTAACTGTCCGTACCCGAACGGGGCAAGGTATGGGAGTGAGACAACTTGGTTTTTCTGTGGGACAAACGGAGCAAACCATCAGTTACCGTCATGGTGCATCATGAGCACACCAATGGCCTCTCCAACCCTTTCAAATCGCCCTTCTAGGAGTGATACAGCGGGTGAGAATTCATATCATCTGTCTACTCCTTAACTCCTATAATTTACCCGTGTTTCCCCCAAACCCCATGTCACCCTCCTTTAAGAGGACTTAGTCATTTTCATGAAACATAACACTTTCCATTCTTTTCTTTCCACGGTTCATCACACATTTGGGACATGCATCGCCGTGTGCATTCCCCTTCTCATGAAACATATAACCATATTCACATCATCATTTTGCATGTGTCAAGAACATAAACCACATCTTACCGTATAATAGCAACAATTAGGAAAACTAATGGCAAGATTAACCCCAAAAGAACTTAAATCAACAATCAAATCTTTCAGCTTGCTGGAAAAGCAAAACAGTTAGATTAAGAAGCACATTTCTCCATAATTTTGTATCAAACATGCATATACAATACACATGAAAGTTGTAGATATAGTTGTGATGGATTCACCTATAAATTTTCATGTAGAAATATGAACTGGGTTATTTATGGTGAATTGTTTGGTAAGACCTGACGAATCTATTTTTCAGACAGATTCTAAAGGCTGTAAAGATTGCTAGTTTAAGACATGTTAGAGTTAGAATCTCGAAACTGTGCACCCACAGAAAGTTGTGGAAAAAGTTGTTATCTTTCTAACGAGACCAAGTTCATCAATTTCTATGGAGTGTGTAGAGACTGATCTACGTTTTACCAAACTGTGTCCAGACTAGATGAAATTCCGACATGTTGTAAAGATGGAATTATTATTCCTAATTACAGTCCGAATTAGTAAAAGTTTAGAACATGAAAGTTATAGATAACAGTCCAATCTTTAGGCCATAAAAGTTTCACAACAAAATCAATTCTATATTGGAAGGACTAAGCAGAACAATCAGCATGTAAATCTGTCCAGAACTGCTCACCGCGCACAACGATACAAAACTCAGAATTGCTCACCGCGCACAACCATACAAACTCAGGATTGCTCACCGCGCACAACCATACAAAACTCAGGATTGCTCACCGCCCACAACCATACAAACTCAGGATTGCTCACCGCACACAACCATACAAACTCAGGATTGCTCACCGCACACAACCATACAAGCTCAGGATTAACATAAGAAATGGTAAAACCACAACAACAACAACCATGAAACTAAGCATGCAACTTTAATACTACTTGGAGATGGAATCCTACCTTAGAGGTGATGAGAGACAAGGGGGTAGCCCAAATCCCTATGGCTCCTCCTTCTTCAAACCCTTTCTCCTTCTCTAATTCCTTCTTCTCCTTCATAGGTTCCCAGAATGAGCAACAGCGCCCAAACAATGACATGGATGCTACAGGAGTGTGCAGAGTGAGGGCGGCGTAGCCCTATGTGTGCTCAGTCCCCCTAATGTCTAAGAGAGAGCAACGGGAAGGGATGAATTCGGTCTGATCTTTGGGAAGAGAGTGAGTGAATAAAACATTCTCTCTAATTCCTAGAGTAGCCACCTCATCTCCCTAAATTCCTCTAAGCATGCCACCAAGCCTTGGGTTAGGTAAGGATCAAGGAGCTATTGACACATCAAAGGGTGAGGTGTCACTTATGTAAAATATTAGGATTTTGTTTTTTATTTAAAAATAACTATGCCCACTAAATACACATGCAATACTTACTCATCAAGACATTAGTATTCCACCCATATATTTCATTTAATAAAATCATGTCATACAAATTATTTAAAAATAATTTTTTAGCTTGACAAAATTAAATAAAATACATAAGGACTCCCAAAAATTTATACGCATATATATACGTCCAAGAATGTGTATTAATACACGTATATGAATTTTGGGGTCATTACATCCTACCCACCTTAAAATAAAGTCCGTCCTCGGACTTTCCAACTTAGGACATAGCTAATGGTGAATATAGTTATATATGGTCAATCTATCCCAAACTTATATATACACACATTCATATATCAACACTTATACCATTTCACAATACACACATTCATGGTACTGTACACACATACACATGCATCTCTATATATAGATATAGACATACGACCATGTATGTCTCCTAGCATATATCCAAGCACACATATACATGTCATCACATAAAGTCTCAAACAACAATATCAAAACACACAGATACTCACCTAATGATATATCTATCCAAACACCGGTGTAAGCGTATCCACTTACAGCCAGACATGCAACCATAAATATCTTCCAGATATATATATCAAACACACAACACTAATACATCTAGGGCATGTCCACTCATACCTGAGCGTAGCACAAAGATCTGCACATGGACCTACACAATCAGCATGTATACATACACCACATATAACAAACACAGACAACATGTCATATATATACATCGCCTAGAGCTCAATTAACTATGTAGGTCCATAATACACACTCCTCATAGGTCACCATATATTACCATATATACGAATGCACCTCTATACTCTGACATACAATCATGTATGTCTCCTAGTACCCATCCAACATTCACAGATGTATCATCACACAAGTTTTATCATATCAATATCAATACACATAGATAACCATACAAAAGTATATTCATCCATATACAGGTGTAAGCGTTCCAGCTTACAGCCATACATATATCATATACTCATCACATATATCAACACATTGAACTAATATTCTTAAGACATAGCCACACATACATGGTTGGAACTCAAAGATCCACACATGCTTCTGCACACTCTACATGTGCATACATCACATATAGTATATAGATATTACAAAGTACATCTATATACAACATGCACCTCAATCAAGAATATAACTCAATTATACACAATACTCATAAGTCAACCATATATTGACACATATACTTCAAATACAATCACATAGCCATATAATCATTCATACATATACCATAGCCATATGTACATGAGTATATCATCTCAATATACTCAACAAGCCATATTAAACACTTATAGAGCTACAGACGTATAGGTAAACATACATACACACATAGATATATAAACACATTCTTACTCAATCAACACTCTAGTGTCTATCCTCAGGGCTCTATACCTCAAACTTCTGATATCTGGGCTCTATCTTAAGGAAGAACTCCTACTCACATTAAGACTAACTACCTCTGGAACACTACACGCACCACCCTTACATAGCCGCAGTGCGGAGACCTGTATGGGCCGCCACCTGTAACGTCCCGCTCCCCAGGATACCCGATAAGTACGAATCCGTATCAGGTATTCCCAAAGAGACGGGTGCTACGATGAAAATACGAAATTACAAATACAAGCAGGTCCACTGCACACTGCTGGGATAGTACATATAGCATTCCAGTCAACCCAAAACACAAGAGAACCAACAACTCAAGCACTGATGTATATAAATAAAACTGTTCATATACAACTTCCTTATACAAAACCATATACAATATACCCACATCTTAATAAGGTACAAAAACTCACATCTCACCCAAGTACAACACCACTCCCAAGTCATCCATACTTCTCACAACCTGCAACTCCAACCAACTGAGTCAAGGGGCCTCCAACTCAAAGAACCAACCTGAAAATTCAACGGTGGGGCACGTCAATGCGTGACCCAGTAGGAATTCCATATCTCAACTAATCCTTACATGAAGTGTGGAAAGGTGCACGTGAACAGGCAGAGTGTATGTCTTGGCATAAACATCTACTGTAGTAAAGAAAGTAACAACTATACTTATGAACATGTGAAAGCGTGCACGTGCAACAGGTAAGGTGTACAACAATGATATACAACATAAAAGAACTATAGTAAAGAAACACAAGTAAACAACACATACATTAACCATTGCTACAAGAGTAATAAGGATTAACAATTAATTTATTGGTTAGCATTTTGGAACCCGGGTAAATCATAGAACGCTAAGGAGCCGGACTTCACCCAGGGTGGATGAAAAGTGGTACCGCAACCAATGACACGAGCACTGGAGGGGCCTCTTGTAACTGTCCGTACCCGAACGGGGCAAGGTATGGGAGTGAGACAACTTGGTTTTTCTGTGGGACAAACGGAGCAAACCATCAGTTACCGTCATGGTGCATCACGAGCACACCAACGGCCTCTCCAACGCTTTCAAATCGCCCTTCTGGGAGTGATACAGCGGGTGAGAATTCATATCATCTGTCTACTCCTTAACTCCTATAATTTACCCGTGTTTCCCCCAAACCCCATGTCACCCTCCTTTAAGTGGACTTAGTCATTTTCATGAAACATAACACTTTCCATTCTTTTCTTTCCACGGTTCATCACACATTTGGGACATGCATCGCCGTGTGCATTCCCCTTCTCATGAAACATATAACCATATTGACATCATCATTTTGCATGTGTCAAGAACATAAACCACATCTTACCGTATAATAGCAACAATTAGGAAAACTAATGGCAAGATTAACCCCAAAAGAACTTAAATCAACAATCAAATCTTTCAGCTTGCTGGAAAAGCAGAACAGTTAGATTAAGAAGCACATTTCTCCATAATTTTGTATCAAACATGCATATACAATACACATGAAAGTTGTAGATATAGTTGTGATGGATTCACCTATAAATTTTCATGTAGAAATATGAACTGGGTTATTTATGGTGAATTGTTTGGTAAGACCTGACGAATCTATTTTTCAGACAGATTCTAAAGGCTGTAAAGATTGCTAGTTTAAGACATGTTAGAGTTAGAATCTCGAAACTGTGCACCCACAGAAAGTTGTGGAAAAAGTTGTTATCTTTCTAACGAGACCAAGTTCATCAATTTCTATGGAGTGTGTAGAGACTGATCTACGTTTTACCAAACTGTGTCCAGACTAGATGAAATTCCGACATGTTGTAAAGATGGAATTATTATTCCTAATTACAGTCCGAATTAGTAAAAGTTTAGAACATGAAAGTTATAGATAACAGTCCAATCTTTAGGCCATAAAGGTTTCACTGCAAAATCAATTCTAGATTGGAAGGACTAAGCAGAACAATCAGCATGTAAATCTGTCCAGAACTGCTCACCGCGCACAACGATACAAAACTCAGAATTGCTCACCGCGCACAACCATACAAACTCAGGATTGCTCACCGCGCACAACCATACAAAACTCAGGATTGCTCACCGCACACAACCATACAAACTCAGGATTGCTCACCGCACACAACCATACAAGCTCAGGATTAACATAAGAAATGGTAAAACCACAACAACAACAACCATGAAACTAAGCATGCAACTCTAATACTACTTGGAGATGGAATCCTACCTTAGAGGTGATGAGAGACAAGGGGGTAGCCCAAATCCCTATGGCTCCTCTGTAGGGGATTCGGCGGTCCCTTAGGGCACAAAAACTCTATGCCCGTCCTAAGTCGGACGGAACATAGACACAAAAACAATAGCAGCGGAAGAAAAACTATGTTAACTAATTAACATGCAGTTAAAAACAATTTTTAACTTAGCCCTAAGGTCCAAGACCATATGCCAAGATCTATGCCGACTTGGGATGGATCTGACCATCCCAAGAAGGATCTAGCCTACTGCGATTAAACTAAACTAATGTTAAAAATACTTTAACCACATACCCGGAATCTCAGCCCTGGAGCAGGCGAGATGTTCCGCGCCGTCTTCCGAGCTGCTCCCATCCCACGCCGAGCCGCTCCTTGATCCGCTCCCCGAACCGCTCCGCATCCCGAGGCGATCAATCCCCGTGCCGCCGAGCCAACCACGCGCCGAAGAAAGTTTCACGCGAGTGAAACCTCCGTCAAGATTTCAGATTCAGAATCTGAACTCCTTCGTGGCTTTGCTAGAGCCCTCAGGAGTAAGGCAGAAATTTAGGGAGATATAGAAATATTAATTTAAGCCTAGATCCGAGCGTGCTCCAACATTTACGAGAGCCGCTCAGATCTAGAGCTTGGGACGAGTTTTGAGGAAGGGGGGAGACCCCTATTTATATAGGCGGCGGACTCTCCCCTTTTCTCAAAATCCGATGTGGGACTAAACAATGGGATTATTAAAATTAAGTTAGTTTGCACTTCACAAAGTGCAAACTTCCGTGAATTTTAACTCACTCACCGTTGAGCTTCAGGATTGATACAACCTATCAATACGACAAGTGTTCAACGGTGAACGCATAGGAAAAAACCGTTCGTCAATCGGAGTTCGTTTGACCCTCCAATTGAGTGTCCAAAGATCAGCCCTAACCCCACCTAAAGCACAAAACCCAGCCGTCAAGAAATTCTGCCTAGGGTTCGCAACCCTAGGCGTGTGGGGCCCACCAGGGGCCCCACTGCATTGAACTGCGCGGACAGAACAGCCTGGGCAGAGCCCAGGCCGCGCCTGGGCTCGCCCAGGCGGCCTGGGCTTTGCCCAGGCGGCCTGGGCTTAGCCCAGGCTTGCGCCTGGGCTTGCCCAGGCCGAGCCTGGGCTAAGCCCAGGTTTGTGCCTGGCTAGCCCAGGCTGAGCCTGGGCTTAGCCCAGGCAGCGCCTGGGCTAGCCCAGGCAGCCTGTTCTGCCTTGCATTTTCTGGGCCTGGTCTGGTCTGATACTTTGGGCTGTTTTGGCTCTAACTTGAGCATTTGGAGTCCGATCTGGACGCCGTTCGAACCTGGGTCTAGACCGGGACATTCCCGTCTTACCCGTGAACTTTTCCTTACGTTTATTTTATTAAATATTGTATTAAACAATTTAATACACATTTAATCGCTTTTGCATCAAATGCAAGATAGTCCCTATCTAAGCTTAAATTACCATATTGCATCAAATGCAATTATCTCTTCTTTTGCATCAAATGCAAATGTTCTCCCTAACTATTTTCTACCTATTACTAGACGAAGCGTTGCACTCTGTGTGAGACCCTACAGCCTGACCCTTACAACAGGTTGGGCTCGAAGCCCTATACGGCAGTGACCACGAGCAGTGGTTGCCGTCCCTGCTTCAGGAATCATCATTATGTGGTTAACTCATTGACATGAGTATTGTCGGGACCACCTGACTGTTTCTGTGATGATTTCCGCAGTTATAGTCTCTTCGTCTAAATGTGTCGAGTAGATCAAGTCTGGGGTACGGTTAAACTGTCAACCACAATAACTTGACTCCGGTTAGTTTCGATCAATCTTTAGTCAATAAATGTTGGACTTCTTCCAACATACTCTGCGCAGAGTTTTTACTAAAGACCGAACTAACTCTACGACACTAACTCCCATTGACCGGGAGAGACAAATCCTCTCTTGGTCATTACTCGCCTCGTACGTTTCAAGTGACACCCAATCAAAAGAACTTTCGACAGGCCTTGACTCGAAGCTAGGTCAGTTGATCTAAGTGGCACCGTTCACGCACAGGTCCGTCAAAATGACCTCAAGTCAAAAGACCAACTATCCTATCATCACTCAGAGTTATCACTGACAGATTGGTCAATATAACCATATGATAACTCTAGTGGATCGTTCAGTGAACTCATTTCTAATGAGCACCTGTGTCTCGTCTTTGACTTCGCCAAGTCAAGCGATCATGAGATCATCGCCACCGCTAAACGGTGAAGACTAAGACACAATGGTCTATCCGATGTTTCGATATCCTTGTCTCGGAACATCTACGACCACGAACCATTTTAGACTTATGCTACAGACGGTCAAACGTTTCTCCATGATCGAGATACTCATCTCGATACCCGTTAGACCTTGCATAAAGTCTCAGGACTTTACCTAAGTTGATATCTAATGTTAACTACATTACAATATAACTTAGATAAATTATTACCAAACAACTTACTGTTATTTTGAACAAGATGTTTGTGCTATTCACACAGGAATAAATGGCCTCGAGGGCACCATATTCCTACATCCTCCTTCTTCAAACCCTTTCTCCTTCTCTAATTCCTTCTTCTCCTCCATAGGTTCCCAGAAAAAGCAACAGCGCCCAAACAACGACAGGGATGTTACAGGAGTGTGCAGAGTGAGGGTGGCATAGCCCTTTGGGTGCTCAGTCCCCCTAATGTCTAAGAGAGAGCAACGGGAAGGGATGAATTCGGTCTGATCATTGGGAAGAGAGTGAGTGAATAAAACATTCTCTCTAATTCCTAGAGTAGCCACCTCATCTCCCTAAAATCCTCTAAGCATGCCACCAAGCCTTGGGTTAGGTAAGGATCAAGGAGCTATTGACACATCAAAGGGTGAGGTGTCACTTATGTAAAATATTAGGATTTTGTTTTTTTTAAAATAACTATACCCACTAAATACACATGCAATACTTACTCATCAAGACATTAGTATTCCACCCATATATTTCATTTAATAAAATCATGTCATACAAATTATTTAAAAATAATTTTTTATCTTGACAAAATTAAATAAAATACATAAGGACTCCCAAAAATTTATATGCATATATATACGTCCAAGAATGTGTATTAATACACGTATATGAATTTTGGGGTCATTACATCCTACACACCTTAAAATAAAGTCCGTCCTCGGACTTTCCAACTTAGGACATAGCTAATGGTGAATATAGTTATATATGGTCAATCTACCCCAAACTTATATATACACACATTCATATATCAACACTTATACCATTTCACAATACACACATTCATGGTACTGTACACACATACACATGCATCTCTATATATAGATATAGACATACGACCATGTATGTCTCCTAGCATATATCCAAGCACACATATACATGTCATCACATAAAGTCACATACAATAATATCAATACACACAGATACAATCGATGTCCTTGACTCCCACAACCAGGGTGCAAGCAAAACCACTCTCACAACCGAGAGTACAACTCAAATAACGAATGTTATGAAATAATGAAAACAACACTTACAATCACCTATGCCTTGAAGTAGAACTTGATGGAGGAGTGTAATGTGTATTGAAGAACTCTCATGGAAGAGAGGAGTAAGCCCTTTCTCTTGACTGCACCAATTGCCTAGATGATCACTCTTTGGTTTTTGGTTGGAGAGCAAGAGAACAAGATATGGAAATACTTAGGGCTTTGGATTTGAGTGCTTTGATCTTTGGAAATAAAAGCTAGAGAGATTTTGTAATGAATGAGTAACCTTCCAATGGAACAATAGAAGATCTATTTATAGCTATCTGAAATCCACAAAACAGTTTAGGCAAAAACCCAATTGAAATCCGTGAGAGAAATCTCAACGGATATAATCTGAACTCGCGACAGTCGACTGTTGAATAATCCACAGTCGACTGTTGCACAGTCATCAAGGATAGGTGAGAATTCATAACGGTAACTTACCACGTGGACAGTCGACTGATGAAGCAAAGATAGTCGTCTGTTAAATCAACAGTCGACTGTAATTTCTTCGATAGGCGACTTGCCGAGAGATGAGTAAGTTAGACAAATATTGGAAATCTCGCAAGATACAGGACAGCCGACTGATTCAAGTAATACAGTCGACTGTTAATCAGAACAGGCGACTGTAAAACCTTAAACAGATGTCTGTCAAAAGCAAGAGAAATTTCCAGAGTGGTGAGTCAAAGAAATGACTTACAGACAGGCGACTGTTGCAGCGTAGATAGTCGACTGATCCAATAGACAGTCGACTGTATATACATCATTAGTCGACTGGCCGTAAAAGTCATATCAAACAGAGTTTGGGCAAGGATATACAGGCGACTGATTTACAATACACAGTCGACTGTCATTTGGACAGGCGTCTGTGAATCTTTCAACAGTAGCCTGTGCGAAATAATCAGAGAAGGCCCAAAACTATATTGTAATAGTCTGTGCATAACAGGCGACTGTAGAACAAAACACAGTCGACTGTTTTTTAAACAGGCGACTGTAAACTGTTCTGCAGTCGGTTGTTATAAACAATCCTAGCACAAACAAAAGAGAATTGAATTGGAATCAAAGGACAATTGATCTAATGAAGTCCTATAACAGAATGTAGATGTGTGTGAGTGCTCCATCAAAGTTCTACTTCTAAGCTACATACTAGAAGAGATAAAAGAAAAATTACATTGACGAATAATCTCTTCTTTCCATCGTATGAGCTTGAAGTCTTTACGGAGGTTCAATCATCAATCTACGATCAACCAATTCATGTCATTTGCCTTCAATGACGTTTGTAAGTCATCCATTGCTAGTTGATCTTCATAATAAGCTTAGGCAATGGATTAACTGTAAAATAGGGGATTAGTCACAAGTATTTATGTTTTCTCATCATTAACACCAAGTAGGGAGAAGTCCAATACTCAACAACCCACACCCTACCCACACACACACCTACACTTATGCACTTCTCCCTTTCATTTACGTGTGTTTCTCTTTTGGCACAGGACCCCCACACACGACCCACCCACATACCTACACTTATGCATTTCCCCCTTCATTTACATGTGTTTCTCTTTTGACTCGGGTTAAATTTTTTTCCCCACACCCGAAGGCGCCCGCGCCGAAGTTAAATTTTTGTTCGTTTAAATTTTGGATGTAGAAATAATTTTTGGAGAGAATAAATGTTTTGAAGGCATATCTTAAATGAACCATGCCTGAGCGTCGAAGGCTGAAGGCCGAAGGTGCCATGTGTAGAAGCTAAAGTTATGTGCGTTAAAATTTTGGAGGGGACAATAATTTTTAAGGAGAACAAAGACTTTGAGGGGATATCTTAAATGAACTATACCCTAGGGCACGGGTTATGACTAGTGTGTGTGTGTGTGTGTGTGTGTGTGTGTAATGCTTTCTCTTTCCTAGTTTCTAGAGAGAGAAGCTCCGCAGAAGGCGATTAGGGTAGGAGCTCCCCACCGAAGAAGACTGCCTCTGTGGCTGATCCAACAGTGTGGAGAGACGTAGGAGGGGAAGGAGAGCTTCTCTTTTCTTCGAATCAAGGTCTAGAGATCGATCGAGTGTGCTTTTAGACGGATCAAGATCTCACGGATCCGACGGTGAGTTTGTCGTCATCTTTGATTCTTGATTCTGATCTGTGATTTTGTTGTTGATTTGAACTTCATCTTCCGATCTTGTGCTTCAGAGCTGAGGTACATCGAAAGCTTGGAGTTCGAAAGTACATTACAGGCGGTGTCAATATATTGCTGATTTTTGAATTTGTACTGCAAGCTTCTTTTGGACGGATCAAGATCTCATGCTGAGATCTTGATCCGGTGGTGAGTTCATCACCTCTCGAATCTGTAAGGATCTCGACCCGTTTTTGATTCTAATTTGACGTTTCTCTCTCTTGTTATTTTGGAATATGACGATTGGTGTCTGGCTGGAGTCAGAGTTGAGGAGATTGCTATACTAAGGATAGAGATCCAGTGGTTTGAGCACCGAAGGAGTGAAGCTCCATTGCTGATCATTGAAGACTGCTAGGTTGCTTGGAAGGATCAGGATCTCATATTGAGATCTTGATCCGGTGGTAAGTCCTTTGTTCATTGCTGATAGACCTGATTCTTGACATCTGATCATGTCTGAAATTTTCGTTGCTTCCTTCTTGGTGAATATTGAGCCGATATCCTGATGGCGGCTAGTTCTGTTCTAAATGCTACACAATTGAAGAATGAAGGTGGAGATCCATCCTCGTCCAATGTAAATGGCTGGGTGAAGGTCTCTAATAGAAGATCGACTGCTACTGATGATGGCAAGGGGAAGTCTGTTCATTTCACTGGCCATGGATTCAAGGCATCTGGTCACATGACGCAGGTGGATTCTACTTCTACAAATTATGAGGTGGTCTCGTCAGAAGCTAGAGTTAGAAAGGGAGTGGACAGAAGAATGCTCTGACCTTCATCATCGATCATAATTAATCCTGACGCTCCCAAATTCTCTTGGCTGGAGGTGTACAACAATCGGAGGAAGGCGTCGGCTGCTTTGGAGACGTCATTCATTCAGTGTCTGCTTGATCCTGAACTGGGCCCTATAGCATGGGTCTTCGACGAACTCCTTGAAGAGGCAACGAAAAGCTGGAGCAATACTTTGGTGGGCTACGTTCTTAGCGACGTGCCCTATTACAGTCAGATTACGGCTTGGGCGATTTCTAGTTGGAGGCCAAAACAGAAGTTTCAAATTTACTCAAGAGAGAGAATGGCTATTTATTTTTCAAATTTAGTAGCAGGGAGGATTGCGCCAAAGCACTCTCAAGTGGTCCTTGGATGTTTGATGGGAGGGTTTTTGTGCTTCAGAGATGGAGTGCTCAGTTAGGATTTGATCGTGACACCCTTACTATGATTTTGATCTGGATTCGCCTACCAAACCTACAGCTCCATATGTGGACTCTTAAAATCCTTAATATCATAGTCAGTGTCATTGGTAACCTCATATGTTTGGATCAAGCTATGACGGCACTTGAACGACTGGCCTATGGGTGCTGTTTGGTTAAAGTAAAGGCATCGTCAGAGCTGGTTAGGTTCGTCAATGAACTTCTTGATGATGGATCTTTGTTTAAAGCGGAGGTCAGTTACGAGGGCGAACCGTCAAGATGTGAAGACTGTGTGTGCTTTGGGCACTCTGCTACTCAGTGTTCTGTGGAGGTGGAAGGAAAGAAGAGAAGGGGGAGATGAGAATGCTGATTCAATTCAAGGTAATATCCCGCACACTGAAATATCTCTGCAAGATGATACTGAAGGTTGTAAGGGGTTTGGTGGTATTTGGGAAAGCTGTTAGTGGTGATCTTGTTAATGGCTCTCCTGTTCGGAGTGTGAACATAGAGGAGGGTTGTAATGCCAAATCCATAGTGGAGGCTGGCTTGGATGGTGATGTTGAGAAGAGCGGAAAGAATATCGTTGTAAATGTATGCCATGTAAAGCAAAGTGATGTAACTAGTGATAAGAAGCAGCATAATAATTAGGTGCGAAGGAGTGATAGCGGTGCTGCTGTTCAGACTGCTAAGTTGGCTCAATGTAATCTGATGGGGGACTCTGCCAGCAGTGGGGGAGCCATGATGTAGGTCTCCATGCCAATGTGGCGAGTGTAATAGGCACTGTTGTTCAGGCCGAAAATGGTTATATAGTGCAAACTTATGTATACGGTGCTGCTGTGCAGGAGAAGAGCGTAGCTTGTTGCTACGATATCGTGACTGATGATCAGCTCTCGGTGGATGGTCGGGAAAGTGTAGCTACCAATTATGGGTCTACTGATGTTTGGTGAAGCAGGGAGGCAATCGGTGGCATGGAGTTGAATGGGGCAAAAATTGGGGTGGATGCAAGGAAAATGGTGAAGCATGCTGATGCTGAAGACTCACTTCAGGGGCATACACTTATAGCTAAGGAGGCCCGGCGCAAGGAGCTGATACGATGATTAATCTGAGTATGTCAGATAGCATAAGGGAGAAAATAGTGGTGAGGGATGTATTGATCGCACGTCCATTTGGCACTCAAATCGGGACGGTGATACGAGGATTAAAATTTGTAAACCGCAAGAGCACGGTGTCGAAGTGTGGCTTGGGGGTCGAACACAGGGAGGCGTGTGTTGTGCTTGTGAACAATCAGGATCCTGATCACCCGGTGGGTGAGCTAGCTTAATCGCTTGTTGGATGTCACGATAGTAAACTAATGAAAAAGGTGTAAGAGATAAAAAGAGCAACCTATGACCTTGGTTTCCGCCCTATCATGAGTTCTCACTATTACGACCGACGGATAGGAATGTGATCGGATTCTAGGGTTTAGCGGTGAGACGTTGCCTCTAATAGTGGTACCTAGCGTCATATGGGCCCGATATTTCGGTCGATATCCAGGATGATATGCTAGGTCTACCCGGGTTCAGACGGTGGGCATTGTCATGTCCTGCACCGCCTGACTCCAGGAGCACTAAGCTCGTGATGATTGCTCCCGACATTTCATCCAAGCCATTCCCACACGCGAGTAATCAATGTCTACACCAGGTGGGTGAGTTGTGGCTAGGGGATAAAACTCCTGTTTTATTTCCCCTTGGACCGACGGTCAAAGGCGGTCTTTCTCCCGCCAGTGACAATAAAACACCCCCACGTAACCATCTAAATCCTTATCTCCTATCGAATCCCTAATCATATGGTCGTTCTAGGGAGAACCCACGAAGGGGCTTGCACCAATGTCCCAGATTTAAGAACTACTCACTAATTATTGCATGAAAAGCGGTAAAACAGATTATAGTCATCAAAATGAGAATCAAGCAATAGATTACTGTAAAAAATGGTAATATAAACGCAATATTAAAGTATTGAAACGATCAAGAAACTTACAAATAAAAATAAATTCAGGGTAGCCAAAATACCTAAAACAGCTTAAGAAAATGGGGATTACGTTTTCTGGGAAACTTAGCCCTATTTATACATTTTGGCAAGATGCCATGGAATATTCCCACTAAAAGACAAAAATAAACGTTCACCCGATCGGTTGAAACTCCAACCGATCGGGTGAAACAACGAGAAGATTGGTCTTCAGCCTCTGATTAACCTCACCCGATCGCTGAACCGATCGGGCGAGCCCTTGAATTCTCGAGCTAGGGAAGCAGTTGCTACAGGTGACCCGATCGGTTGACAAGTCAACCGATCAGGTGAACTTTGGCTCTAAAAAACAGAGAGTTGTGTCACATCCACCCGATCACTGAACCGATCGGGTGGAGTTGTCTCTTCATCGGGTCTGGATACAGCCGCACTAACTGATCGGGTGGATCTGTCCACCCGATCAGTTGAGAGCTGACACTTAGTTTCTCTTGATGATTTGCTCTCAGGATCTCGTACGACACCTCCCGTTGCTTCGAGGACTCATGATGTGGGCTTTGTATGTCCCTGCGCCAGCAATAATCCTGTAAAAGCACACAAACACAACGAAAGTGAAAAGGAACTAAAAATCACAAAAGGACGGACTCAAAACACTGAAAAACTATGGGAAATCACGGAGAAGACGTGCATGAATATATAAAATATAAGCACACGTCAAAATCACCCAAGCTGAACTCTTCCCCGTCCCCAAGGAAGACAAGTGAGAGTAGGATCTCGGAGGGGAAAATAGAAAGAAGAAAAAGAAAAAGAAAAGGAAGTCCTAGATTACCCGTCAGAGCCAACGAAAAATAACACAACACACTAAGCAAGCACACGAAAAGCATAGCACTAAACCCAGGAATAGGAGTTCCTACTAGTGTTGTGGGTCCACACGGTGAAGCGCAAGTGAGTGTGGTTGTGAGCTAGCCAACGGTGTTGCTATCTAAATCATGCAATCAAGCTCCACATACACATATCCATGGAATAACCTAAATATCGAATCAAGTCGAATTAGCGGTGAATAATAGTTCAAGCATGCATGAGAATAGAGTAAGAATAGGAACATATCATATGTCAGGGACTCTACCACTAGAAACCAGGGAATCGCCGCACGATTGCCTAGATAATCGCTAGAAAGTTCCTATGCCAAGTGTGTTCGAAAACGAAGGGGGTTGAGTAGGTGTGGAGGAGAGAACTTGGTGCAAATTCTCGCCTTCCCTTTATTCATGGCGGTAGGAGTAATATTCACAACAAGAAATTTTTTTAGGGTTTTGGATAATTGTATATTTTTTTTGGATTTTGGCTATACATATTCTTTCTTTTCTCTCTTTGTTTCCTTTTGAATTTTCTCGTTTTTTGGAAGTGGGATAATGCGCATTCTCCAAAAACAGGAGAACGATGCCCAGGTGAGTGGCGAAACTGTGTACTCTCCTAAGTGGAAGAACAGTACATGACGAGGGGATTTGCACCAAGTAAAACAAAAAAGAATTCGAATTCTAAACACTTGGCCAAAGGAAATTTTTTCGCGGATCAGAGCATAAACAAAATGGGTTATCCTAGTCCTATTGGTAGAGTCCTGACACATGCAAATTGAAGCGTAAATATATAGATGATTCATGCATAAAGAAGCAGACAGTGGAGGCAATATACCACATATTTAAAATTGAAGCATGATAGTCTAAAGGTCATCCAAGGACATGCATATAAAATAAAATCACAACATAGAAGCACACCAACTAGCTAGTCACAACACACAACTCAACACAAAAAAGCAAAGTGGAGCCACAGACCTAAAATGCAATAGAACTCGGCTTCCTAGGGTTAGTGAAGTTAAGTGTCGTTGCTTAGCTAAGTGTGTGTGTGGTTAAGTGGAAATTTCATCATGTTGGGTCATCTCTAGGAAAGGGAGAATAAAATGAAAGAAAGAAAAGGAAAACCACGACGGAAATGATCCAAAACGGAGAAAAAGACACGACTGAAGCACATAGTGCGACTCCCCTAAGCTGAACGTTGCATTGCCCTCAATGCAATAGGAGTAGATGCGGGAGGGCAACAAAAGATGGGAGGGAAATACGCACCGACAAAGAAACGGGAAAAACATGAAAAACATATAGGGATTGTCTAACCCTCGCAATACTAACAACACACACTAGGGGGGGGGGTGAATAGTGTAATGGCAATAAAATTGTCCAATTAAAATTTAACTTACAAATGCGGAATTATAAATGCAAGAGGACTTAAAAGGCACAATCAATCCAAACGCAAACACAAAGTTTTACCATGGTTCCCCATATTTGGGTATATCCAGCCACACCAATATTCACTATATTTCCACACAGAAAAGTGAATACAAATCTCACAAGGAGATACCTCACAAAGATGATTTATGCCCTACACGAGGAACCAACCAATCCTACACGAGGATCAAGACTCCCACACAGAGAATCACTAACTCCCACTTAGAGAATTAGGGTTAGCCCTACACTAGGACACTAGAACTCCCACAAAGAGAGTTAATTCCCACAAAAAGAATTCCCTAGTCCCACAAAGAGACTGTTGGTAACAACATCTATGAACTTCGTGTTTGATGATAACAAACGTGTGTGAACGTTTCTAATATGTGTGTTAAGTGTTTCAGGAATGGCACGTCGGTAAATCTTTGGAGAGATAACTAAGCAAGTGTGATGGAGACTAACGGGCGCACAAGTTCAAATTAGAGACTTGGTCAATATTCTATTCATATTCAAAGGGGATGATCAAATCAGGTGTTTTTGTTTGGTTCCTAAGGCCGGATTCTCTTTTCGTTTGGAAGAGAAGCTCATCAAAAAAATACTCCTCCCCTTTAAAAATCTCTGTGAGCCGCATCATTCATTTATTATTTCTTTTCTTGAGAAGCACAGTTTTTTTTCTTATACTCAAATATCACAGGCCGGCCCATTTTAAAAAATAACCCCACTTGTATTTTTTTCCAAGCCTAGGTCAACAAAACAGAAAGCAAAAAAAATCACCCTAAGCCGCCGTCAAAATTTTTTAAAGAGAGCCTCACACAAAAAAAATCTCCCTGTGCCGAAATCTAAAGAGAGACCTCTTCATTATTTTTTGTCCTTCCCCTTTGAAATATCTCCAAGCACAAGATTCTGGTTCCCCAAGTGTTGAAAATTCTCCAAGACCGAAATACTGTGCTATCCCCTTCAAAATTCTTGAAGACAGGAGCCGCTTTTCATTGTCATCCGCAAGATTCAAAGGAGCCAGGCCAAAAGAATTCTCGATTTCATCAAAAAATTAAGGTGGTGCTGTGACCTTTTTTTCCCAGGAGCACTTCGAGCACATTCCTTTTTGGGATAGCAGGAGGCCGAAAGTTCTGGAAAGTTTTTTTTGGCGCCTCAGACTTCCATCAATTTCAGAGCGTCGAAATCTTCAGAACTTACTCCAAGGATTGCTGAGACTTCAGAGGGGACTACTACTTGTCAGATTTATCTGACCTCGCGCTGATTGACAGAGACATCAACACCGTCACGATTGAGCAATTCTAAACTCTGAACCTTATTTTATTTGTGATTTGATTTTGTGATCTCTGTGAAACGATTCATTATTTGTTTGGGGACTTGGCTAGTTGGGGCTAGCCAAGAGAGAGAGCTTTACTAGTATTGTTATTGTTTGGGCACTTTGGTGATTGCAGGTGCTGAGAGCCAGGTGAGTGTAGGGTTGGTGCCCTAGCTATAGGTTGTACCAGTTAACTCTAATAATCTAGTATTGCTTTTGGGGCTGGATGTAGGTCGTGGGTGCGACCGAACCAGGGTATATCGCCTGTGCATGCTGTGACTGCTTTTCTATACTCTGCATCTGGTTGATTGTGCTATAACTGCGTGTGATTTCTCGTGGGTTGCACGAGAATTTTTATAAGCCTATTCACCCCCCCCTCTAGGCTTAGATCCAGATCCAACAAGTGGTATCAGAGCCAGTTTAGAGGATCTAGCCTAGTTGATCATGTCTATGAATATGTCTGATTCTGCTTTTGCTGAGGGTCAGTCTATTTCCCATCCCCCCAAGTTTAATGGTGTTGACTTTGCCTATTGGAAAACTAGGATGAGGATTTATTTAGCTGCTATTGATTATGATGTATGGAGCATTGTAGAAAAAGGCTATAAACCTCCCACTATTAATGTTGCTAATAATGAAATGATAAAATCAGAAGATAAGTGGGATGACTTTGATAAGAAGCGTTTTTCATTGAATAATAAAGCTATGAATGCATTGATTTTTGCTTTAGATAAAGCTGAGTTTAACCGTATATCTCAATGTCAAACTGCGCAGGAAATTTGGCATACTCTGGAGGTGACTCATAAAGGCACATCGCAGGTTAAGGAGTCCAGACTTGCGCTGCTCAGTACTAAATATGAAAGCTTCCGCATGCTTCCATCAGAGTCAATTAAAGAGATGTTTGTGAGGTTCACAGACATCGTCTACAAATCTACCTCTCTTGGAAAGTCGTACTCGAGTCTGGAGCAAATCAGAAAGATCTTAATAGCATTGCCTAGCACCTTCCGTCCCAAAATCACAGCTATTCAGGAAGCAAAGGATTTATCGCAAATGAAAGTGGAGGATCTGATAGGGAACCTGATGTCCCACGAGCTGGAGCTGCAGAGCATTGAACTGAGAGAGAAAGATGAAATGAAGACTTTAAAGGCAATAGCCCTTCAGGCTAAAGAGGATGAAGATGGAGATGAAGAGGAGGCCTTTTTGGTGAGGAGCTTCAAGAAATATATCAGAACTGGCAACGGGAGATCAGAGATGCTGAAAAGGTTTAATCGCTCTAAATTTAATTCTAATAATAAATATTTTGAGCAGAATACTACTGATCCGGTTACATGTTTTAAATGTAAAAAGCAGGGACATTTTATGAAGCAATGCCCTCAAGGAAAGAATAACGCTACGGAACAAAAGGGAAAATCTTTGGTGCTCACATGGGATATGGACAGCGAGGATGAATCTCAAGAGGAAGTTGCACATTCCTCTCTTTGTCTGATGGGAGAACTAGATCAGGTAAAATCTTTAACTAAAGCTCAACTTGTGACTACCTTTAAAGAAATGCAAGATGAAATTGAAAGGTTGGAAATAACTGTTGAGTTACTTGAATCTCATGTAGAGAAGTTTAAAAATGCAAATTTTGAATTGCAACAAGATAATTATAATATGTCATTATAAGTTGATGAAATTAAAGAAAAGCTTATTGAATGTGATTCTACTATTAGCACTTTGAAAAAGGGAAAATCGTGTATGCCTACTGAAACTGAGTGTCTGAACTGCTGTACTTTGCTTAAAGACATTAGCATGTTTAAACTAGATATGACTAAGCTAGAAGTAGAAAATGAATCGCTAAATGCGAAGATTTGCATGCTAATAAATGAAAACAAAGAGCTAGAAAAGAAGATGACTAATCTGAAAAAGAATGAGGAAGAGAACAAAAAGGCCTTCTTTAGTAAATGCACCATGCTTGTTAATGAGAACATGTTTTTAAAGTCTAAAATATCTGATCTTGAACTGTCTATTAAAAAATTTGGTGTTGGAAAGCATTCATTAGACATCATTCTAGGTAATCAGATACAAGGAAATAACAGGCGTGGTTTGGGCTATGGAAATAAAATTGATGAGAGGCCTAGAATTAATAGAAAGAATAAAAAAGAAACTGGTGTAGGAAGAAGCATGTTTGCTAAATGTTATACATGTGGTGGTGTTGGTCATGCTTATTATAATTGCAAGTATAGGAATACCAACATCAAATTTAAGCAAATTTGGGTTCCAAAAAATAAAGTGACTAACCTAGTGGACCTATTTGGATTCCTAGGTCACACATATCATGCTCTTCTTATGTGTAGGTACATGGCACGGCTGAGGGACAAAAGTGTGAGTGGTACTTAGACTCTGGCTGCTCAAGACACATGACAGGTGAAAGAGGAAAGTTCCTTAGCATTGCAAAGCATGAAGGAGGAAGTGTTACTTTAGGGGACAATGGAAAATGCAAGGTAATTGGTAAAGGTGTTGTAGGTAACGACACCTTTCAGCTTACAGATGTCCTATTGGTTTAAAAGTTGAAACATAACCTCATTTCTATCAGTCAGCTGTGCGACAAAGGTATGAAAGTTGAATTTGATGCAAAACTTTGTAGAATCATTGATGTCTCCACAGGTGACATTATTATTACTGCAAATAGAAAGAATAATGTTTATACTCTTATGATTGAAGAACTAACTGTTTCTAAATGCTTGCTTGTAGGTGAAGAAGAGGCCACACTATGGCATAGACGATTAGCACATGCAAGCATGGGATTGATAAAGAAGCTGGAAAACAAAAATTTGGTAAGAGGACTACCACATCAGACATATGAGAATGGTAAGTTGTGCGTGGCATGCACCAAAGGTAAGCAAACTAGATCTACTTTCTCTAGCATTAATGAAGTTGCCACCACACGCATATTGGAATTAGTGCACATGGATTTATTTGGTCCAACAGACATTGCTAGCCTAGGAGGTAAAAAGTATTGTTTAGTATTGGTGGATGATTTCTCTAGATATACATGGGTATACTTCCTAGCCAAAAAATCAGACTCATTTGACCATTTTCAAAACTTTTGCATACAAGTTTCTAATGAGAAAAATTCTTCCATTGTAAAAATTAGAAGCGATTATGGAGGTGAGTTTGAAAATGCTATTTTTGAAAAATTTTGTTTTGAAAAAGGAATTTTACATGAATTCTCTTCTCCTAGAATACCTCAACAAAATGGGGTAGTCGAGAGAAAGAATCACACATTAAAAGAAATGGCTAGGAGTATGTTAAATGAATATAGCTTGCCTAAGTCTTTTTGGGCTAAGGCCATTAATACAGCATGCCATGTATGCAACAGAGTTATGCTTAGACCTATACTAAATAAAACTTCTTATGAACTATGGCATGGCAACACCCCGAAAGTTTCTTACTTTAGAGTTTTTGGATGCAGGTGCTTTATATTAAATACTGCAGATCAGCTTGGCACCTTTGAATCAAAATCAGATGAGGGAGTGTTCGTAGGATATTCAGCAAGAAGCAGAGCATACAGGATCTATAATAAACGCACACTTGCTATTGTTGAATCTATAAATGTAAAATTTGATGAATCTGAAATAAACTCTTTGGATTGCAGGCAGAACAATGAAGAGGAAAATGTAGAGCAACAAAGCATTCCAAAAGTTAATGAGGAGCAACCTGAAATGCAAAAGGAAGCTGAAACTGACACGACAGAAATACGAGATGAAGCAGTTACCAGAGGAGAGCTGAGATTCAATCCAAATCACCCACCAGACTTAATTCTAGGTGAGCCTACGGCAGGTATTCGCACACGTTCCTCTTTTGGAGATCTTTGTGCTCTATGTATATATGGTGACTTTATTTCTGTAATAGAGCCTAAGACTATAGATGTTGCTTTAGAAGAGGAAAGTTGGGTTTTGGCCATGCAAGAGGAATTAAATCAATTTGTCAGGAATAATGTCTGGAAACTAGTACCTAGACCCACTGATTATCCTGTAGTTGGTACTAAATGGGTGTTTAAGAATAAACTTGATGAATCTGGTAATGTTATTAGAAACAAGGCTAGGTTGGTAGCAAAAGGGTATAATCAAATTGAAGGAATTGATGTGGATGAGACTTTTGCACCAGTTTCTAGGCTTGAGTCCATTAGAATCTTGCTAGCTTTTGCAAGTTATAAAGGGCTCAAGCTGAAACAAATGGATGTAAAAAGCGCTTTTCTTAATGGCTACCTAAAAGAAGAGGTATTTGTTGAGCAACCCCCCGGATTTGAAAGCTATAATTTTCCTAACCATGTTTATAAATTAGAAAAAGCTTTGTATGGTCTTAAGCAAGCTCCACGAGCTTGGTATGACCGTCTAAGCACATATTTGTTGGAAAATAATTTTAAAAAGGGGAGTGCTGACAATACACTATTTTTGATGCATGAATCTGAAGATTTTCTCATTGTGCAAATTTATGTTGATGACATTATTTATGGTGCTACTAACGATCTTCTATGTCAAAAGTTTGAGAAAGTCATGCAGGATCGGTTTGAGATGAGCCTTGTGGGAGAGCTGAAATAATTTCTGGGGTTCCAAGTAAAGCAAGGAAATGAAGGCATCTTTCTATCTCAAACCAAATACATCAAGGAGCTTCTGAAAAAGTTTGGGATGGAGAAGTCTAAAGGAATTGGAACGCCGATGTGTCCCAACACAAAAATGGACAGAGATGAACAAGGAGTTGCAGTGGACCAAAAGCTATATCGAGGTATGATTGGTTCGTTGTTGTACTTGAATGCTTCTAGGCCTGATATAATGTTTGTTGATGCTTGTGTGCACGGTTTCAATCAAACACAAAAGAATCTCATTTGAAAGCCATTAAAAGGATCTTTAGGTACCTAATCAGTACACCTACTTTAGGCCTTTGGTATCCTTCTAGTGGTAACTTTGATTTGGTGGGTTATTCTGATGCTGATTATGCGGGAAGTTTAACTGATAGAAAGAGCACTAGTGGTACTTGTTTTTTGCTAGGACACTCTTTAGTTTCATGGTCTAGCCGTAAGCAAAATAGTGTTGCATTATCCACTACTGAAGCAGAGTATATTGCCCTCGGCAGTTGCTGTGCTCAAGTATTGTGGATGATGCAAACATTATCTGATTACGGACTAGCTCTTAAAAGAGTTCCTCTTTGATGTGATAGCAAGAGTGCCATAGATCTTTCTAATAATCCCGTTCACCACTCTCGTACTAAACATATTGACGTAAGACACCATTTTCTTAGAGATCACCTCACTAAAGAGGATGTGTCTGTGGAGTTTGTTCCTACGGAATCTCAACTTGCAGACATATTCACCAAACCTTTGGTTGAGGCTCGCTTTTGTCGTCTTCGTCTTGAGCTTGGTATTATTGATAAAACTTAGTGCGAGACTCCATGTTTTTTTTGTATGCTTGAAGTTTTTTCTTGTTTGTGTGCTAGTAGTTGCATTGTTATGTGTGCATGATTTTTTTTTATTTGTGTGATTGCATCTCATGTTTGCTTTAGTATCTCATGCATTCAAAAATAAAAACAAAAAAAATGAAAAACAAAAACGAAAAAAATGGTGCTTCAATGTGTATCTTTCTCTTTGATTCATTAAAAGAAGTGTTCATGAATGATTTTCATATCTACGTAGAAATTGTTGTATTATTTCTTTTGCTACATGCGCATGTCCATCTTTCTAAATATTCATGGCATATTCAATGTTAGAAAATAACTTGATTTCTACACCTCCTATTTCACTCCCACATGTATTATTATTGTTGCACATTTGGGATATCGTTTATGAAATTGGAAATGTGAATGTAGGAGGAAAACTTAACTGAAAATCTACGGGATATGATATACCTTGCCGTGGATAAAAATTGAGCATTAAAACATGTTACTACAAGTAGAAAAATTGAAAACGAAAATACATGCTCTGTATGAAAAATGGATACAATCCTTGGCAACGGTATTACCCACGAGTATCCAACATAAGCTTTATGGGTAAACTTTAGCGTTGGTGTATTTACTCGTCAAGCAATGCCACCCCCACATCTAAGAGTCCTTATAGGCTATGTTTTTTGGGTGTGGTACCTTGAACTCATTTTTTATGAGGTGGGAAAAATCAATCCTAGGAGATAGAATGTTATATGGAAAATGTGGATTGGTTTTGGTTGACTTTCTTAAATGATTCTCCCTATGTGCTTCAATTTTAATCATCGCACGTACACGTTGGTGTTGAAGTCGTAGTTGTTTAATTTCCTTGGATTTTGACTTGATTATTCTATGATAAGTTTGCATGCAATTGTTAGTAATGGTTAATAATACTCTCTTTTTGCATGATATATGATTTGGACTTCGTGGTATGACTTTTGATGATAACAAAGGGGGAGAAAATTTTTGGGAAGATTTGGTATTTACTTGGTATTTACTTACTTGGTGGTGTGCTTGGTATTTGGCATTTGGTACTATCTTTGCAATGCTCACAACTTTATTATTGTTTGATTAAGGGGGAGCATTAATGCATATAGGGGAAGCACAACAGTAGGGGGGAGCATGCTTATTGATATACTTTATACATGATTGTTTGCACATCACTTCATCTCATTGCATGTCACCCACTGTTGCCACACTATCACACACACTATTTGAAACCTCATTGCTCAAATTTTATACCTAGTTTGTCATCATCAAAAGGGGGAGAATGTTGGTAACAACATCTATGAACTTCGTGTTTGATGATAACAAACGTGTGTGAACGTTTCTAATATGTGTGTTAAGTGTTTCAGGAATGGCACGTCAGTAAATCTTTGGAGAGATAACTAAGCGAGTGCGATGGAGACTAACGGGCGCACAAGTTCAAATTAGAGACTGGGTCAATATTCTATTCCTATTCAAAGGGGATGATCAAATCAGGTGTTTTTGTTTGGTTCCTAAGGCCGGATTCTCTTTTCGTTTGGAAGAGAAGCTCATCAAAAAAATACTCCTCCCCTTTAAAAATCTCTGTGAGCCGCACCATTCATTTATTATTTCTTTTCTTGAGAAGCACAGTTTTTTTTCTTATACTCAAATATCCCAGGCCGGCCCATTTTAAAAAATAACCCCACTTGTATTTTTTTCCAAGCCTAGGTCAACAAAACAGAAAGCAAAAAAAATCACCCTAAGCCGCCGTCAAATTTTTTTAAAGAGAGCCTCACACAAAATAAATCTCCCTGTGCCGAAATCTAAAGAGAGACCTCTTCATTATTTTTTGTCCTTCCCCTTTGAAATATCTCCAAGCACAAGATTCTGGTTCCCCAAGTGTTGAAAATTCTCCAAGACCGAAATACTGTGCTATCCCCTTCGAAATTCTTGAAGACAGGAGCCGCTTTTCATTGTCATCCGCAAGATTCAAAGGAGCCAGGCCAAAAGAATTCTCGATTTCATCAAAAAATTAAGGTGGTGACGTGACCTTTTTTTTCCAGGAGCACTTCGAGCACATTCCTTTTTGGGAGAGCAGGAGGCCGAAAGTTCTGGAAAGTTTTTTTTTGGCGCCTCAGACTTCCATCAATTTCAGAGCGTCGAAATCTTCAGAACTTACTCCAAGGATTGCTGAGACTTCAGAGGGGACTACTACTTGTCAGATTTATCTGACCTCGCGCTGATTGACATAGACATCAACACCGTCACGATTGAGCAATTCTAAACTCTGAACCTTATTTTATTTGTGATTAGATTTTGTGATCTCTGTGAAACGATTCATTATTTGTTTGGGGACTTGGCTAGTTGGGGCTAGCCAAGAGAGAGAGAGCTTTACTAGTACTGTTATTGTTTTGGCACTTTGGTGAGTGCAGGTGCTGAGAGCCAGGTGAGTGTAGGGTTGGTGCCCTAGCTACAGGTTGTACCAGTTAACTCTAATAATCTAGTATTGCTTTTGGGGCAGGATGTAGGTCGTGGGTGCGACCGAACTAGGGTATATCGCCTGTGCATGCTGTGACTTCTTTTCTATACTCTGCATCTGGTTGATTGTGCTATAACTGCGTGTGATTTCTCGTGGGTTGCACGAGAATTTTTATAAGCATATTCACCCCCCCTCTAGGCTTAGATCCAGATCCAATAGAGACAACCTCCCACAAAGAGAGAAACTCCCACAAAGAGAGTATCCTAATCCCACAAAGAGAAATAGGAAAACAAATTACACCAAGTAAAACAAATACTCTTACCTATGCCTTGAGATGCTTACTCATGAATGGATGCAAGGCATGGAAAGGATCTCCAAGTGTTGAGATATTCTTGAGAGCACTTGGAAGATTTCCCTTGAGCTGGACTTCAATGCATGAAGAAAGATGAATGCTCAATAGAGGGAAATGAGGGAGCTTGAGAACAGCTTATTGATCTCTTGAGATTTTCTATAGAGTCAAGAGTTATCAAGTGTTGTCAAGAGTTCTCAAGTGATGGCATTACACTCATATATATAGGAATCCTATATCAAGCCCAAAAAACCAAAGAAACAGCTAAATGAACAAATCTACAACGGCTAGAAACTGGGTGAAAACTACAAGTACAGTCGACTGATGATCAAAAGACAGTCGACTGATCAACGGCTAGAAAATATCCAACGGCTATAATCTGAGCGAGGACAGTCGACTGACGAAGACAATACAGTCGACTGACAAACAGGACAGGCGTCTGTTAATCCTTCAGCAGACGTTTACTGCAGGGGATGGATCGAAACAGAGAGCTGCACTCATTGTCCAATTATTCGCACAGGCGACTGATGTTAATACTACAGTCGACTGTCAAATAGTCAGGCGACTGTACATTCTTCATCAGTCGTCTGAAGTATAAAATGGAGAAACAACAGAAAGATGCAGAGAATGCACTTATGCTATACAGGCGACTGATGACCAATCTCCAGGCGACTGTACAAATACATGCGACTGTAAACTGATTGACAGACGACTGTGCGTAAAGCTCAAGTTTGAGTCAATTGAAATGTTGACTTAAGCTGTGCATGTCAGGCGACTGTAGAAGGATCTACAGGCGACTGGAAATCACCCAGTCGATTGTGTTCCCTTCAGAAGGCGACTGCCGGAAAGCCAGAGACTCCAAATGAGTCTTTGGACAGAGTGAACCTATTGGGTTGGATTCTATGATAATCCTAAGGTTCACTAAGATGGTTAAATGCATATGCATGATAAGTAATCCATCTAGCAAGGCATTACAATAACCTAGACTCAAAAGAGAGAGAAAGCAAATAAAGTAAATTACATGGATTACAATGCTTTCTTCAGAGTCTAAGTCTTCAATCTTGATGCCTTGATTGCTCTCCTCCATCTCCAAGCTTTGGCACTCCTTGAGTCCAAGCTTTGGCTCTTCTCAACTTGATGTCCATCATTGCACCAAGCGATTAGTCTCCAAGAAAGATATTCTTAAGATAAAACTGAGAGACTAAAACATGAGAGTCATTAGCAACAACATAATGTTGTGATCATCATCAAAATATGATTGGTATGAAACACTAATACTCAACAATCTCCCCCTTTTTGATGATGACACACATTATGTAAATCAAAAAGAAATAATGCACAATGCTAATGATCTACCCCTACTTATATATACCAATTACATAATGAGCTACACAATGGTAAATACTCATAATACCAATAAAAACATGGTGGCATATAATAGGCATGGATTACATAAACCAATTGCAGACCAAATGTAAGATACAATATCTTGCAAACATGCAAGGTTTATCTAATCCCATATATCTCTTCCTATAGAGATATCTCTCCCCATATGCATATGTACATATCTCTCCCCCTGTAGATATGATTACATAATGCATATATCTCTCCCCCTTGACATCGTCAAAAAGGGGGACATCAAATATATCCCCCTTTGTCATCTTACCAAGATGAGACAATAGCAAAAAAAAGAAAGATATGTATGATACCAAATTTAAAATTTTAATGGGTATCAATTCATTATCCCATGCTCCCCCTAGATCATAGATATGGTCAACTTTTGACTTCTAGGATCTAATACCAATTAAAATAAATGGAGCCATGGGTCAAAAATGTATCAAAGCAATAGATAAGGAAAAATCAAGCTTCAATATTACACAAGGATATTGCCAAAAATAATGAGACATGAAACAAGTTGGAAATAAATAAGAGGGTTGGTTTGAGACCCAAAATAACCAAATGTAAATAATGATCTCAAATAACCTCCGAAATGTGAGTTAAAATATGTCTTAAAATAATTTAAACATATAATATATTAACTCCCCATTGACATACACATGGATCAAAAATGCATGCATGTCAATAAACCCCAAGATTCCCATTTTCATGAAAAATACATACAATTGAAAGTATTTTAAAAAAACATGAAACACACACACAACCAATGGGTATGCAAAAATATAGCAATAAGCATAATACCCATGCAATATGCATATGTGTGAGGAACCTAAACATTAGGTAACCAAACCCAAGAGAAGTTTGATTTCCTAACGTAATCACACGAGGTGATCACATCCCTAACTAGAGTGTTGATGTAACTATCTCTCTCTTACACACTAACTTTAGTGGGAATCCATAATCTCAAGGATTTCCAAGGGAAGGGTTTTGCCTTTACAAGAGGGGGGGGGGGGGATGTGGCATGCTTAGGTGTAGAAACAAATTTCTTAGCATGCATAGAATGAGGATTTGCTTCTTAGCGAAAATTGAAGATTTTTCATTCTTCCTCATCACCTTGTGATCTACATGCTTCTTGTTGGTGTTCTTGTTGTACAAGAAAGCATGGTGATTCTTC